>JACEFO010001838.1:0-57242 GCA_015342445.1 Digitaria exilis
GCGCGACTGGGACTCCTCCACCGCCGCCGCGCCGTCGTGTCACGCCCGGACTTTCCTCGGCTTGGCGTCACGCCAAGGGGATCTCCACCGCCTATATAAGTCGCCGCTACCCCCTCTCTGCAATCCCTAGACCTTAGACCGCCTCCCAAGCTCCGAGCGCCGTCGCTAACCCTAGCCGAGCCGCCACCGCCACCATCCGCCGTCTCACTGCCGCGTTGTCGCCAAGGGCTTGCCCCGAAGCTTCGCCGTGTGGTTAAGAAACGCGCCGAGCCCAAACCCCTCCTCCTCTTGCCCTCCCGCACGCGTACGAGCTCGTCGGAGTTCCTGCTCCGCCGCCGTGCGTCGCCAGCCGCCATCACTGCTCAATCCCCGCTTCCAACCCCAAAAATCGTTTCCCCGTTGTCTCCTCTCTCTCCAAGCTATCCGCGGTGAGCTATGGAGCCCCCAAGCCAGCAGCGTCGTTCCGGCGAGGACGCCGCCGCACGCCGCCGCGAGCCGCCGAGCTCCGGCGAGCTGAGTGCCAGATCTATCTCAGATCCGTTAGATTCTAAAACGACGGTCCAGATCTGACACCCGTTCTAACCGAGTCCAGGTTCACCGTGGACCGCGGGACCGCCGGTCTACGGCCTGGTCCACTGGCACCGTAGTCAATGGTGCGTCAGCTGACGTCAGCAACAGCAGCTGCCGTGGCCGTTTTGCGAAGAGCCCCTCTGTTTTTCAAAATCAACCCGCGGTCCAGCGCTATTCCAAAAGTATTTCAACCAAGTCCTTTTTCTTCGTTTAGCCCCTGCTCTTTTGAAAAATAGCGCCCGCCGTCCTGAAAGTTGTTTTTACACCGCAGCCCTCGAGTTTTTATATGAAATTATGTTTTAGGTCCCTGGTTTCTTTCAAAAACACCCCTGGAAAGCCTAAACTCTCTTTACCAGCAAGCCCCTAGAGCCCGTTTTAAGCGTAGTTTCTCCGTTTTAACTCCGATTTGAGTGATTTTCGCGCTCATGTGTTCGTAGTGAAGCGTAGTAGAGTAGCTCTAAAGCCTTCTTTTCATCTTATTGTTTATGTTTTGGTGTACTGTTCTAATTAAATATCTTGTTTGCATGTATGTGTGGATGCTTGTGTGGTGATCGATGTGAGTAGTTGCCGAGCCGTTCGAGTTCGCCGACGATCCCGTTTACCCGAAGAGCAGTTACAGCAGCAGTTCACTGAGGAAGGCAAGTATAACACAGGACCATCCTTGTTACCTATTCACCGATTAATCACATAAATCATATGCATGTGTCTAATACTGTTAACCACTAAGGATGTTCCTAGTCTTTACCTTATTCCTTGTTTACCCAGGGTTATATGCATTATGGTTAGACTATGCTACGCGCTGCAACCAACATTTATTTTTAATTGTCAATATTGAATTAATGGTTCACTTCAATGATGGTTAAAAGATGCTTTTTAGCAACATGGTTCGGGGAACTAGAGCATGTGCTGTGTGCTTTGTTCTAGTGTCTCTGTAAGGGTTTGATCTAGGGAATTAGAGCATGTGCTTTGTGCTTTGTTCTAATGTCTCTCCATAAGGTCCATTTCTTAAAGCGGCAACCCAGGAACCTGTTCGCCGCCGTTTGGAACTATAATGGCTCTGGTCTTGGATGATTAACTTGTACGTCTCTAGCTCGCCAGTAGTTACCGAAAGGCGTATGTGGGGTGCATGGGTGAGAGTATAGTTTGATCCATCGAGGACGGTTTCTATCCGTTGGCTATGCCCCGTTAGGCAAAGTCCCGTGATGTAAGCGCCCGATGTACGGCAGCTTCACACGTTGCGATGAATTGCGCTCTCGCTCTGGACGCCATTGACCCCCTCACGTTGCGCCCTGAGCGTACGTCAATCTCGATGCCTCGGGTTTATGCTGCCTATGTTGAACCAAAACGGCTACTGTGCTTGTTAGGTGTTTTGTGAAAGTCCTCGTAACATAAGTTCTTTTGGATTTATGTGACCGGCGGGTAAAGGGCGAACCTCTGCAGAGTGTTGATCTATCATGATAGCCGTGCTCACGGACACGAGCGGCCTGGATCCTTTTTTGATTAGAAGAGATGATATTAGTGGGTTGATGTTGGTTTGTTTTATAATCACTTATACCTTATTAATGGGTTTATACTTGGGATCTACTCATTGGTAGTAATTTGGTTGATAATAAAATGAAACAACTAAAAGTGCTACTGCAGTTCAACCGTGTCCAGCCTTTTGTCCTTGCATAACCCGTGTTATACTTGTTAAATAAGATGGTTTACTTACACTTGCAACTATTCAACAAAATCCCGGATGGGTAACAGATGGAGCATTGAATGATCAGTCGCTTGCTGAGTTTCCGAGATCTGCCGTACTTCTAAGCTGTGTTCAACCAGTCGGTGTCCCTGTGGATTTGAGGCTCTACCTAGTTAAGACGTTTAATAATATTTAGACTTCCGTTGTGTTATTTGTTTAAGACTATGTCTTGTGTTAAACTCTGATATAAACTATTTTATTCGAGCATTGTGTTCTCTGTGATTCAATATTTGTAATCTATATGTGTTCTATGGACATCCTGGGCACACATATGGAAGCATTCGGATTTCTTGGAAATCTGGGGTGTTACAAAGTTGGTATCAGAGCGAGGTTGACTGTAGGATCACAGCTAGATAGAACGGTCGATTAGAACTTGCTTAATCCTTGCTCTAAAAGCCGTTATTTTACATCTAGAGTTGAGTTTCTGTTGAAAAATGGTGTTTCTATTCTACCTCTATCCTTTGTGAAAACTTTCTAGCCTCCTCTAGTTTTCACTTCCATAGATGGCTCGACAGAGATAGATAGTCCGCAAGAGCACTGAAGGCTACCTTCCACCCCGCATCGATGAGTACCATTGGTGGCACGCAAACCCGGATGCCTACGAGGAGCTTCTTAGCAGTAGGTCGAAGAAGGGAACCCCGAGGAGCTAGAGACCGAGTCCGTAGAGTTAGAGCAACAACAAGAGAAGAATGAGGAGCTGCAGCACTAGTTGGAAGGACCTGCGCCACGCAGCCCATAGTTCGGTGCACAGTCGCCACCACACAGAAGGGACTAGATACAACACTCTAGCTTACCGCACCACCATCAACCCTAAAACGCTACCTTAAGTTGTAATAGAGATCAAATAGACGTTTTTGAATCAAAACTAGTCTAAGAGTGTCGGTCTTGTGTGAACCTTGTCTTTTGAATGCTTGAATGAATTGTCATAATGCTTACGTGTGATTTAGATCTTTGTAATGATTGTGATGAGCGTGGATGTAAGTCTGCAACATTCTAGTATTGGATTAAGGTATAAGGTATTTAGTGGATAGATAGTTGGGTTCCTAACCTCTCCCTTGCACAACATCTATCATCTTTCCTATCGCCCGAGTGCCTTATCTTGTCAGTGGATTGCTTCTGTTCTTGACACTGGTTCAGACATGACTGTGATTGTGAATGTTGGGATTTTGATTTGTGACAGATGGTTGGACAAGAGGATCGACGGGTGGTGGCAATCAGAACCAGAATCAGAATCAGAACCAGAACCCAGAACCAGCGCCTACCATGGAGGATCTAGTCCGCTTGCAGACACAGACGATGCAACAGTTGACTCAGGCCATAGCTTTGATGCAGCAGAACCTGCAGAATCCACCTGTTCAGCCACCTCCCCAGCCATCCGGGACAAGAGGGAGAGTTCTTGAAGGGGCGCCGCCAAAGTTCTCCTGCGCCAAGGACCCGATGGAAGCAGAAGACTGGATCAAGGCAGTGGAGAGACAACTAACATTGCTCAGTGTGATGACAGGGAGAAGGTGCTCTACGCCTCTGACAGTTTGAAGGAGCCGCTCTCGACTGGTGGGTGGCATACCAATATGCGCAACCGATCGCAACCAGATCACCTGGCAGCGGTTCAGTGACGACTTCCATGCTCACCATGTGCCTGAGGGATTGACGGTCCTGAAGAAGAAGGAGTTCCTAGCCCTGACGCAGGAAGGAATGAGTGTCACTGCCTATCGTGACAAGTTCCTCGAGCTGGCCCGCTATGCACCAGATGAGGTGTCGACAGACGAGAAGAGGCAAAACTCGCTTCGGAATGTACTCCAGGATGTTTTACAGCTACAGTTGATGTGCATCACCTTTCCAACCTTCGGCGGACTGGTTGATGTGCTCTGATGGTGGAGCACAAGCGCCGTGAGATTTGAGGACAAGAGAGAAAGTTCATGAACCAGCAATCTGGCAGCAACGTCCGCCCCCGCTACAACCCCCAGCAAGTGAATCAGCAGCGCACTCAGGGACAGTCAAGCCTTCAGAACCCGGTCAGAACCAGCAACGTCCCAGTATGCACCACCCCAGCAGCAACAGCAGCGCTACCAGAACGTGCCGCAGAACACTCAGGCTTCGCGCACTACCCAGGCTAACACCATTCCTGTCGGCCCAAAGGGCGTGCTACCACTGTGGAGAACAGGGACATTATGCTAACTCTTGTCCCCGGAGGGTCCAGAACTCCACCGGTCAGAACAACAACCAGAAGGCAGGACCACAACTAGCTCAGAATGGGAATCAGCCGCAGGCACAGGGAACCGTGGCCAGCAGAACTACGCCAGGGGCAAGCTCAACCATGTGGGAGCAGAAATGCTGCAGAAGTAGCCACAGATGTGGTAGTCGGTACGTTTTCGGTCAACTCACAACCTGCTACAGTTTTGTTCGATTCTGGAGCTTCGCATGCTTTTTATATCTGCTGATTTCGTGAAAAAGAACTGATGCTTATGCAACCTATGGGGAACACTATGTTAGTTAACTCACCGGGGGGAGAACTTCGGGCCACATTACGTTGTCCTAATGTAGCAATTAACATAAGGGGGGTAGACTGTTTAGCACACCCTATAGTCCTAAATTCTATCGGGATGGATCTGATCTTTTGGGAATGAGCTGGCTAGCAAAAATATGATGCCGTCATACAGTGTTCCAAGCGTGCAGTTCAGTTAGTGACTCCATCAGGGGAGAAGATTGAGTATCAAGCAACCAAATCCACAGAGCCCGGTCAGGTCAATCAGGCTGAAGGCACAGAGTTGAAGGACATTCGAGTGGTGAACGAGTATCCAGATGTGTTCCCAGATGAATTTGCCAGGTATGCCTCCAGAACGTGAAGTTGAATTTGTTATTGAACTTATGCCTGGCACAACACCCATAGCTAAAAGACCATATAGAATGGGGGTAAAGAATTAAAGAAACTTAAAAGAAGAATTGAGGGCCTTACTAGCTAAGGGGTATATTCGTCCTAGTTCTTCGCCTTGGGGAAGCTCCAGTGTTGTTTGTTGATAAGAAAGACGGGACGCAGAGGATGTGCATAGACTATCGAGCCCTCAATGAGGTCACCATCAAGAACAAGTACCCACCGCCGAGGATCGATCGATCTCTTTGACCAATTGAGGGAGCTGTGTGTGTTCTCGAAGATCGATCTCAGATTGGGCTATCATCAGATGAGAATTCGGGTGACGGACATCCCTAAGACAGCTTTCACTACCCGGTATGGTTTGTATGAGTTCACAGTTATGTCTTTTGGATTGACTAATGCACCGGCCTACTTCATGTATTTGATGAACAGCGTGTTCATGGATTACCTTGACAAGTTTGTCGTGGTGTTCATCGATGATATTCTGGTTTTCTCTAAGAATGAGGAAGAGCATGAGGGAACATTTGAGGTTAGTGATGCAGAGACTCCGAGAACATCAGTTGTATGCTAAGTTGAGCAAATGTGAATTCTAGCTGAAGGAGGTATCATTCTTGGGCCATGTGTTTGTCAAATGGAGGTGTCGCGGTTGATCCGAAGAAGGTCAGGGATGTTCTCAACTGGATTCCACCACAGAATGTCAGTGAGATCAGGAGTTTTCTCGGAATGGCAGGCTACTATCGGCGTTTTATTGAGGGATTCTCCAAGATTGCTAAGCCCTTGACATCATTACTAGAAAGAATGCCAAGTTCGTGTGGACACCGCAGTGCCAAGCTAGCTTCGAGGAGTTGAAGAAAAGGCTGACCACTGCACCAGTATTGGTACTGCCAGATGTTACTAAGAGTTTCTCAGTATATTGTGATGCGTCTCGCCAAGGATTGGGATGTGTACACATGCAGGAGGGTAGAGTTGTGGCATATGCATCCAGACAGTTGAGGAGACATGAGCTGAACTATCCGACACATGATTTGGAATTGGCAGCCGTGGTACACGCGTTGAAGATCTGGAGGCATTATTTGATTGGGCACAATGTGACATCTATACTGACCACAAGGAGCTTAAGTATGTGTTCACGCAATCCGAGTTGAATATGAGGCAACGTCGTTGGCTTGAGAAGATCAATGATTTTGAACTAGAGATTCACTACCATCCAGGGAAGGCTAACTTGGTGGCCGATGCTGTGAGTAGAAAGACCGCCATGCGAATGTGCTACCGGGTCAGACTTTGCCGGGAAGAGCTTAGCAAGGAATTGAACGCTTGAACTTGGGTATGGTAGCCAACGTGGCTGAGCTAGAAGTGGAGCCAACTCTTGAACAAGAAATCCGAAAAGGTCAATGGAGGATGAGGAAATCAAGGAGTTGATTAAGAAGGTTGGGACAGATAAAGCGCCAGGATTCCGATTGGATGATCAAGGAACAGTTGTGGTATGGTGACAGAATAGTGGTGCCAATCAGCAGTATATCAAGGATGCTATCTTACGGGAAGCGCACGAGTCAGCATATTCCATTCACCCGGGGAGAGTACCAAGATGTACTTGGACCTCAAGGAAAGATTTAGTGTGGTATGGTTTGAAGCGCGATGTTGCACACACGTAGCTCTTTGTGACGTATGCCAGAGAGTTAAGGCCGAACATCAGAGACCGGCAGGTTTTGCTTCAGCCTATGAAGATACCAGAGTGGAAATGGAAGAAGTGGGTATGGATTTTTATAACAGGATTGCCCCCCGCACAGAAAGGTTGAGACTCTATTGGGTGATAGTGGACCGATTGACGAAGGTGGCTCACTTGTATTCCGGTAAAGACTAATATTCCGGTGCCAAACTAGCAGAGTTGTATATGGAGCGGATTGTATTGTTTGCATGGTGTACGAAGAAGATAGTGTCAGACCGAGGCAGTCAGTTACGTCGCCACTTTTGGCGCAAGTTACATGAGTCCATGGATACTAAGCTTCACTTCAGTTCCGCTTTACATCCGCAGACAGACGGTTAGACCGAAGGACGAACAGTACTGGAGGATATGTTGAGGCTATGTGCTTACAGTATGGAGTAGTTGGGACGAGAGTTTGTGTTATGCAGAGTTCTCGTATAACAACAGCTATCAACAGAGTCTCAAGATGTCACCATTTGATGCGTTTATGGAAGGAAATGCAGGACACCGTTGTTTTGGAATCAGACCGGAGAAGGTAAAGTATTTGGACCTGAGGTCTTGAAGCAGGCAGAGGACAAGTGCAGGTTATCAGGTCAGAATTGAGAACAGCTCAGTCACGGCAGAAAAGTTAATGCAGATGTAAGGCGTCGTGATCTTAGCTTTGAAATTAGCGACTTCGTCTATCTCAAGGTGTCACCAATGAGAGGTGTGAAGAGATTCAATGTTAAAGGCAAGTTAGCACCTCGCTACATTGGACCATTCAGGATATTAGAACGGAGAGGTGAAGTGGCTTATCAGTTAGAGTTACCAGAGAAAATTGGCAGGAGTGCATGATGTGTTCCATGTGTCCAGCTGAAGAGTGTTTTACGGGTGCCAGACGAACAGATTCCATTGGAGGAGTTGAATGTGCAGGGGACCTACTTATGAGGAGTATCCGGTTAAGATCTTTGAGAGTCTGAGAGAGTCACCAGGAACAAAGTGATATGTGTGTGCAAGGTTCAGTGGAATCGTCATACAGAGGATGAGGCAACCTCGGGAAACGGGAGGATGATCTCAAGCAGAATATCCACATCTCTTCCAATCTACATCCGAATCTCGGGGACGAGATTCATCTTAAGGGGGGTGGAGGTTTGTACAACACCCTAAAAAATGCCCTATTTAAAAATTAGTAATTAATTGGGCTTTTTATATTGAAGTGCTCATAATTACTGTAGGAAAATAAAATTTTTGAATAATTAAAAGCAAATATAGGGTATAGAAACATTATTGTTGCATTCATGCTGGTGCATTTATTTTTGATTGTTGAATTCAAATTTGAATTTGAATTCAAATGAGTGTTTTGAATAAAAGGAAAACCTTTTCTTTTTCTCTTCTCTTTTCAGCCCAGCCGGCCCACTCCTCATCTTTCTTCCTTTTTTTTTCCGCGGCCCAACCCTTCTTTCCTCCTTCGCGCGGCCCAGCAAGCAGCCCAGCCCACCACAGCGCAGCGCCCTCTCTTCCTCCACAGCGACCGACATCCCGGTCCACCTGTCGGCACGCTCCTCCTCCGCCGCAGCCGCTGACGCGATCGGTGACCCTCGAGCGGGAATGTCCGTCACGATCGAGGTTAGCCGTAAAAATCCGTCCCGATCGAGCTATGTCCGTGACGATCGAGCCTAGTCAGTATGTCCGTGACGATCGAGCCTAGTCAGTATGTCCGTGACGATCGAGCTATGACCGTGACGATCGAGCCTAGCCGGTAGTTTCCGTCACGAATCGAGGCTGCACGACAGGACCCTCGAGGCCCCGCCGTCCGTCGCGCTCGAGGCTCCGCAGCCAAGCTCGAGGGCTCACCCTCGAGCGACGTTCCGTCACCCTCGAGGCTCTGCAGCCAAGCTCGAGGACTCACCCTCGGGCGACGTTCCGTCACGCTCGAGGCTTCGCAGCCAAGCTCGAGGGGGGGCACTCACCCTCGAGTGGCGTTTCCGACCATTCGAGGCTCGGCAAGCTCGAGCTTGCGGTTCAAGCTCGAAGCGCCGTAGCGCCTGGTCGAAGTGCCCGGTCCAAGCTCGGAAGTTGTGTCCCGCACCTCAAACTCCAACTTTTAATTTTACACGTTTCGAAGTTCAGCTCAAATTTTTGGAGAAAGTTCAAAAGGGGCAAAGAGCTCCACGGGGCTGCCAGCTCGCCCCTGGCGCGCTCTGCTCCGGCCGGAGTCCGGCCGCCACGTGGCCGGCGTGTGGCGGAGACCGCGTCGGGTCGGCCGAGCTGTGGCGGCAGCTAGCTTTTGTCCTCACGCGTTTGTCCAAGCCTTCCGTACCGTCACTTCGCGGGCGACGGCGCACTGCTGCCTCGCGCCGCGGAGCGCCATCATGGCAAGCTCGCTCGGCACTGGTCGCAGCCGCGCAGCGCCGCCCCGCAGTCGCGATGCTCGCTCGCTACGCGCCAAGGAGCACTGTGGAGGATCCCCAGCGATCACGCCACAATCTTCCTCGCCCAATCGTGTCGCGCGCGCTCTGTTCGAGCTCGCCGCGCCATCAATGGCGACCGCGACAGCCACCCACGCGCTCGCACGCTCCCGAGGCCGCACAGTGCCTCCCTTGCGTGCCCAAGCACTCCACCGCGCACTCCCACCCCTCCTCTCACTCGCTCACTTGGTCATTTCCACTTCCCCGCGCTCGCTCGGTCTTCTTCCTCCTCGCGACGCGCAAGCCGAACCCAAGCTCTTCGCGAAATTCCTCGTCCACGCTCCACCATTCCCCAATCCATCCCGCACGGAGCTAGTCCACTCCACCAGCTCCAAAACCCCCAACTTTCCCCAAGCTATTGTCCCTTCTCCGGCGAGAATTTGCAATTTCCCCAAATCGCGAATTCCGGCCGTCGAAGCACCCGCACGTCGAGACCCTACTCCGAGCCGTCCCCGAGCTTCCTCGAGCACGCCATTAGCTTCCCCAAGCTCTGCTGGTGCTCAAGGACCTCTCCCCCCTCCGCGAACGACCCCGAGCTCGCCGGCGTAGAAGCCGCGGCGGCCGCGCCGCCACCACCTCGTCGCCGGCGAAACTCCGACCATCCCCGGCCTCCCAACCGTCCCCAAACGACTCGTGGTGAGCCCAGGAATCTTTTTCCCCACTTCCCCGAGCCTAGTTCGCCGCCATTTGGCCGGCGCAACTCCGGCGAGGTCCCAGGGACCCAAGTTCATCGTCTACCTTTGTTTAGGGGTCTCTGCGCAAAAATCCAGGGACTCGTTCGCGAAGTTTTGAAAGATCTAGGGTTCTCTGCGTAAACAGATTCTTAAGTCTAGGTTTGATTTTTCCCGAAACTTGTAAAATCGATTAAAAATCGTACAAAAATCGGAAAAATGCACAAAAATACTCCCTGGATTCGTGAGAGTCTAAATTACAATCTCTATTAGACATGTTTGTACTTTTGACGAACTGTTTTTGAATTAAAATTCAAACAAGGAAAATCTAAAGTTATGCACCATTTCAAATCCAGAGCTGCGCTAGGGTTGAGCTTTGGATATGTTGTGTATAGTGGCTTTGGACAGCTTGTGTCCAAAGAAGACCCAAAAATATGATGTTTAGCTCCTTTTATGAATTAAAATAGGTTTTCTGTCTTTTTGCAGTGCAGAAATCATTAAAAATAATATGTGCAGTGAAAAATCACCATTCTGCTCCTGAGAGCTTAAAACTTGTTAGAACACATGTTAAAAATGAAAAACTTAATTTTTGCTCTGTTTAGGATGGCAAATAATTAAATATGTGTTTTTGGTTAGAAAATCATTGAGGATCACCCAAGGGTTATTTTGAGCCACCACTTGGCCAGAGCCCTCCTCATACTTATGCTTAACTTTGGTAGGGAGATCTCCTGAAATGGTTGAATTTTCAATTTTATATGAATTAAATTCATTTCTGCTGGCAGCAACTTGTTAGATTTTTAATAAATTATGTGTAGCTCGAAATTAGCTAAATTTTGGAGTGAGCTTAGCTCTTATACTCCAGTAGCTGCCATAAAGTTTATAGATAAAAATGATGAACAGAAATGGAGAAACAAAAATGCGAAGTAATCTAGATGGAAATCGATCTATATAAAAGAATAAACCTTTTTGTAGTTAGATAGAATAAAATAAATGGAATCTGAAATTCCAGAACAGCCACCCTAAGTTATGCATATCATGTACAAGGCACTATCCCAGACGGCGACTACACCCTCATCCCCGCAGACGAGGAAGAAGCCCCGGAGCCCGGTGCCGGTGCAGACGTGAACAACCCGGAGGCTAACTCTCAGTCCGAGCAAGAAGGCAAGCCCCGGAGCATGACCTAACCTTTACCAAAATATGCACTTGAATTCTCTATGTTTGTGCATTTACGTTCAAGGAGTTGATTGAATACCTTAGCTGCACATTTCCTAGTACCCATGACTTGCAATACTAGTATGAAAGGTTCGGTAGAGCATTGCTGTAGGTTCGTTACAAGTCGAGTGATTTCCTGTCACTCGCGAGACATAGGAATTGTTCGTCTTTACTTATGTTGGAATCATAAGGATTGACGGGCGGGAGGATAGATGTAGATCTCCCGTCCGTGTTTGATAATTGGTTAAGGTCGGAAGGTGTGGATACTAAGTCAAGTTTTTGAACGTACCACATGCATGCCGGTATATGGGAGCCGGTAAGCCCGGTACCAGCTTGAAGCAGCTAGGGCCGATAGCCATCTCTCCTTGGAAACTCTGTTTTCCCTTGCCGTACACTCGTGGATGTATGCGTGATGCTGTGAGTGAAGCAGTAAACCTTCATCCTAAGGAAGTGGACCCGGTTCCGAATTGTGGATAGATGGGAAAGGTTGGGAAATGCTTGTACCTTTTATCTCAAGCAGAGTATCCGTGTGTGTTGGGTTTTCCCTGGCCAGGTAGCACAAATTCGGTTCGAACTGTCCGCTTCTCGCGGTTAATGAGACTGCTTGACCGTCACGTCACATCGAGTAATAAGTGGAATTTGAGATTATGAATTTGTTCTATGAATTAAATTGTATTGCTCCACTTGTATGCTTAGAGAGGATGCTAATCTAGAATGGTTAAACTTATTAGAATACGGTGCTAAAACTTGAAAGCAAGGATCTACCTTTAGTCGCTTTTTGGCAAACAAACCCACCAGCCAAAAGCCTTTCATTGTCTAGATGTCGGTGATGTAGTTTTCACCCGACGGGTAAGCCTTGCTGAGTATTAGTATACTCAGCCTTGCTTGTGGCATTATTTTTCAGGTATAATCTTGGATGTGGATGCTATGACTTGGCCTGCCCAGGTTCCACCTGGCTGGCACATCGAATGGGTCCCGTCCTCTGGCGAGGATCGGGAGGAGTAGCTTCGTGGCAGGCCTCATCACGGAGTTACTTGTTTCGTCGTTAGTTTATTTACTTCCGCTGCAATGAACTTCTAATTTCAGTTGTTATGAACTTTCAAATTCCGCTGCAAGACTTGTACTCTGATTTTATTCAACTCGGTTTGTAATAACTAGGTTACCTATGTGCGTGATTTAATTTGTGGAATGTTGTAATCTCTGAAACCCGCCTTCGTGTGGGCGTGCTGTTGTTTCGATCGGGAAAAGTACGTGGTTTAATCGGGTTTAATCCGACGGCGCTCCAGCTTATTCCGGATTAAGTGCTTGACTACGTGATTAGTGGTCCAAAGGTACTTAACTTGGAATAATTTCGGAGTGGAACCGCCACAGCTGGCATCAGAGCCGAAACAGCGCACCGGAGAGAGCAACAGACCTTTAATAAACAATTTTTGAATAAAATTTGCCAACTCGTGCTTCCGACGCGTTTTGCGAAGGAAGGTTATCTTAGGACCGCTAAGGATGTTACCTAGAACGTGAAGCCTATGTGGGATAAGGGATCACGATATGATAGGTGGCAAATAGTATATTATACTGACTTCCAGCACATTTCATTCTGTCATTTACTTTACGCAATGGTGGGCGCAAGGTACGGCGATTGCTGTAACGTACCACGGCACTATATGAAAATATAGTGGCGGCACATAGTCAATACGCTGTGATGGCGTATGAAACTAGAATAGGATGGTGGGCGCAAGGTACGGCGATTGCTGTAGCGTACCACGTCATCATATGCAAATATGATGGCGGCACATAGTCAATACGCTATTTCAATAGCGTATGAACCTGTCAATATGTCGCCTCGGTGACATATGAACATTGCCCGTTCAATGTTAAACGTTCGGGTGCCACCTCTATAGTGGGTGGTAATGAATGGAGACGCTTTCGTGAGTGCTGGCACGAAAGGTTGATTATGAATGCTCTGGGATGAATTTTCTGCAGGTACACTAACCGCGATTTCGTACGTTGAAACGGTTAGAGAATTCCGACTAGTTACTATAGGGAGAGACGGATATTGCCTAGCCACCGGCACTAACTTCGTAAGCCAAAAGTTATTGGCATGTGTGTTGGCGAGAACGAATAGGCCGCTCATGCATTGCATCTCACTGAATTGACATGGATTTTAATAAGTGACCGAATCGAACCGCCATCAAAGGAATTGAAATCACAACCCAAAAAAATCCTGCTGAGAACAATCTGTTGCACCCTTAATTCGAAACTGAAAACGTTGTCGAACGAAAAAGTGTTCAACACGAAAGTTGTCATAAATATTATGGAGTAAATGCTGGAGAAATTTCAACGAAAATGGTTCAGTAAAATTGGAGTTATGCTAAAAATGGTAACCCCCTGTCTGCTGGAAATTTCTGGGGACAGTGAGATAAAAATTGAATTTTTACACCATCTTAACGACAGTTTCTGCTCAAACCTCCAAAATGAAACTTGTTAGGAATTACTTAAACAATGTCCTGGCCAAATTTGGGAATTTTTGAGCTTGTAGATTTCGAGTTTTGAAATTTTTACCACCCTGCACAGAATCTGTTCTTATTCTTTGGCGCTACCCGGTGCTCACCCTTGCCCCTTTTTCCTTTTGGTTCAGATGGACGCCCTCGCTGACCTGGCTAGCTACCCTAACGACGTGTCTTTCTCTGATTGCTTGGGATGGGAAGGCTTCCCTAGCATCTTGTGGTCGGTTCTACAGGCACTTGGCTACCCTACACCGCCACAGTATGAGAGAATCCTCATCCGAGACCGTGGTGTGACTCGTTCCCGTGTGCGTTTGGTGGTACACCGTCACCCGCCGTGTCCTAGTTCCCCCACCTGGACGGTGGAAGTTCATGGACACCACATGGATTCGAGCCATTGAGTCCAAGTTCACCATACTGGCCACGCCTTGCACCGCCAGTCGCAAGGTCGTGTTCGCGGCGCAGCAGCTCCGCGGCCCAGCTCTCCTTTGGTGGGAGAACTACCTGGCCCTGCAGCAGGAGGGTCACGTAGTTGAGTGGGATGAGTTCAAGGCTGCATTCAAAGCTCATCACATTCCAGCCGGTCTGGTGGAAAGAAAGTTGAACGAGTTTCTGGCGCTGACCCAAGGTACTCGCACGGTGCTGCAGTACGCTCAGGCCTTCAACGGTCTGTGCCCTTATGCGGGTCACCATGCTGACTCCGACGAGAAGAAGCTAGAGAGGTTCCGACGTGGCCTTAACACCAAGCTGAAGGCGCAGTTGGCCACTACCCGTGCTCCCACGTACGGCGATCTCGTGAACCTTGCCATCACCCAGGAAGACGCCAATGTGGTGCACAAGGCGGAGAAGAAGAGGAAGACTCCCGCTGGACCGTCGAGCGCGCAGCCACAGAGGTTCCGCCTGGTTCCCCCGGCTGCACCGCAGGGACAGTCCAGGGCACCTCAGAGAGGTGGATGGGTTGCTAGGCCGCCACAGCTTAACGCGCCTCGTTTCCCTCCACCGCCGCAGCAGCAAGCACCCAGGCAGAATACACCGCAGCCAGCTCGTCCTGGAGCCGGCTATCAATGCTTCAAGTGTGGAAGCAAAGATCACTTTATCAAGGATTGCCCGCAGAACAAGCAGCAAAACCAACGCCCGGGAAACCAGCAAGGCAAGGGCAAGCAGCAGCAGCGTGTGCATGTTCGCCAAGGACGGCTCAACTACACCAACTTGGCCGACCTGCCCGAGGGAGCCCCAGACATGACTGGTACTTTCCCTATCTGCACTCAACCTGCTGTGATATTATTTGATTCTGGAGCAACGCATAGTTTCATAAGCACAAGATTCCACGTGAAATGCGGATTAAAATCATACCATACCAAATCCTCCTTTGTGATATCAACTGCGGGAGGCAAAATTGCATCCAACCAAGTCACCCACAAAGTTCCGATCAGGCTGGGAAGTAAAACATTTCCTACTGATTTGATTCTGCTTGGAATGGAAGGAATTGACATTGTGTTAGGAGCCAATTGGATGACTCAGCACAAGGTTGTCCTAGATATTGCGGAACGAGTTGTTGAGATAAACTCACCTACGCATGGCCCGAGTGTGCTATATCTGCCACGACGGACTTGCGTCGATGCGTGTGCTTACACAATGGTAGAAACCCAACTAAAGGACATTCCGGTGGTATGTGAGTATGCCGATGTATTTCCGGATGACTTACCAGGGATGCCGCCGGATAGGGACGTTGAATTTGTGATTGAATTGCAACCTGGCACAGCACCTATATCAAAGAGACCCTATAGGATGCCACCCAATGAATTGGCCGAATTAAAAATTCAACTCCAAGAATTGCTAGATAAAGGTTTCATTCGCCCAAGTGTGTCACCGTGGGGATGTCCCGCTATCTTCGTGAAGAAGAAGGACCATTCCTTGAGGTTGTGTATTGACTACCGGCCTCTCAATGCGGTAACTATTAAGAATAAGTATCCGTTACCCCGAATTGACATCCTGTTTGATCAACTAGCTGGCGCCAGAGTGTTCTCCAAGATTGACCTTCGCTCTGGCTATCACCAAATAAAAATCAGACCTTGTGATATTCCGAAGACTGCCTTCTCCACACGTTACGGACTCTATGAGTTCCTAGTCATGTCTTTTGGACTCACCAACGCCCCAGCCTATTTCATGTACCTCATGAACTCGGTCTTCATGTCTGAATTAGACAAGTTTGTGGTGGTTTTCATCGACGACATTCTTGTATACTCCAAGAATGAGGAAGAGCACGCTGAACACCTTCGCATTGTTCTTCAGCGACTGAGAGACCACCGACTCTACGCCAAATTCTCCAAGTGTGAATTCTGGTTAGGGAGTGTGAAGTTTTTGGGCCACATGATTTCCAAAGATGGTATATCCGTAGATCCATCCAAAGTACAAGAGGTACTAGATTGGCAGCCACCTACTTCCGTCCACGAGATTCGGAGTTTTCTGGGATTAGCCGGTTACTACCGTCGCTTTATTCCGGACTTCTCTCGAATTGCGAGGCCTATGACCGAACTTTTGAAGAAGGGAGTTAAATTTGAGTGGAATGACAAATGTGAGGAAGCTTTCCACACTTTGCGAAGACTATTGACTTCAGCCCCAGTTTTGGCTCAGCCCGATTGCACCAAGCCGTATGATGTTTATTGTGATGCATCAGGCACCGGTCTTGGTTGTGTTCTCATGCAAGAGAACCGGGTCATGGCTTATGCTTCGCGAGCACTCCGACCTCATGAGCAAAACTACCCCACGCACGATCTTGAGTTAGCAGCGGTCATTCATGCTCTCAAGATGTGGAGGCACTATTTGATGGGTGTTCCCTGCAACGTATACACAGACCACAAGAGCCTTAAATATGTCTTCACTCAGGCACATCTGAATATGAGACAGCGCAGATGGTTGGAGTTAGCAAAGGACTATGACCTTAGTGTACATTATCACCCCGGGAAGGCGAATGTAGTTGCGGATGCACTCAGCCGCAAGGCTCGTTGCCATTGTCTTACCGTGGAGTCCTACGCTGACACCCTGTGTCACGAAATGGCAAAGCTCAATTTAGAGATTGTTCCACACGGGTACTTCAGCCATATTGCAGTGGAACCAACCTTGCACGATCAGATTGTTATGGCACAACTAAATGATGCGGGCGTTAAAGTGCTCAAAAGAAAATTGTCTAAAGAGAAAGTGAAGGAGAAGTACAAGTGCTTCCGGTTAGACGGGCAAGGAGTCCTATGGTTTGGACACCGCCTCATGGTGCCCAAAAACATGGAACTCCGGAGGAAGATTATGGATGAGGCTCATCTCTCCAAATTTTATATTCATCCCGGCAGCACCAAAATGTATCAAGACTTGAAGCAAAACTTTTGGTGGACTCGAATGAAGCGAGAAATTGCCACATATGTGTCGGAATGTGACACCTGCCAGCGGGTTAAGGCCAGCCACTTGAAGGTAGCAGGCACGCTTCAACCTCTACCTATTCCCTCATGGAAGTGGGAAGATGTCAGTATGGATTTTATTGTTGGACTTCCCAGAACCCCTCAGGGGCACGATTCTATTTGGGTAATTGTGGATCGCCTTACCAAGACCGCACATTTTATTCCAGTCAATACCACTTATTCTGCTAAAAAGTATGCGGAGATTTATTTGGAGCGGATCGTTTGTCTACATGGGGTACCCAAGACGATAATTTCAGATCGTGGTGCTCTTTTCGTAGCACGCTTTTGGGAGCAATTGCAAATGTCCTTAGGCACCAAACTGATCCGTAGCTCAGCATATCACCCACAGACCGATGGGCAAACAGAAAGGGTAAATCAAATACTTGAGGATATGCTTCGAGCATGTGTTATCCATTATGGGAAGAATTGGGAGAAATGTTTATCCCTGGCCGAATTCTCCTATAATAACAGCTACCAGACAAGTCTTAGAATGGCACCTTTCGAAGCCCTATATGGTAGGAGATGTCGGACCCCGTTGTGTTGGTCCCAGGCAGGCGAGAGGTACACTTATGGCCCTGACCTTGTGAAGGAAGCCGAAGAAAAGGTTAGGATCATTCGGGAGAATCTGAAAACCGCCCAATCACGACAAAAGAGTTATTTTGATCAGCGGCGGAAGCCACTTCAGTTTGAAGTTGGTGATCATGTGTATCTTAAGGTCTCCCCGACCAAGGGTGTGCAAAGATTTGGACTCAAGGGCAAGCTTGCACCTCGTTATATCGGCCCGTATGAAATTACTCAACAATGTGGGCCGGTAGCTTATCAAGTGAAGCTTCCCGAGAGACTTTCAGCGGTACACAATGTGTTTCATGTTTCTCAACTCAAGAGGTGTCTTCGTGTTCCAACCGAAGTTGTTGAACAAGAGGAACTCTCGGTTGAACCGGATCTCTCTTATGATGAGTATCCTGTCAAGATCCTCGACGAGAAAGAGCGACAGACACGAAGGAAGGGAATTAAAATGTATAAAATTCAGTGGAGTCATCACTCCGAAGATGAAGCCACGTGGGAAACCGAGGACTATCTTAGGAAGAATTTCCCCGACATACTTTCCTAAGCCGAGGTATTTCTTTTCCCCTCTCTATCTCTAGGTTTAATCGAATCTCGGGACGAGATTCCTTTTAAGGGGGGTAGGCTGTGACATCTCTGATGTCAAAAGAATTAAAAAGTGCAATTAAAATCAATACAACAGGGAATTGGGTTGAAATTCAAAAATTCGTCAAAAATTCAATTATAATTCAAAAACAAGGGTTGTTTGGCACCCAACTAAAACTTAAACATCTCGGACAGCCCTTCGCGACAACCTCGCCACGGCGTTCGCGCCGATCGGTGACCCTCGAGCGGGAATGTCCGTCACGATCGAGGTTAGCCGTAAAAATCCGTCCCGATCGAGCTATGTCCGTGACGATCGAGCCTAGTCAGTATGTCCGTGACGATCGAGCCTAGTCAGTATGTCCGTGACGATCGAGCTATGACCGTGACGATCGAGCCTAGCCGGTAGTTTCCGTCACGAATCGAGGCTGCACGACAGGACCCTCGAGGCCCCGCCGTCCGTCGCGCTCGAGGCTCCGCAGCCAAGCTCGAGGGCTCACCCTCGAGCGACGTTCCGTCACCCTCGAGGCTCTGCAGCCAAGCTCGAGGACTCACCCTCGGGCGACGTTCCGTCACGCTCGAGGCTTCGCAGCCAAGCTCGAGGGGGGGCACTCACCCTCGAGTGGCGTTTCCGACCATTCGAGGCTCGGCAAGCTCGAGCTTGCGGTTCAAGCTCGAAGCGCCGTAGCGCCTGGTCGAAGTGCCCGGTCCAAGCTCGGAAGTTGTGTCCCGCACCTCAAACTCCAACTTTTAATTTTACACGTTTCGAAGTTCAGCTCAAATTTTTGGAGAAAGTTCAAAAGGGGCAAAGAGCTCCACGGGGCTGCCAGCTCGCCCCTGGCGCGCTCTGCTCCGGCCGGAGTCCGGCCGCCACGTGGCCGGCGTGTGGCGGAGACCGCGTCGGGTCGGCCGAGCTGTGGCGGCAGCTAGCTTTTGTCCTCACGCGTTTGTCCAAGCCTTCCGTACCGTCACTTCGCGGGCGACGGCGCACTGCTGCCTCGCGCCGCGGAGCGCCATCATGGCAAGCTCGCTCGGCACTGGTCGCAGCCGCGCAGCGCCGCCCCGCAGTCGCGATGCTCGCTCGCTACGCGCCAAGGAGCACTGTGGAGGATCCCCAGCGATCACGCCACAATCTTCCTCGCCCAATCGTGTCGCGCGCGCTCTGTTCGAGCTCGCCGCGCCATCAATGGCGACCGCGACAGCCACCCACGCGCTCGCACGCTCCCGAGGCCGCACAGTGCCTCCCTTGCGTGCCCAAGCACTCCACCGCGCACTCCCACCCCTCCTCTCACTCGCTCACTTGGTCATTTCCACTTCCCCGCGCTCGCTCGGTCTTCTTCCTCCTCGCGACGCGCAAGCCGAACCCAAGCTCTTCGCGAAATTCCTCGTCCACGCTCCACCATTCCCCAATCCATCCCGCACGGAGCTAGTCCACTCCACCAGCTCCAAAACCCCCAACTTTCCCCAAGCTATTGTCCCTTCTCCGGCGAGAATTTGCGATTTCCCCAAATCGCGAATTCCGGCCGTCGAAGCACCCGCACGTCGAGACCCTACTCCGAGCCGTCCCCGAGCTTCCTCGAGCACGCCATTAGCTTCCCCAAGCTCTGCTGGTGCTCAAGGACCTCTCCCCCCTCCGCGAACGACCCCGAGCTCGCCGGCGTAGAAGCCGCGGCGGCCGCGCCGCCACCACCTCGTCGCCGGCGAAACTCCGACCATCCCCGGCCTCCCAACCGTCCCCAAACGACTCGTGGTGAGCCCAGGAATCTTTTTCCCCACTTCCCCGAGCCTAGTTCGCCGCCATTTGGCCGGCGCAACTCCGGCGAGGTCCCAGGGACCCAAGTTCATCGTCTACCTTTGTTTAGGGGTCTCTGCGCAAAAATCCAGGGACTCGTTCGCGAAGTTTTGAAAGATCTAGGGTTCTCTGCGTAAACAGATTCTTAAGTCTAGGTTTGATTTTTCCCGAAACTTGTAAAATCGATTAAAAATCGTACAAAAATCGGAAAAATGCACAAAAATACTCCCTGGATTCGTGAGAGTCTAAATTACAATCTCTATTAGACATGTTTGTACTTTTGACGAACTGTTTTTGAATTAAAATTCAAACAAGGAAAATCTAAAGTTATGCACCATTTCAAATCCAGAGCTGCGCTAGGGTTGAGCTTTGGATATGTTGTGTATAGTGGCTTTGGACAGCTTGTGTCCAAAGAAGACCCAAAAATATGATGTTTAGCTCCTTTTATGAATTAAAATAGGTTTTCTGTCTTTTTGCAGTGCAGAAATCATTAAAAATAATATGTGCAGTGAAAAATCACCATTCTGCTCCTGAGAGCTTAAAACTTGTTAGAACACATGTTAAAAATGAAAAACTTAATTTTTGCTCTGTTTAGGATGGCAAATAATTAAATATGTGTTTTTGGTTAGAAAATCATTGAGGATCACCCAAGGGTTATTTTGAGCCACCACTTGGCCAGAGCCCTCCTCATACTTATGCTTAACTTTGGTAGGGAGATCTCCTGAAATGGTTGAATTTTCAATTTTATATGAATTAAATTCATTTCTGCTGGCAGCAACTTGTTAGATTTTTAATAAATTATGTGTAGCTCGAAATTAGCTAAATTTTGGAGTGAGCTTAGCTCTTATACTCCAGTAGCTGCCATAAAGTTTATAGATAAAAATGATGAACAGAAATGGAGAAACAAAAATGCGAAGTAATCTAGATGGAAATCGATCTATATAAAAGAATAAACCTTTTTGTAGTTAGATAGAATAAAATAAATGGAATCTGAAATTCCAGAACAGCCACCCTAAGTTATGCATATCATGTACAAGGCACTATCCCAGACGGCGACTACACCCTCATCCCCGCAGACGAGGAAGAAGCCCCGGAGCCCGGTGCCGGTGCAGACGTGAACAACCCGGAGGCTAACTCTCAGTCCGAGCAAGAAGGCAAGCCCCGGAGCATGACCTAACCTTTACCAAAATATGCACTTGAATTCTCTATGTTTGTGCATTTACGTTCAAGGAGTTGATTGAATACCTTAGCTGCACATTTCCTAGTACCCATGACTTGCAATACTAGTATGAAAGGTTCGGTAGAGCATTGCTGTAGGTTCGTTACAAGTCGAGTGATTTCCTGTCACTCGCGAGACATAGGAATTGTTCGTCTTTACTTATGTTGGAATCATAAGGATTGACGGGCGGGAGGATAGATGTAGATCTCCCGTCCGTGTTTGATAATTGGTTAAGGTCGGAAGGTGTGGATACTAAGTCAAGTTTTTGAACGTACCACATGCATGCCGGTATATGGGAGCCGGTAAGCCCGGTACCAGCTTGAAGCAGCTAGGGCCGATAGCCATCTCTCCTTGGAAACTCTGTTTTCCCTTGCCGTACACTCGTGGATGTATGCGTGATGCTGTGAGTGAAGCAGTAAACCTTCATCCTAAGGAAGTGGACCCGGTTCCGAATTGTGGATAGATGGGAAAGGTTGGGAAATGCTTGTACCTTTTATCTCAAGCAGAGTATCCGTGTGTGTTGGGTTTTCCCTGGCCAGGTAGCACAAATTCGGTTCGAACTGTCCGCTTCTCGCGGTTAATGAGACTGCTTGACCGTCACGTCACATCGAGTAATAAGTGGAATTTGAGATTATGAATTTGTTCTATGAATTAAATTGTATTGCTCCACTTGTATGCTTAGAGAGGATGCTAATCTAGAATGGTTAAACTTATTAGAATACGGTGCTAAAACTTGAAAGCAAGGATCTACCTTTAGTCGCTTTTTGGCAAACAAACCCACCAGCCAAAAGCCTTTCATTGTCTAGATGTCGGTGATGTAGTTTTCACCCGACGGGTAAGCCTTGCTGAGTATTAGTATACTCAGCCTTGCTTGTGGCATTATTTTTCAGGTATAATCTTGGATGTGGATGCTATGACTTGGCCTGCCCAGGTTCCACCTGGCTGGCACATCGAATGGGTCCCGTCCTCTGGCGAGGATCGGGAGGAGTAGCTTCGTGGCAGGCCTCATCACGGAGTTACTTGTTTCGTCGTTAGTTTATTTACTTCCGCTGCAATGAACTTCTAATTTCAGTTGTTATGAACTTTCAAATTCCGCTGCAAGACTTGTACTCTGATTTTATTCAACTCGGTTTGTAATAACTAGGTTACCTATGTGCGTGATTTAATTTGTGGAATGTTGTAATCTCTGAAACCCGCCTTCGTGTGGGCGTGCTGTTGTTTCGATCGGGAAAAGTACGTGGTTTAATCGGGTTTAATCCGACGGCGCTCCAGCTTATTCCGGATTAAGTGCTTGACTACGTGATTAGTGGTCCAAAGGTACTTAACTTGGAATAATTTCGGAGTGGAACCGCCACATTTTCGCGCCTCGAACTTCTGTTGAATTTTTTCGCACGAACATACCCAATAGCCACCATTGGACCCAAAACGATGTTAGGGAGTGATTTGGCGCGTTTCGGAACCTTCTGCATGCAAAACGGAGCGAAACGGGTCCGTTTCGGTGCCTGGGTGCACTGCCTCGGAACAACGAACTTCAAAATGGGTTTTTCGCTACGGACACTTCCAATCTACTCCGTTAGGCCCTAAATGATGTTTGGGAGTGTTTTGGAGCATTCGGTTACCTACTGCCCGAAAATCGAAGCAGAACGGGTGTTTCGGCACCCGAATGCACTGTTTCTCGTCCCGAACATCTGTTGAACTTTTTGGCACGAATATACCCAATAGCCTCCATTGGACCCAAAACGATGTTAGGGAGTGATTTGGCGCGTTTCGGAACCTTCTGCATGCAAAACGGGGCGAAACGGGTCCGTTTCGGTGCCCGGGTGCACTGCCTCGCAATAACGAACTTCAAAATGGGTTTTTCGCTACGGACACTTCCAATCTACTCCGTTAGGCCCTAAATGATGTTTGGGAGTGTTTTGGACCATTTGGTTACCTACTGCCTTAAAATCGAAGCAAAACGGGTGTTTCGACACCCGAATGCACTGTTTCGCTCCCCGAACATCTGTTGAACTTTTTGGCACGAACATACCCAATAGCCTCCATTGGACCCAAAACGATGTTAGGGAGTGATTTGGCGCGTTTCGGAACCTTCTGCATGCAAAACGGAGCGAAACGGGTCCCTTTCGGTGCCCGGGTGCACTGCCTCGCAACAACGAACATCAAAAGGGGTTTTTCGCTACGGACACTTCCAATCTACTCCGTTAGGCCCTAAATGATGTTTGGGTGTGTTTTGGAGCATTCGGTTACCTACTGCCCGAAAATCGAAGCAAAACGGGTGTTTCGGCACCCGAATGCACTGTTTCGCGTCCCGAACATCCGTTGAACTTTTTGGCACGAATATACCCAATAGCCTCCATTGGACCCAAAACGATGTTAGGGAGTGATTTGGCACGTTTCGGAACCTTCTGCATGCAAAACGGGGCGAAACGGGTCCGTTTCGATGCCCGGGTGCACTGCCTCGCAACAACGAACTTCAAAAGGGGTTTTTCGCTACGGACACTTCCAATCTACTCCGTTAGGCCCTAAATGATGTTTGGGTGTGTTTTGGAGCATTCGGTTACCTACTGCCCGAAAATCGAAGCAAAACGGGTGTTTCGGCACCCGAATGCACTGTATCGCTCCCCGAACATCTGTTGAACTTTTTGGCACGAACATACCCAATAGCCTCCATTGGACCCAAAACGATGTTAGGGAGTGATTTGGCGTGTTTCGGAAGCTTCTGCACGCAAAACGGAGCGAAACGGGTCCGTTTCGGTGCCCGGGTGCACTGCCTCGCAACAACGAACTTCAAAATGGCTTTTTCGCTACGGACACTTCCAATCTAATCCGTTAGGCTCTAAATGAAATTTGGGAGTGTTTTGGAGCATTCGGTTACCTACTGCACGAAAATCGAAGCAAAACGAGTGTTTCGGCACCCGAATGCACTGTTTCGCGCCCTGAACTTCTGTTGAATTTTTTGGCACGAACATACCCAATAGCCTCTAGTGGACCCAAAACGATGATGGGGAGTCATTTGGCGCGTTTCGGTACCTTCTGCATGCAAAACGGAGCCAAACAGGTCCGTTTCGGTGCCCGGGTGCACTGCCTCTCAACAACGAACTTCAAAATGGCTTTTCCGCTACGGACACTTCCAATCTACTCCGTTAGGCCCTAAATGATGTTTGGGAGTGTTTTGGAGCATTGGTTACCAACTGCCCGAAAATCGAAGCAAAACGGGTGTTTCGGCACCCAAATGCACTTTTTCGCGCCTCGAACTTCTGTTGAATTTTTTCGCACGAACATACCCAATAACCTCCATTGGACCCAAAACGATGTTAGGGAGTGAGTTGGCGCGTTTCGGAACCTTCTGCATGCAAACCGGAGCGAAACGGGTCCGTTTCGGTGCCCGGGTGCACTGCCTCGCAACAACGAACTTCAAAATGGGTTTTTCGCTACGGACACTTCCAATCTACTCCGTTAGGCCCTAAATGATGTTTGGGTGTGTTTTGGAGCATTCGGTTACCTACTGCCCGAAAATCAAAGCAAAACTGGTGTTTCGGCACCCGAATGCACTGTTTCTCGTCCCTAACATCTGTTGAACTTTTTGGCACGAATATACCCAATAGCCTCCATTGGACCCAAAACGATGTTAGGGAGTGATTTGGCACGTTTCGGAACCTTCTGCATGCAAAACGGTGCGAAACGGGTCCGTTTCGGTGCCCGGGTGCACTGCCTCGCAACAACGAACTTCAAAAGGGGTTTTTCGCTACGGACACTTCCAATCTACTCCGTTAGGCCCTAAATGATGTTTGGGTGTGTTTTGGAGCATTCGTTACCTACTGCCCGAAAATCGAAGCAAAACGGGTGTTTCGGCACCCGAATGCACTGTTTCGCGTCCCGAACATCCGTTGAATTTTTTGGCACGAACATACCCAATAGCCTCCATTGGACCCAAAACGATGTTGGGGAGTCATTTGGCGCGTTTCGGTACCTTCTGCATGCAAAACGGAGCGAAACGGGTCCGTTTCGGTGCCCGGGTGCACTGCCTCGCAACAACGAACTTCAAAATGGGTTTTTCGCGACGGACACTTCCAATCTATTCCGTTAGGCCCTAAATGATGTTTGGGAGTGTTTTGGAGCATTGGTTACCTACTGCCCGAAAATCGAAGCAAAACGGGTGTTTCGGCACCCAAATGCACTTTTTCGCGCCTCGAACTTCTGTTGAATTTTTTCGCACGAACATACCCAATAGCCTCCATTGGACCCAAAACGATGTTAGGGAGTGATTTGGCGCGTTTCGGAACCTTCTGCATGCAAAACGGAGCAAACGGGTCTGTTTCGGTGCCCGGGTGCACTGCCTCGCAACAACGAACTTCAAAATGTGTTTTTCGCGACGGACACTTCCAATCTACTCCGTTAGGCCCTAAATGATGTTTCGGAGTGTTTTAGAGCATTCGGTTACCTACTGCCCGAAAATCGAAGCAAAACGGGTGTTCCGGCACCCAAATGCACTTTTTCGCGCCCCGAACTTCTGTTGAATTTTTTCGCACGAACATACCCAATAGCCTCCAGTGGACCCAAAACGATGATGGGGAGTCATTTGGCGCGTTTCGGTACCTTCTGCATGCAAAACGGAGCCAAACAGGTCCGTTTCGTTGCCCGGGTGCACTGCCTCTCAACAACGAACTTCAAAATGGGTTTTTCGCTATGGACACTTCCAATATACTCCGTTAGGCCCTAAATGATGTTTGGGAGTGTTTTGGAGCATTGGTTACCTACTGCCCGAAAATCGAAGCAAAACGGGTGTTTCGGCACCCAAATGCACTTTTTCGCGCCTCGAACTTCTGTTGAATTTTTTCGCACGAACATACCCAATAGCCTCCATTGGACCCAAAACGATGTTAGGGAGTGATTTGGCGCGTTTCGGAACCTTCTGCATGCAAAACGGAGCGAAACGGGTCCCTTTCGGTGCCCGGGTGCACTGCCTCGCAACAACGAACATCAAAAGGGGTTTTTCGCTACGGACACTTCCAATCTACTCCGTTAGGCCCTAAATGATGTTTGGGTGTGTTTTGGAGCATTCGGTTACCTACTGCCCGAAAATCGAAGCAAAACGGGTGTTTCGGCACCCGAATGCACTGTTTCGCGTCCCGAACATCCGTTGAACTTTTTGGCACGAATATACCCAATAGCCTCCATTGGACCCAAAACGATGTTAGGGAGTGATTTGGCACGTTTCGGAACCTTCTGCATGCAAAACGGGGCGAAACGGGTCCGTTTCGATGCCCGGGTGCACTGCCTCGCAACAACGAACTTCAAAAGGGGTTTTTCGCTACGGACACTTCCAATCTACTCCGTAAATGATGTTTGGGTGTGTTTTGGAGCATTCGGTTACCTACTGCCCGAAAATCGAAGCAAAACGGGTGTTTCGGCACCCGAATGCACTGTTTCGCTCCCCGAACATCTGTTGAACTTTTTGGCACGAACATACCCAATAGCCTCCATTGGACCCAAAACGATGTTAGGGAGTGATTTGGCGTGTTTCGGAACCTTCTGCACGCAAAACGGAGCGAAACGGGTCCGTTTCGGTGCCCGGGTGCACTGCCTCGCAACAACAAACTTCAAAATGGCTTTTTCGCTACGGACACTTCCAATCTAATCCGTTAGGCTCTAAATGAAATTTGGGAGTGTTTTGGAGCATTCGGTTACCTACTGCACGAAAATCGAAGCAAAACGAGTGTTTCGGCACCCGAATGCACTGTTTCGCGCCCTGAACTTCTGTTGAATTTTTTGGCACGAACATACCCAATAGCCTCCAGTGGACCCAAAACGATGATGGGGAGTCATTTGGCGCGTTTCGGTACCTTCTGCATGCAAAACGGAGCCAAACAGGTCCGTTTCGGTGCCCGGGTGCACTGCCTCTCAACAACGAACTTCAAAATGGGTTTTTCTCTACGGACACTTCCAATCTACTCCGTTAGGCCCTAAATGATGTTTGGGAGTGTTTTGGAGCATTGGTTACCTACTGCCCGAAAATCGAAGCAAAACGGGTGTTTCGGCACCCAAATGCACTTTTTCGCGCCTCGAACCTCTGTTGAACTTTTTCGCACGAACATACCCAATAGCCTCCATTGGACCCAAAACGATGTTAGGGAGTGAGTTGGCGCGTTTCGGAACCTTCTGCATGCAAAACGGAGCGAAACGGGTCCGTTTCGGTGCCCGGGTGCACTGCCTCGCAACAACGAACTTCAAAATGGGTTTTTCGCTACGGACACTTCCAATCTACTCCGTTAGGCCCTAAATGATGTTTGGGTGTGTTTTGGAGCATTCGGTTACCTACTGCCCGAAAATCAAAGCAAAACGGGTGTTTCGGCACCCGAATGCACTGTTTCTCGTCCCGAACATCTGTTGAACTTTTTGGCACGAATATACCCAATAGCCTCCATTGGACCCAAAACGATGTTAGGGAGTGATTTGGCACGTTTCGGAACCTTCTGCATGCAAAACGGGGCAAAACGGGTCCGTTTCGGTGCCCGGGTGCACTGCCTCGCAACAACGAACTTCAAAAGGGGTTTTTCACTACAGACACTTCCAATCTACTCCGTTAGGCCCTAAATGATGTTTGGGTGTGTTTTGGAGCATTCGGTTACCTACTGCCCGAAAATCGAAGCAAAACGGGTGTTTCGGCACCCGAATGCACTGTTTCGCGTCCCGAACATCCGTTGAATTTTTTGGCACGAACATACCCAATAGCCTCCATTGGACCCAAAACGATGTTGGGGAGTCATTTGGCGCGTTTCGGTACCTTCTGCATGCAAAACGGGGCGAAACGGGTCCGTTTCGGTGCCCGGGTGCACTGCCTCGCAACAACGAACTTCAAAATGGGTTTTTCGCGACGGACACTTCCAATCTACTCCGTTAGGCCCTAAATGATGTTTGGGAGTGTTTTGGAGCATTCGGATACCTACTGCCCGAAAATCGAAGCAAAACGGGTGTTTCGGCACCCGAATGCACTGTTTCACGTCCCGAACATCTGTTGAACTTTTTGGCACGAACATACCCAATAGCCTCCATTGGACCCAAAATGATGTTAGGGAGTCAATTGGCGCGTTTCGGTACATTCTGCATGCAAAACGGAGCGAAACGGGTCCGTTTCGGTGCCCGGGTGCACTGCCTCGCAACAACGAACTTCAAAATGGGTTTTTCGCTACGGACACTTCCAATCTACTCCGTTAGGCGCTAAATGATGTTTGCGTGTGTTTTGGAGCATTCGGTTACCTACTGCCCAAAAATCAAAGCAAAACGGGTGTTTCGGCACCCGAATGCACTGTTTCTCGTCCCGAACATCTGTTGAACTTTTTGGCACGAATATACCCAATAGCCTCCATTGGACCCAAAACGATGTTAGGGAGTGATTTGGCGCGTTTCGGTACCTTCTGCATGCAAAACGGAGCGAAACGGGTCCGTTTCGGTGCCCGGATGCACTGCCTCGTAACAACGAACTTCAAAATGGGTTTTTCGCTACGGACACTTCCAATCTACTCCGTTAGGCCCTAAATGATGTTTGGGAGTGTTTTGGAGCATTCGGTTACCTACTGCACGAAAATCGAAGCAAAACGGGTGTTTCGGCACCCGAATGCACTGTTTCGCGCCCCGAACTTCTGTTGAATTTTTTCGCACGAACATACCCAATAGCCTCCATTGGACCCAAAACGATGTTAGGGAGTGATTTGGCGCGTTTCGGTACCTTCTGCATGCAAAACGGAGCGAAACGGGTCCGTTTCGGTGCCCGGATGCACTGCCTCGTAACAACGAACTTCAAAATGGGTTTTTCGCTACGGACACTTCCAATCTACTCCGTTAGGCCCTAAATGATGTTTGGGAGTGTTTTGGAGCATTCGGTTACCTACTGCACGAAAATCGAAGCAAAACGGGTGTTTCGGCACCCGAATGCACTGTTTCGCGCCCCGAACTTCTGTTGAATTTTTTCGCACGAACATACCCAATAGCCTCCATTGGACCCAAAACGATGTTAGGGAGTGATTTGGCGCGTTTCGGTACCTTCTGCATGCAAAACGGAGCGAAACGGGTCCGTTTCGGTGCCCGGATGCACTGCCTCGTAACAACGAACTTCAAAATGGGTTTTTCGCTACGGACACTTCCAATCTACTCCGTTAGGCCCTAAATGATGTTTGGGAGTGTTTTGGAGCATTCGGTTACCTACTGCACGAAAATCGAAGCAAAACGGGTGTTTCGGCACCCGAATGCACTGTTTCGCGCCCCGAACTTCTGTTGAATTTTTTCGCACGAACATACCCAATAGCCTCCATTGGACCCAAAACGATGTTAGGGAGTGATTTGGCGCGTTTCGGTACCTTCTGCATGCAAAACGGAGCGAAACGGGTCCGTTTCGGTGCCCGGATGCACTGCCTCGTAACAACGAACTTCAAAATGGGTTTTTCGCTACGGACACTTCCAATCTACTCCGTTAGGCCCTAAATGATGTTTGGGAGTGTTTTGGAGCATTCGGTTACCTACTGCACGAAAATCGAAGCAAAACGGGTGTTTCGGCACCCGAATGCACTGTTTCGCGCCCCGAACTTCTGTTGAATTTTTTCGCACGAACATACCCAATAGCCTCCATTGGACCCAAAACGATGTTAGGGAGTGATTTGGCGCGTTTCGGTACCTTCTGCATGCAAAACGGAGCGAAACGGGTCCGTTTCGGTGCCCGGATGCACTGCCTCGTAACAACGAACTTCAAAATGGGTTTTTCGCTACGGACACTTCCAATCTACTCCGTTAGGCCCTAAATGATGTTTGGGAGTGTTTTGGAGCATTCGGTTACCTACTGCACGAAAATCGAAGCAAAACGGGTGTTTCGGCACCCGAATGCACTGTTTCGCGCCCCGAACTTCTGTTGAATTTTTTCGCACGAACATACCCAATAGCCTCCATTGGACCCAAAACGATGTTAGGGAGTGATTTGGCGCGTTTCGGTACCTTCTGCATGCAAAACGGAGCGAAACGGGTCCGTTTCGGTGCCCGGATGCACTGCCTCGTAACAACGAACTTCAAAATGGGTTTTTCGCTACGGACACTTCCAATCTACTCCGTTAGGCCCTAAATGATGTTTGGGAGTGTTTTGGAGCATTCGGTTACCTACTGCACGAAAATCGAAGCAAAACGGGTGTTTCGGCACCCGAATGCACTGTTTCGCGCCCCGAACTTCTGTTGAATTTTTTCGCACGAACATACCCAATAGCCTCCATTGGACCCAAAACGATGTTAGGGAGTGATTTGGCGCGTTTCGGTACCTTCTGCATGCAAAACGGAGCGAAACGGGTCCGTTTCGGTGCCCGGATGCACTGCCTCGTAACAACGAACTTCAAAATGGGTTTTTCGCTACGGACACTTCCAATCTACTCCGTTAGGCCCTAAATGATGTTTGGGAGTGTTTTGGAGCATTCGGTTACCTACTGCACGAAAATCGAAGCAAAACGGGTGTTTCGGCACCCGAATGCACTGTTTCGCGCCCCGAACTTCTGTTGAATTTTTTCGCACGAACATACCCAATAGCCTCCATTGGACCCAAAACGATGTTAGGGAGTGATTTGGCGCGTTTCGGTACCTTCTGCATGCAAAACGGAGCGAAACGGGTCCGTTTCGGTGCCCGGATGCACTGCCTCGTAACAACGAACTTCAAAATGGGTTTTTCGCTACGGACACTTCCAATCTACTCCGTTAGGCCCTAAATGATGTTTGGGAGTGTTTTGGAGCATTCGGTTACCTACTGCACGAAAATCGAAGCAAAACGGGTGTTTCGGCACCCGAATGCACTGTTTCGCGCCCCGAACTTCTGTTGAATTTTTTCGCACGAACATACCCAATAGCCTCCATTGGACCCAAAACGATGTTAGGGAGTGATTTGGCGCGTTTCGGTACCTTCTGCATGCAAAACGGAGCGAAACGGGTCCGTTTCGGTGCCCGGATGCACTGCCTCGTAACAACGAACTTCAAAATGGGTTTTTCGCTACGGACACTTCCAATCTACTCCGTTAGGCCCTAAATGATGTTTGGGAGTGTTTTGGAGCATTCGGTTACCTACTGCACGAAAATCGAAGCAAAACGGGTGTTTCGGCACCCGAATGCACTGTTTCGCGCCCCGAACTTCTGTTGAATTTTTTCGCACGAACATACCCAATAGCCTCCATTGGACCCAAAACGATGTTAGGGAGTGATTTGGCGCGTTTCGGTACCTTCTGCATGCAAAACGGAGCGAAACGGGTCCGTTTCGGTGCCCGGATGCACTGCCTCGTAACAACGAACTTCAAAATGGGTTTTTCGCTACGGACACTTCCAATCTACTCCGTTAGGCCCTAAATGATGTTTGGGAGTGTTTTGGAGCATTCGGTTACCTACTGCACGAAAATCGAAGCAAAACGGGTGTTTCGGCACCCGAATGCACTGTTTCGCGCCCCGAACTTCTGTTGAATTTTTTCGCACGAACATACCCAATAGCCTCCATTGGACCCAAAACGATGTTAGGGAGTGATTTGGCGCGTTTCGGTACCTTCTGCATGCAAAACGGAGCGAAACGGGTCCGTTTCGGTGCCCGGATGCACTGCCTCGTAACAACGAACTTCAAAATGGGTTTTTCGCTACGGACACTTCCAATCTACTCCGTTAGGCCCTAAATGATGTTTGGGAGTGTTTTGGAGCATTCGGTTACCTACTGCACGAAAATCGAAGCAAAACGGGTGTTTCGGCACCCGAATGCACTGTTTCGCGCCCCGAACTTCTGTTGAATTTTTTCGCACGAACATACCCAATAGCCTCCATTGGACCCAAAACGATGTTAGGGAGTGATTTGGCGCGTTTCGGTACCTTCTGCATGCAAAACGGAGCGAAACGGGTCCGTTTCGGTGCCCGGATGCACTGCCTCGTAACAACGAACTTCAAAATGGGTTTTTCGCTACGGACACTTCCAATCTACTCCGTTAGGCCCTAAATGATGTTTGGGAGTGTTTTGGAGCATTCGGTTACCTACTGCACGAAAATCGAAGCAAAACGGGTGTTTCGGCACCCGAATGCACTGTTTCGCGCCCCGAACTTCTGTTGAATTTTTTCGCACGAACATACCCAATAGCCTCCATTGGACCCAAAACGATGTTAGGGAGTGATTTGGCGCGTTTCGGTACCTTCTGCATGCAAAACGGAGCGAAACGGGTCCGTTTCGGTGCCCGGATGCACTGCCTCGTAACAACGAACTTCAAAATGGGTTTTTCGCTACGGACACTTCCAATCTACTCCGTTAGGCCCTAAATGATGTTTGGGAGTGTTTTGGAGCATTCGGTTACCTACTGCACGAAAATCGAAGCAAAACGGGTGTTTCGGCACCCGAATGCACTGTTTCGCGCCCCGAACTTCTGTTGAATTTTTTCGCACGAACATACCCAATAGCCTCCATTGGACCCAAAACGATGTTAGGGAGTGATTTGGCGCGTTTCGGTACCTTCTGCATGCAAAACGGAGCGAAACGGGTCCGTTTCGGTGCCCGGATGCACTGCCTCGTAACAACGAACTTCAAAATGGGTTTTTCGCTACGGACACTTCCAATCTACTCCGTTAGGCCCTAAATGATGTTTGGGAGTGTTTTGGAGCATTCGGTTACCTACTGCACGAAAATCGAAGCAAAACGGGTGTTTCGGCACCCGAATGCACTGTTTCGCGCCCCGAACTTCTGTTGAATTTTTTCGCACGAACATACCCAATAGCCTCCATTGGACCCAAAACGATGTTAGGGAGTGATTTGGCGCGTTTCGGTACCTTCTGCATGCAAAACGGAGCGAAACGGGTCCGTTTCGGTGCCCGGATGCACTGCCTCGTAACAACGAACTTCAAAATGGGTTTTTCGCTACGGACACTTCCAATCTACTCCGTTAGGCCCTAAATGATGTTTGGGAGTGTTTTGGAGCATTCGGTTACCTACTGCACGAAAATCGAAGCAAAACGGGTGTTTCGGCACCCGAATGCACTGTTTCGCGCCCCGAACTTCTGTTGAATTTTTTCGCACGAACATACCCAATAGCCTCCATTGGACCCAAAACGATGTTAGGGAGTGATTTGGCGCGTTTCGGTACCTTCTGCATGCAAAACGGAGCGAAACGGGTCCGTTTCGGTGCCCGGATGCACTGCCTCGTAACAACGAACTTCAAAATGGGTTTTTCGCTACGGACACTTCCAATCTACTCCGTTAGGCCCTAAATGATGTTTGGGAGTGTTTTGGAGCATTCGGTTACCTACTGCACGAAAATCGAAGCAAAACGGGTGTTTCGGCACCCGAATGCACTGTTTCGCGCCCCGAACTTCTGTTGAATTTTTTCGCACGAACATACCCAATAGCCTCCATTGGACCCAAAACGATGTTAGGGAGTGATTTGGCGCGTTTCGGTACCTTCTGCATGCAAAACGGAGCGAAACGGGTCCGTTTCGGTGCCCGGATGCACTGCCTCGTAACAACGAACTTCAAAATGGGTTTTTCGCTACGGACACTTCCAATCTACTCCGTTAGGCCCTAAATGATGTTTGGGAGTGTTTTGGAGCATTCGGTTACCTACTGCACGAAAATCGAAGCAAAACGGGTGTTTCGGCACCCGAATGCACTGTTTCGCGCCCCGAACTTCTGTTGAATTTTTTCGCACGAACATACCCAATAGCCTCCATTGGACCCAAAACGATGTTAGGGAGTGATTTGGCGCGTTTCGGTACCTTCTGCATGCAAAACGGAGCGAAACGGGTCCGTTTCGGTGCCCGGATGCACTGCCTCGTAACAACGAACTTCAAAATGGGTTTTTCGCTACGGACACTTCCAATCTACTCCGTTAGGCCCTAAATGATGTTTGGGAGTGTTTTGGAGCATTCGGTTACCTACTGCACGAAAATCGAAGCAAAACGGGTGTTTCGGCACCCGAATGCACTGTTTCGCGCCCCGAACTTCTGTTGAATTTTTTCGCACGAACATACCCAATAGCCTCCATTGGACCCAAAACGATGTTAGGGAGTGATTTGGCGCGTTTCGGTACCTTCTGCATGCAAAACGGAGCGAAACGGGTCCGTTTCGGTGCCCGGATGCACTGCCTCGTAACAACGAACTTCAAAATGGGTTTTTCGCTACGGACACTTCCAATCTACTCCGTTAGGCCCTAAATGATGTTTGGGAGTGTTTTGGAGCATTCGGTTACCTACTGCACGAAAATCGAAGCAAAACGGGTGTTTCGGCACCCGAATGCACTGTTTCGCGCCCCGAACTTCTGTTGAATTTTTTCGCACGAACATACCCAATAGCCTCCATTGGACCCAAAACGATGTTAGGGAGTGATTTGGCGCGTTTCGGTACCTTCTGCATGCAAAACGGAGCGAAACGGGTCCGTTTCGGTGCCCGGATGCACTGCCTCGTAACAACGAACTTCAAAATGGGTTTTTCGCTACGGACACTTCCAATCTACTCCGTTAGGCCCTAAATGATGTTTGGGAGTGTTTTGGAGCATTCGGTTACCTACTGCACGAAAATCGAAGCAAAACGGGTGTTTCGGCACCCGAATGCACTGTTTCGCGCCCCGAACTTCTGTTGAATTTTTTCGCACGAACATACCCAATAGCCTCCATTGGACCCAAAACGATGTTAGGGAGTGATTTGGCGCGTTTCGGTACCTTCTGCATGCAAAACGGAGCGAAACGGGTCCGTTTCGGTGCCCGGATGCACTGCCTCGTAACAACGAACTTCAAAATGGGTTTTTCGCTACGGACACTTCCAATCTACTCCGTTAGGCCCTAAATGATGTTTGGGAGTGTTTTGGAGCATTCGGTTACCTACTGCACGAAAATCGAAGCAAAACGGGTGTTTCGGCACCCGAATGCACTGTTTCGCGCCCCGAACTTCTGTTGAATTTTTTCGCACGAACATACCCAATAGCCTCCATTGGACCCAAAACGATGTTAGGGAGTGATTTGGCGCGTTTCGGTACCTTCTGCATGCAAAACGGAGCGAAACGGGTCCGTTTCGGTGCCCGGATGCACTGCCTCGTAACAACGAACTTCAAAATGGGTTTTTCGCTACGGACACTTCCAATCTACTCCGTTAGGCCCTAAATGATGTTTGGGAGTGTTTTGGAGCATTCGGTTACCTACTGCACGAAAATCGAAGCAAAACGGGTGTTTCGGCACCCGAATGCACTGTTTCGCGCCCCGAACTTCTGTTGAATTTTTTCGCACGAACATACCCAATAGCCTCCATTGGACCCAAAACGATGTTAGGGAGTGATTTGGCGCGTTTCGGTACCTTCTGCATGCAAAACGGAGCGAAACGGGTCCGTTTCGGTGCCCGGATGCACTGCCTCGTAACAACGAACTTCAAAATGGGTTTTTCGCTACGGACACTTCCAATCTACTCCGTTAGGCCCTAAATGATGTTTGGGAGTGTTTTGGAGCATTCGGTTACCTACTGCACGAAAATCGAAGCAAAACGGGTGTTTCGGCACCCGAATGCACTGTTTCGCGCCCCGAACTTCTGTTGAATTTTTTCGCACGAACATACCCAATAGCCTCCATTGGACCCAAAACGATGTTAGGGAGTGATTTGGCGCGTTTCGGTACCTTCTGCATGCAAAACGGAGCGAAACGGGTCCGTTTCGGTGCCCGGATGCACTGCCTCGTAACAACGAACTTCAAAATGGGTTTTTCGCTACGGACACTTCCAATCTACTCCGTTAGGCCCTAAATGATGTTTGGGAGTGTTTTGGAGCATTCGGTTACCTACTGCACGAAAATCGAAGCAAAACGGGTGTTTCGGCACCCGAATGCACTGTTTCGCGCCCCGAACTTCTGTTGAATTTTTTCGCACGAACATACCCAATAGCCTCCATTGGACCCAAAACGATGTTAGGGAGTGATTTGGCGCGTTTCGGTACCTTCTGCATGCAAAACGGAGCGAAACGGGTCCGTTTCGGTGCCCGGATGCACTGCCTCGTAACAACGAACTTCAAAATGGGTTTTTCGCTACGGACACTTCCAATCTACTCCGTTAGGCCCTAAATGATGTTTGGGAGTGTTTTGGAGCATTCGGTTACCTACTGCACGAAAATCGAAGCAAAACGGGTGTTTCGGCACCCGAATGCACTGTTTCGCGCCCCGAACTTCTGTTGAATTTTTTCGCACGAACATACCCAATAGCCTCCATTGGACCCAAAACGATGTTAGGGAGTGATTTGGCGCGTTTCGGTACCTTCTGCATGCAAAACGGAGCGAAACGGGTCCGTTTCGGTGCCCGGATGCACTGCCTCGTAACAACGAACTTCAAAATGGGTTTTTCGCTACGGACACTTCCAATCTACTCCGTTAGGCCCTAAATGATGTTTGGGAGTGTTTTGGAGCATTCGGTTACCTACTGCACGAAAATCGAAGCAAAACGGGTGTTTCGGCACCCGAATGCACTGTTTCGCGCCCCGAACTTCTGTTGAATTTTTTCGCACGAACATACCCAATAGCCTCCATTGGACCCAAAACGATGTTAGGGAGTGATTTGGCGCGTTTCGGTACCTTCTGCATGCAAAACGGAGCGAAACGGGTCCGTTTCGGTGCCCGGATGCACTGCCTCGTAACAACGAACTTCAAAATGGGTTTTTCGCTACGGACACTTCCAATCTACTCCGTTAGGCCCTAAATGATGTTTGGGAGTGTTTTGGAGCATTCGGTTACCTACTGCACGAAAATCGAAGCAAAACGGGTGTTTCGGCACCCGAATGCACTGTTTCGCGCCCCGAACTTCTGTTGAATTTTTTCGCACGAACATACCCAATAGCCTCCATTGGACCCAAAACGATGTTAGGGAGTGATTTGGCGCGTTTCGGTACCTTCTGCATGCAAAACGGAGCGAAACGGGTCCGTTTCGGTGCCCGGATGCACTGCCTCGTAACAACGAACTTCAAAATGGGTTTTTCGCTACGGACACTTCCAATCTACTCCGTTAGGCCCTAAATGATGTTTGGGAGTGTTTTGGAGCATTCGGTTACCTACTGCACGAAAATCGAAGCAAAACGGGTGTTTCGGCACCCGAATGCACTGTTTCGCGCCCCGAACTTCTGTTGAATTTTTTCGCACGAACATACCCAATAGCCTCCATTGGACCCAAAACGATGTTAGGGAGTGATTTGGCGCGTTTCGGTACCTTCTGCATGCAAAACGGAGCGAAACGGGTCCGTTTCGGTGCCCGGATGCACTGCCTCGTAACAACGAACTTCAAAATGGGTTTTTCGCTACGGACACTTCCAATCTACTCCGTTAGGCCCTAAATGATGTTTGGGAGTGTTTTGGAGCATTCGGTTACCTACTGCACGAAAATCGAAGCAAAACGGGTGTTTCGGCACCCGAATGCACTGTTTCGCGCCCCGAACTTCTGTTGAATTTTTTCGCACGAACATACCCAATAGCCTCCATTGGACCCAAAACGATGTTAGGGAGTGATTTGGCGCGTTTCGGTACCTTCTGCATGCAAAACGGAGCGAAACGGGTCCGTTTCGGTGCCCGGATGCACTGCCTCGTAACAACGAACTTCAAAATGGGTTTTTCGCTACGGACACTTCCAATCTACTCCGTTAGGCCCTAAATGATGTTTGGGAGTGTTTTGGAGCATTCGGTTACCTACTGCACGAAAATCGAAGCAAAACGGGTGTTTCGGCACCCGAATGCACTGTTTCGCGCCCCGAACTTCTGTTGAATTTTTTCGCACGAACATACCCAATAGCCTCCATTGGACCCAAAACGATGTTAGGGAGTGATTTGGCGCGTTTCGGTACCTTCTGCATGCAAAACGGAGCGAAACGGGTCCGTTTCGGTGCCCGGATGCACTGCCTCGTAACAACGAACTTCAAAATGGGTTTTTCGCTACGGACACTTCCAATCTACTCCGTTAGGCCCTAAATGATGTTTGGGAGTGTTTTGGAGCATTCGGTTACCTACTGCACGAAAATCGAAGCAAAACGGGTGTTTCGGCACCCGAATGCACTGTTTCGCGCCCCGAACTTCTGTTGAATTTTTTCGCACGAACATACCCAATAGCCTCCATTGGACCCAAAACGATGTTAGGGAGTGATTTGGCGCGTTTCGGTACCTTCTGCATGCAAAACGGAGCGAAACGGGTCCGTTTCGGTGCCCGGATGCACTGCCTCGTAACAACGAACTTCAAAATGGGTTTTTCGCTACGGACACTTCCAATCTACTCCGTTAGGCCCTAAATGATGTTTGGGAGTGTTTTGGAGCATTCGGTTACCTACTGCACGAAAATCGAAGCAAAACGGGTGTTTCGGCACCCGAATGCACTGTTTCGCGCCCCGAACTTCTGTTGAATTTTTTCGCACGAACATACCCAATAGCCTCCATTGGACCCAAAACGATGTTAGGGAGTGATTTGGCGCGTTTCGGTACCTTCTGCATGCAAAACGGAGCGAAACGGGTCCGTTTCGGTGCCCGGATGCACTGCCTCGTAACAACGAACTTCAAAATGGGTTTTTCGCTACGGACACTTCCAATCTACTCCGTTAGGCCCTAAATGATGTTTGGGAGTGTTTTGGAGCATTCGGTTACCTACTGCACGAAAATCGAAGCAAAACGGGTGTTTCGGCACCCGAATGCACTGTTTCGCGCCCCGAACTTCTGTTGAATTTTTTCGCACGAACATACCCAATAGCCTCCATTGGACCCAAAACGATGTTAGGGAGTGATTTGGCGCGTTTCGGTACCTTCTGCATGCAAAACGGAGCGAAACGGGTCCGTTTCGGTGCCCGGATGCACTGCCTCGTAACAACGAACTTCAAAATGGGTTTTTCGCTACGGACACTTCCAATCTACTCCGTTAGGCCCTAAATGATGTTTGGGAGTGTTTTGGAGCATTCGGTTACCTACTGCACGAAAATCGAAGCAAAACGGGTGTTTCGGCACCCGAATGCACTGTTTCGCGCCCCGAACTTCTGTTGAATTTTTTCGCACGAACATACCCAATAGCCTCCATTGGACCCAAAACGATGTTAGGGAGTGATTTGGCGCGTTTCGGTACCTTCTGCATGCAAAACGGAGCGAAACGGGTCCGTTTCGGTGCCCGGATGCACTGCCTCGTAACAACGAACTTCAAAATGGGTTTTTCGCTACGGACACTTCCAATCTACTCCGTTAGGCCCTAAATGATGTTTGGGAGTGTTTTGGAGCATTCGGTTACCTACTGCACGAAAATCGAAGCAAAACGGGTGTTTCGGCACCCGAATGCACTGTTTCGCGCCCCGAACTTCTGTTGAATTTTTTCGCACGAACATACCCAATAGCCTCCATTGGACCCAAAACGATGTTAGGGAGTGATTTGGCGCGTTTCGGTACCTTCTGCATGCAAAACGGAGCGAAACGGGTCCGTTTCGGTGCCCGGATGCACTGCCTCGTAACAACGAACTTCAAAATGGGTTTTTCGCTACGGACACTTCCAATCTACTCCGTTAGGCCCTAAATGATGTTTGGGAGTGTTTTGGAGCATTCGGTTACCTACTGCACGAAAATCGAAGCAAAACGGGTGTTTCGGCACCCGAATGCACTGTTTCGCGCCCCGAACTTCTGTTGAATTTTTTCGCACGAACATACCCAATAGCCTCCATTGGACCCAAAACGATGTTAGGGAGTGATTTGGCGCGTTTCGGTACCTTCTGCATGCAAAACGGAGCGAAACGGGTCCGTTTCGGTGCCCGGATGCACTGCCTCGTAACAACGAACTTCAAAATGGGTTTTTCGCTACGGACACTTCCAATCTACTCCGTTAGGCCCTAAATGATGTTTGGGAGTGTTTTGGAGCATTCGGTTACCTACTGCACGAAAATCGAAGCAAAACGGGTGTTTCGGCACCCGAATGCACTGTTTCGCGCCCCGAACTTCTGTTGAATTTTTTCGCACGAACATACCCAATAGCCTCCATTGGACCCAAAACGATGTTAGGGAGTGATTTGGCGCGTTTCGGTACCTTCTGCATGCAAAACGGAGCGAAACGGGTCCGTTTCGGTGCCCGGATGCACTGCCTCGTAACAACGAACTTCAAAATGGGTTTTTCGCTACGGACACTTCCAATCTACTCCGTTAGGCCCTAAATGATGTTTGGGAGTGTTTTGGAGCATTCGGTTACCTACTGCACGAAAATCGAAGCAAAACGGGTGTTTCGGCACCCGAATGCACTGTTTCGCGCCCCGAACTTCTGTTGAATTTTTTCGCACGAACATACCCAATAGCCTCCATTGGACCCAAAACGATGTTAGGGAGTGATTTGGCGCGTTTCGGTACCTTCTGCATGCAAAACGGAGCGAAACGGGTCCGTTTCGGTGCCCGGATGCACTGCCTCGTAACAACGAACTTCAAAATGGGTTTTTCGCTACGGACACTTCCAATCTACTCCGTTAGGCCCTAAATGATGTTTGGGAGTGTTTTGGAGCATTCGGTTACCTACTGCACGAAAATCGAAGCAAAACGGGTGTTTCGGCACCCGAATGCACTGTTTCGCGCCCCGAACTTCTGTTGAATTTTTTCGCACGAACATACCCAATAGCCTCCATTGGACCCAAAACGATGTTAGGGAGTGATTTGGCGCGTTTCGGTACCTTCTGCATGCAAAACGGAGCGAAACGGGTCCGTTTCGGTGCCCGGATGCACTGCCTCGTAACAACGAACTTCAAAATGGGTTTTTCGCTACGGACACTTCCAATCTACTCCGTTAGGCCCTAAATGATGTTTGGGAGTGTTTTGGAGCATTCGGTTACCTACTGCACGAAAATCGAAGCAAAACGGGTGTTTCGGCACCCGAATGCACTGTTTCGCGCCCCGAACTTCTGTTGAATTTTTTCGCACGAACATACCCAATAGCCTCCATTGGACCCAAAACGATGTTAGGGAGTGATTTGGCGCGTTTCGGTACCTTCTGCATGCAAAACGGAGCGAAACGGGTCCGTTTCGGTGCCCGGATGCACTGCCTCGTAACAACGAACTTCAAAATGGGTTTTTCGCTACGGACACTTCCAATCTACTCCGTTAGGCCCTAAATGATGTTTGGGAGTGTTTTGGAGCATTCGGTTACCTACTGCACGAAAATCGAAGCAAAACGGGTGTTTCGGCACCCGAATGCACTGTTTCGCGCCCCGAACTTCTGTTGAATTTTTTCGCACGAACATACCCAATAGCCTCCATTGGACCCAAAACGATGTTAGGGAGTGATTTGGCGCGTTTCGGTACCTTCTGCATGCAAAACGGAGCGAAACGGGTCCGTTTCGGTGCCCGGATGCACTGCCTCGTAACAACGAACTTCAAAATGGGTTTTTCGCTACGGACACTTCCAATCTACTCCGTTAGGCCCTAAATGATGTTTGGGAGTGTTTTGGAGCATTCGGTTACCTACTGCACGAAAATCGAAGCAAAACGGGTGTTTCGGCACCCGAATGCACTGTTTCGCGCCCCGAACTTCTGTTGAATTTTTTCGCACGAACATACCCAATAGCCTCCATTGGACCCAAAACGATGTTAGGGAGTGATTTGGCGCGTTTCGGTACCTTCTGCATGCAAAACGGAGCGAAACGGGTCCGTTTCGGTGCCCGGATGCACTGCCTCGTAACAACGAACTTCAAAATGGGTTTTTCGCTACGGACACTTCCAATCTACTCCGTTAGGCCCTAAATGATGTTTGGGAGTGTTTTGGAGCATTCGGTTACCTACTGCACGAAAATCGAAGCAAAACGGGTGTTTCGGCACCCGAATGCACTGTTTCGCGCCCCGAACTTCTGTTGAATTTTTTCGCACGAACATACCCAATAGCCTCCATTGGACCCAAAACGATGTTAGGGAGTGATTTGGCGCGTTTCGGTACCTTCTGCATGCAAAACGGAGCGAAACGGGTCCGTTTCGGTGCCCGGATGCACTGCCTCGTAACAACGAACTTCAAAATGGGTTTTTCGCTACGGACACTTCCAATCTACTCCGTTAGGCCCTAAATGATGTTTGGGAGTGTTTTGGAGCATTCGGTTACCTACTGCACGAAAATCGAAGCAAAACGGGTGTTTCGGCACCCGAATGCACTGTTTCGCGCCCCGAACTTCTGTTGAATTTTTTCGCACGAACATACCCAATAGCCTCCATTGGACCCAAAACGATGTTAGGGAGTGATTTGGCGCGTTTCGGTACCTTCTGCATGCAAAACGGAGCGAAACGGGTCCGTTTCGGTGCCCGGATGCACTGCCTCGTAACAACGAACTTCAAAATGGGTTTTTCGCTACGGACACTTCCAATCTACTCCGTTAGGCCCTAAATGATGTTTGGGAGTGTTTTGGAGCATTCGGTTACCTACTGCACGAAAATCGAAGCAAAACGGGTGTTTCGGCACCCGAATGCACTGTTTCGCGCCCCGAACTTCTGTTGAATTTTTTCGCACGAACATACCCAATAGCCTCCATTGGACCCAAAACGATGTTAGGGAGTGATTTGGCGCGTTTCGGTACCTTCTGCATGCAAAACGGAGCGAAACGGGTCCGTTTCGGTGCCCGGATGCACTGCCTCGTAACAACGAACTTCAAAATGGGTTTTTCGCTACGGACACTTCCAATCTACTCCGTTAGGCCCTAAATGATGTTTGGGAGTGTTTTGGAGCATTCGGTTACCTACTGCACGAAAATCGAAGCAAAACGGGTGTTTCGGCACCCGAATGCACTGTTTCGCGCCCCGAACTTCTGTTGAATTTTTTCGCACGAACATACCCAATAGCCTCCATTGGACCCAAAACGATGTTAGGGAGTGATTTGGCGCGTTTCGGTACCTTCTGCATGCAAAACGGAGCGAAACGGGTCCGTTTCGGTGCCCGGATGCACTGCCTCGTAACAACGAACTTCAAAATGGGTTTTTCGCTACGGACACTTCCAATCTACTCCGTTAGGCCCTAAATGATGTTTGGGAGTGTTTTGGAGCATTCGGTTACCTACTGCACGAAAATCGAAGCAAAACGGGTGTTTCGGCACCCGAATGCACTGTTTCGCGCCCCGAACTTCTGTTGAATTTTTTCGCACGAACATACCCAATAGCCTCCATTGGACCCAAAACGATGTTAGGGAGTGATTTGGCGCGTTTCGGTACCTTCTGCATGCAAAACGGAGCGAAACGGGTCCGTTTCGGTGCCCGGATGCACTGCCTCGTAACAACGAACTTCAAAATGGGTTTTTCGCTACGGACACTTCCAATCTACTCCGTTAGGCCCTAAATGATGTTTGGGAGTGTTTTGGAGCATTCGGTTACCTACTGCACGAAAATCGAAGCAAAACGGGTGTTTCGGCACCCGAATGCACTGTTTCGCGCCCCGAACTTCTGTTGAATTTTTTCGCACGAACATACCCAATAGCCTCCATTGGACCCAAAACGATGTTAGGGAGTGATTTGGCGCGTTTCGGTACCTTCTGCATGCAAAACGGAGCGAAACGGGTCCGTTTCGGTGCCCGGGTGCACTGCCTCGTAACAACGAACTTCAAAATGGGTTTTTCGCTACGGACACTTCCAATCTACTCCGTTAGGCCCTAAATGATGTTTGGGAGTGTTTTGGAGCATTCGGTTACCTACTGCACGAAAATCGAAGCAAAACGGGTGTTTCGGCACCCGAATGCACTGTTTCGCGCCCCGAACTTCTGTTGAATTTTTTCGCACGAACATACCCAATAGCCTCCATTGGACCCAAAACGATGTTAGGGAGTGATTTGGCGCGTTTCGGTACCTTCTGCATGCAAAACGGAGCGAAACGGGTCCGTTTCGGTGCCCGGATGCACTGCCTCGTAACAACGAACTTCAAAATGGGTTTTTCGCTACGGACACTTCCAATCTACTCCGTTAGGCCCTAAATGATGTTTGGGAGTGTTTTGGAGCATTCGGTTACCTACTGCACGAAAATCGAAGCAAAACGGGTGTTTCGGCACCCGAATGCACTGTTTCGCGCCCCGAACTTCTGTTGAATTTTTTCGCACGAACATACCCAATAGCCTCCATTGGACCCAAAACGATGTTAGGGAGTGATTTGGCGCGTTTCGGTACCTTCTGCATGCAAAACGGAGCGAAACGGGTCCGTTTCGGTGCCCGGATGCACTGCCTCGTAACAACGAACTTCAAAATGGGTTTTTCGCTACGGACACTTCCAATCTACTCCGTTAGGCCCTAAATGATGTTTGGGAGTGTTTTGGAGCATTCGGTTACCTACTGCACGAAAATCGAAGCAAAACGGGTGTTTCGGCACCCGAATGCACTGTTTCGCGCCCCGAACTTCTGTTGAATTTTTTCGCACGAACATACCCAATAGCCTCCATTGGACCCAAAACGATGTTAGGGAGTGATTTGGCGCGTTTCGGTACCTTCTGCATGCAAAACGGAGCGAAACGGGTCCGTTTCGGTGCCCGGATGCACTGCCTCGTAACAACGAACTTCAAAATGGGTTTTTCGCTACGGACACTTCCAATCTACTCCGTTAGGCCCTAAATGATGTTTGGGAGTGTTTTGGAGCATTCGGTTACCTACTGCACGAAAATCGAAGCAAAACGGGTGTTTCGGCACCCGAATGCACTGTTTCGCGCCCCGAACTTCTGTTGAATTTTTTCGCACGAACATACCCAATAGCCTCCATTGGACCCAAAACGATGTTAGGGAGTGATTTGGCGCGTTTCGGTACCTTCTGCATGCAAAACGGAGCGAAACGGGTCCGTTTCGGTGCCCGGATGCACTGCCTCGTAACAACGAACTTCAAAATGGGTTTTTCGCTACGGACACTTCCAATCTACTCCGTTAGGCCCTAAATGATGTTTGGGAGTGTTTTGGAGCATTCGGTTACCTACTGCACGAAAATCGAAGCAAAACGGGTGTTTCGGCACCCGAATGCACTGTTTCGCGCCCCGAACTTCTGTTGAATTTTTTCGCACGAACATACCCAATAGCCTCCATTGGACCCAAAACGATGTTAGGGAGTGATTTGGCGCGTTTCGGTACCTTCTGCATGCAAAACGGAGCGAAACGGGTCCGTTTCGGTGCCCGGATGCACTGCCTCGTAACAACGAACTTCAAAATGGGTTTTTCGCTACGGACACTTCCAATCTACTCCGTTAGGCCCTAAATGATGTTTGGGAGTGTTTTGGAGCATTCGGTTACCTACTGCACGAAAATCGAAGCAAAACGGGTGTTTCGGCACCCGAATGCACTGTTTCGCGCCCCGAACTTCTGTTGAATTTTTTCGCACGAACATACCCAATAGCCTCCATTGGACCCAAAACGATGTTAGGGAGTGATTTGGCGCGTTTCGGTACCTTCTGCATGCAAAACGGAGCGAAACGGGTCCGTTTCGGTGCCCGGATGCACTGCCTCGTAACAACGAACTTCAAAATGGGTTTTTCGCTACGGACACTTCCAATCTACTCCGTTAGGCCCTAAATGATGTTTGGGAGTGTTTTGGAGCATTCGGTTACCTACTGCACGAAAATCGAAGCAAAACGGGTGTTTCGGCACCCGAATGCACTGTTTCGCGCCCCGAACTTCTGTTGAATTTTTTCGCACGAACATACCCAATAGCCTCCATTGGACCCAAAACGATGTTAGGGAGTGATTTGGCGCGTTTCGGTACCTTCTGCATGCAAAACGGAGCGAAACGGGTCCGTTTCGGTGCCCGGTGCACTGCCTCGTAACAACGAACTTCAAAATGGGTTTTTCGCTACGGACACTTCCAATCTACTCCGTTAGGCCCTAAATGATGTTTGGGAGTGTTTTGGAGCATTCGGTTACCTACTGCACGAAAATCGAAGCAAAACGGGTGTTTCGGCACCCGAATGCACTGTTTCGCGCCCCGAACTTCTGTTGAATTTTTTCGCACGAACATACCCAATAGCCTCCATTGGACCCAAAACGATGTTAGGGAGTGATTTGGCGCGTTTCGGTACCTTCTGCATGCAAAACGGAGCGAAACGGGTCCGTTTCGGTGCCCGGATGCACTGCCTCAACAACGAACTTCAAAATGGGTTTTTCGCTACGGACACTTCCAATCTACTCCGTTAGGCCCTAAATGATGTTTGGGAGTGTTTTGGAGCATTCGGTTACCTACTGCACGAAAATCGAAGCAAAACGGGTGTTTCGGCACCCGAATGCACTGTTTCGCGCCCCGAACTTCTGTTGAATTTTTTCGCACGAACATACCCAATAGCCTCCATTGGACCCAAAACGATGTTAGGGAGTGATTTGGCGCGTTTCGGTACCTTCTGCATGCAAAACGGAGCGAAACGGGTCCGTTTCGGTGCCCGGATGCACTGCCTCGTAACAACGAACTTCAAAATGGGTTTTTCGCTACGGACACTTCCAATCTACTCCGTTAGGCCCTAAATGATGTTTGGGAGTGTTTTGGAGCATTCGGTTACCTACTGCACGAAAATCGAAGCAAAACGGGTGTTTCGGCACCCGAATGCACTGTTTCGCGCCCCGAACTTCTGTTGAATTTTTTCGCACGAACATACCCAATAGCCTCCATTGGACCCAAAACGATGTTAGGGAGTGATTTGGCGCGTTTCGGTACCTTCTGCATGCAAAACGGAGCGAAACGGGTCCGTTTCGGTGCCCGGATGCACTGCCTCGTAACAACGAACTTCAAAATGGGTTTTTCGCTACGGACACTTCCAATCTACTCCGTTAGGCCCTAAATGATGTTTGGGAGTGTTTTGGAGCATTCGGTTACCTACTGCACGAAAATCGAAGCAAAACGGGTGTTTCGGCACCCGAATGCACTGTTTCGCGCCCCGAACTTCTGTTGAATTTTTTCGCACGAACATACCCAATAGCCTCCATTGGACCCAAAACGATGTTAGGGAGTGATTTGGCGCGTTTCGGTACCTTCTGCATGCAAAACGGAGCGAAACGGGTCCGTTTCGGTGCCCGGATGCACTGCCTCGTAACAACGAACTTCAAAATGGGTTTTTCGCTACGGACACTTCCAATCTACTCCGTTAGGCCCTAAATGATGTTTGGGAGTGTTTTGGAGCATTCGGTTACCTACTGCACGAAAATCGAAGCAAAACGGGTGTTTCGGCACCCGAATGCACTGTTTCGCGCCCCGAACTTCTGTTGAATTTTTTCGCACGAACATACCCAATAGCCTCCATTGGACCCAAAACGATGTTAGGGAGTGATTTGGCGCGTTTCGGTACCTTCTGCATGCAAAACGGAGCGAAACGGGTCCGTTTCGGTGCCCGGATGCACTGCCTCGTAACAACGAACTTCAAAATGGGTTTTTCGCTACGGACACTTCCAATCTACTCCGTTAGGCCCTAAATGATGTTTGGGAGTGTTTTGGAGCATTCGGTTACCTACTGCACGAAAATCGAAGCAAAACGGGTGTTTCGGCACCCGAATGCACTGTTTCGCGCCCCGAACTTCTGTTGAATTTTTTCGCACGAACATACCCAATAGCCTCCATTGGACCCAAAACGATGTTAGGGAGTGATTTGGCGCGTTTCGGTACCTTCTGCATGCAAAACGGAGCGAAACGGGTCCGTTTCGGTGCCCGGATGCACTGCCTCGTAACAACGAACTTCAAAATGGGTTTTTTCGCTACGGACACTTCCAATCTACTCCGTTAGGCCCTAAATGATGTTTGGGAGTGTTTTGGAGCATTCGGTTACCTACTGCACGAAAATCGAAGCAAAACGGGTGTTTCGGCACCCGAATGCACTGTTTCGCGCCGAACTTCTGTTGAATTTTTTCGCACGAACATACCCAATAGCCTCCATTGGACCCAAAACGATGTTAGGGAGTGATTTGGCGCGTTTCGGTACTTCTGCATGCAAAACGGAGCGAAACGGGTCCGTTTCGGTGCCGGATGCACTGCCTCGTAACAACGAACTTCAAAATGGTTTTTTCGCTACGGACACTTCCAATCTACTCCGTTAGGCCCTAAATGATGTTTGGGAGTGTTTTGGAGCATTCGGTTACCTACTGCCCGAAAATCGAAGCAAACGGGTGTTTCGGCACCCGAATGCACTGTTTCGCGCCCCGAACTTCTTTTGAATTTTTTCGCACGAACATACCCAATAGCCTCCATTGGACCCAAAACGATGTTAGGGAGTGATTTGGCGCGTTTCGGAACCTTCTGCATGCAAAACGGAGCGAAACGGGTCCGTTTCGGTGCCCGGATGCACTGCCTCGTAACAACGAACTTCAAAATGGGTTTTTTCGCTACGGACACTTCCAATCTACTCCGTTAGGCCCTAAATGATGTTTGGGAGTTTTTGGAGCATTCGGTTACCTCTGCACGAAAATCGAAGCAAAACGGGTTTTCGGCACCCGAATGCACTGTTTCGCGCCCGAACTTTGTTGAATTTTTTCGCACGAACATACCCAATAGCCTCCACGGAGGACCCAAAACGAAGACGATGAACTTTGGCCCGGGCCCTACGCCGGACGGTGCGCCGGCCAAACGGCGGCGAGCACGGTCGGGCAAGTGGGGGAAAAGCTATGGGCTACACCAATCTACTCCGTTAGGCCCTAAATGATTTTGGGGAGTGTTTTGGGATGGCCGGCGGCTGCACTGGCGAAGCGAAGCCGCCGCGTTTCGGCACCCGAATGCATGTTTCGCGCCCCGAACTTCTGTTGAATTTTTTCGCACGAACATACCCAATAGCCTCCATTGGACCCAAAACGGAAGCTAATGGCGTGCTCGGTTGACCTTCTGCATGCAAAACGGAGCGAAACGGGTCCGACGTGGGGGTGCTCCGGCGAACGAAAATGGGTTTTTCGCTACGGACACTTCCAATCTACTCCGTTAGGCCCTAAATGATGTTTGGGAGTGTGGGGCATTCGGAGCTAGGCACGAAAATCTAGCAAACGTGCGCGATGAATTTGGAAATGGTGGAGTGTGGAAGGTGAATTTCTCGGAGAAGCTCGGCTCGGTCGCGCGGCGCGAGGAAGAAGATGACCGAGCGAGCGCGGGGAAGTGAAAATGGCTAAGTGAGCGAGTGAGAGGAGGGGTGGAGTGCTCGGTGGAGTCTGGGTGCGAGTGCTTGGGCATGCGAGGGAGGCACTGTGCTGCCTCGGGAGCGTGCGAGCGCACGGCGCGGCGCGAGCAGGCCGCCATGAATGCGAGCGAGCTCGGGCAGCGCGCGGGCGACTCGACCGGGCGAGGAGATCCTCGTGTGACGTCGGGGGATCATCAACAGTGCGTTTGGCGCGGAGCGGAGTGGAATCGCGGCCTGCGGAGCTGCTCAGCGCGACGCGCGCGGCGTGGCCACGGCGGCGCTCCGACCGCATGATGGCGCTCGCGCGGCGCGAGGCGAAGCGGCTCGACGGCGGCGAAGTGACGGCTCGGGAGGGCGAGACAAGAGCTAGGCGACAAGCGCCAGCGTCCGCCGCGGCTCGGCCAGCTCGGCGCCGCCTGCGCCGCTCGCCGGCCACGTGGCGGCCGAGCTCCGGCCAGCGCAGGGACGCGCCAGGGCACTGTAGGCGCCCCGTGGAGCTCCGTTTTCAAATTCGAATTTTCTCCAAAAATTTGAACTGAACTTGAAAAAGTGTAAAATAAAAGTTGGAGTTTGAGAGATGGGACACATCTTTCTTTTTGGGGTGAACCTGAAATTCCAAGTTTTTCGAGCTCAAACAACCCAAAAACAAAAAGGTGCCCAGAACGGTAATTCGAGTTTTTGAGGGACTAAACTGCAAAATTTTCAAAAGTTCCAAACAGTGACTAGGGTTTATTTGTGATGACAAACAACTTTTATTTTGGAGATTTTCAAGTTTAGTACAAAAATCTCAGTTTTCAGTTGGGTGCCAAACAACCCTTGTTTTGAATTTAAATTTGAATTTTTGGAGGATTTTTGAATTTCAACCCATAATTCCCTTTGCATTGGTTTTAAGTGCACTAATAATTATTTTGACATCAGAGATGTCACAGCCTACCCCCCTTAAAAGGAATCTCGTCCCGAGATTCGATTTAACTTAGGATAAAGAGGGGAAAGAAATACCTTGGCTTACGAAAGAATGTCGGGGAAGTTCTTCCTAAGATAGTCCTCGGTTTCCCATGTGGCTTCATCTTCGGAGTGATGACTCCACTGGATTTTGTACATTTTCATCCCCTTCCTTCGTGTTTGTCTCTCTTTCTCGTCGAGGATCTTAACGGGATGCTCATCATAAGAGAGATCCGGTTCAACCGAGAGTTCCTCTTGTTCAACAACTTCGGTCGGAACACGAAGACACCTCTTGAGTTGAGAAACATGAAATACATCGTGTACGGCTGAGAGCTTCTCGGGAAGCTTCACTTGATAGGCCACCGGTCCACATTGTTGAGTAATTTCATACGGGCCGATATAACGAGGTGCAAGCTTTCCTTTTAACCAAATCTTTGCACACCCTTGGTCGGGGAGACCTTAAGATACACGTGATCACCAACTTCAAACTGAAGTGGCTTCCGCCGTTGATCAAAGTAGCTCTTTTGCCGTGACTGGGCGATCTTCAAATTTTCACGAACGATCCTAACCTTTTCTTCTGCTTCCTTTACAAGGTCAGGGCCATAGTATATCTCTCGCCTGCCTGGGACCAACACAACGGGGTCCGACATCTTCTACCATATAAGGCTTCGAAAGGTGCCATTTTAAGACTCGCTTGGTAGCTGTTGTTATAGGAGAATTCGGCCAGAGATAAACACTTCTCCCAATTCTTCCCATAATGAATAACACAAGCTCGAAGCATATCCTCAAGTATTTGATTTACCCTTTCCGTCTGCCCATCGGTCTGTGGGTGATATGCTGAACTACGGATCAGCTTTTGTGCCTAGGGATAATTGCAATTGCTCCCAAAAGCGTGCTACGAACGGAGCACCACGATCTGAAATTATCGTCTTGGGTACCCCATGTAGACAAACGATCCGCTCCAAATAAATCTCCGCGTACTTCTTAGCGGTATAAAATGGTATTGACCGGAATAAAATGTGCGGTCTTGGTAAGACGATCCACAATTACCCAAATAGATCGTGCCCCTGAGGGGTTCTGGGAAGTCCAACAATGAAATCCATGCTTATATCTTCCCACTTCCATGAGGGAATAGGTAGAGGTTGAAGCGTGCCTGCTACCTTCAAGTGGCTAGCCTTAACCCGCTGGCACGTGTCACATTCCGACACATACGTGGCAATTTCTCGCTTCATCCGAGTCCACCAAAAATTTTGTTTCAAATCTTGGTACATTTTGGGTGCTGCCGGGATGGATAGAAAATTTGGAGAGATGGGCCTCATCCATAATCTTCCTCCGGAGTTCCGTGTTTTTGGGCACCACGAGGCGATGTCCAACCACATCACTCCCTGCCCATCTAGCCGGAAACACTTGTACTTCTCTTTCACCTTCTCCTTTGACAATTTCCTTTTAAGGATTTTAATGCTCGCGTCATTTAATTGGGCTACAACAATCTGATCGTGCAAGGTTGGTTCAACTGCAATATGGTTGAAGTACCCGTGTGGAACAATCTCCAAATTGAGCTTTGCCATTTCATGACACAGGGTGTCAGCGTAGGACTCCACGGAAAGACAATGACAATGAGCCTTGCGGCTTAGTGCATCCGCAACTACATTAGCCTTTCCGGGGTGATAATGCACACTAAGGTCATAGTCCTTTGCTAACTCCAACCATCTTCGCTGTCTCATGTTCAAATGTGCCTGAGTGAAGACATATTTGAGGCTCTTGTGGTTGTATAGGACGAATTCGGCGAGGATAAACCACTTGTCCCTCCCAACCAATCTACACAGCGAGTACAAGTCAAGGAAAAATAATTCACAAGGCGTCCAGAAGGCATGATCGAACTACAAATATGGTATTTGATGTGGCACCCAAGTCCTTCCAGTGCCTCCAGGCATCACAGTCGACATCATTCGGTGTGGTGCAATCGGGCTTGAGCCTGAACTGGAGGCTGATGCGTGATGTCTACGCGGTGAGGAAGCTTCCATCACTATTTGTCTTCACTCATAATTGACAACTTGTTCCAAAAGCGTGCTAGCGGTCCGAGCGAAATCCGGAGATTATCGCGGTGAATCCGGCCTAAACCCTGAAATAGTATCTGTACAGCCTTGGGTATCGTTCCCTATGCTAGCAGCTGGTGCACTTTGGTGATCCCGCGATAGACTCCTTGCAAACCCACTGACCTAAAATCTTCAACGCTCTCCAACCGTAACTCACACTTGGAGAACTTGGCGTAGAGCTGGTGATCTCTGACTTGGAATACAACCAGATGGTGCTCAGATGCTCTTGGATATTCCGAGAATTAAATATCACAGAATGTCCACAATGAAAACCACCACAGTCACGTCTAGTTCAAGACTGAGCGAATGCATGAGAGTCCGAATGAAGTATCCTGGGGCAGTGGTGAGTCCAAAGACATAACCAAGAATTCATTTATATAAATGTGAAAAGGCAGTCTTTCCAGGATCCGGAATAGGTTAGAGTTAAAGCGTTGCTGCTACCTTCAAGTCTGGCCTTAACCGCTTGGCATGTTGTCACATTCCGACACATATGTGGCATTTTCTCGCTTCATCTCGAGGTCCACCAAAAGTTTTGTTTCAAATCTTAGTACATTTTTTGGGCTGCCGGGATCGCCAAGAAGACATTTGGAGATGTGAAACCCTTGTCTAGCAATTCTTGGAGTTGAATTTTTAATTCAGCCAATTCATTGGGTGGCATTCTATATGGTCTCTTTGATATAGGTGCTGTGCCAGGTTGAAGTTCAATCACAAATTCAATGTCCCTATCCGGCGGCATCCCAGGTAAGTCATCCGGAAATACATCGGCATACTCACATACCACCGGAATGTCCTTTAGTTGGGTTTCTACCATTGTATAAGCACACGCATTGGCGCAAGTCCGTTGTGGCAGATATAGCACACTAGGGCCATGCGTAGGCGAGTTTATTTCAACAACTCGTTCCGCAACATCTAGCACAACCTTATGTTGAGTCATCCAATTGGCTCCTAACACAATGTCAATTCCTTCCATACCAAGCAGAATTAAATCAGTAGGAAATGTTTTACTTCCCAGCCTGATTGGACCTTTTCGGGTGACTTGGTTGGATGCAATTTTACCTCCCGCAGTTGATATCACATACGATGATTTGGTATGGTACGATTTTAATCCGCATTTCACATGAAATCTTGTGCTTATAAAACTATGTGTTGCCCCGGAATCAAACAATATCACAGCAGGTTGAGTGCAGATAGGGAAGGTACCAGTCATGTCTGGGGCTCCCTCGGGTAGGTCGGCCAAAGTGGTGTAGTTGAGCCGTCCTTGCCGAACCTGCACGCGCTGCTGCTGCTTGCCCTTGCCTTGCTGATTTCCCGGGCGCTGGTTCTGCTGCTTGTTCTGCGGGCAATCCTTGATAAAGTGATCTTTACTTCCACACTTGAAGCACTGATAGCCGGCTCCAGGGCGAGCTGGCTGCTGTGCATTCTGCCTTGGTGCCTGCTGCTGCTGCGGCGGTGGAGGGAAACGGGGCGCGTTAGGCTGTGGCGGCCTAGCAACCCATCCACCTCCCTGAGGTGCCCTGGACTGTCCCTGCGGTGCAGCCGGGGGAACCAAGCGGAACCTCTGTGGCTGCGCGCTCGACGGTCCAGCGGGAGTCTTCCTCTTCTTCTCTGCCCTTGTTGCCACCATATTGGCGTCTTCCGCCAGAACTCATAGCCAAAGCGTTCACCAAGATCGCCGTACGTGGCAGCACGGGTGGTGGCCAACTGGGCTTTCAACTTGAGTGTTATAAGCCACTCGGAACCTCTCTAGCTTCTTCTGTCAGAGTCAAACGTGATGGATAGGGCACAGACCATTGAAGGGCCTGGGGTACTGAAGCACCTGTAACGGGTACTGGGTCAGCGCCAAAAACTCGATTCAGCTTTCGCGTCCACCAGACCGCCGGAATGTGATGAGCCTTGAATGCAGCCTGAAACTGCATCCCACTCAACCACATGACCCTCCTGTGAGGGCCAGGTATTCTTCTCATAGGAGAGCTGGGCCTGGAGCTGCCCTGCAACACACAAACACGGAACCTTGCGGTTGGAGGTGCAAATGGTGTCGCCCAGGATGGTGAACTTGGACTCCGATAGCTCGAATCCAGGTGTCGGCCTCCTAAGTGGCTCATCAGCTCGTGAGTAATATCGCGGGGTTGGTCGCCAGAAAATCCTATATTCTGCCACCTGAGGCTGAGGGCCCGTTGCGACCTCCTGCTGTCTGAAGCATCCATGCATGCTGATGCTGGCAGGTTCCGGAGAATCTACTGTTTGCGTGGGCATACAAGCTGCTGCCACGTGCGCGAGGTTGCTGCGTGGAGGAGGTGGCGGTGGCTGTTGCTGCCCCTCTGCCCCTGCTGGTTAGCGGTGAGCCACGAGCGCCGACCGCCTGAGGTATGCCATCTGCAGTAGTACTTGATAGCCACATTTCATAAGCTGCATAAAAAATGACAAGAAGAACGTGACAAATATATTAAGGTACTGCGCAGAATGACACCTCAACACCAGGTGTCGGAAGAGAAAATCATATCTTCCCACAAAAACAAGTCAAATGCGCCCATTCGTCAGTACTCGATTTTCATGCTCGTACAAACTTCTGTGGCTCGGAATCATATCGGGACTGGAACTAAGCCGATAAAATTCAATTCTTTAAGCTCTCTGCATTGCTGTTTTTTCAGCAGCCGAGCTGTAGTGTTGGTTGCCATTTATTTCGCTAACCAATGGGGTGCAATTTGGGTGAATCCATGTTTGTTTGACAAATTCCAAGACAACTTGTAGTTCACATCACAGCCCAGAAGAGGATGGAAAACCATCATAATTAAAACAAGGTTAGCGCAGATGTTTTCAACACAGCTATGAGCGAGCGTTCATCAAGTTACACCAACACACCACACATTAAATTAGCATGGCCTACCAAAAGATAAAAGGAAAGCTCACTCACATCTGCTATACAACATATAGCCATAAATCTGGAGGCCTAGCGGAGAGAGTAAACTGCTACACCACTCTAAAAATCATCCTTTTGTTAAGCGGTAGCCTCTGGGCGCCAGATAGGTGAGGTGGAGCTGGAACGGGACGGCAGTCGTACCCAGGTGTCCATGTCGGAATCGGGGCGCCTCTCCCTTCACCATCCCTTTCCTTCTTGTCCAAGAAGGGGAAGCTACGTCATGGCGGCAAGCATAGCATTGGCATGCTCCAAGGTTACCGTGACCTCCTCAAGCTCATCCTAGTGTGTTAACTCATCTCGGTGTGTTTGTGTGCAATCTGGAGGTCATTCAATTGCCTCTCCAGTCACAATCATGGCATCTCTAGGTCACCTCAATGGTACAAAGAGGTCCACTCAACCCCACTTCACGGGCACGAGCGACATGTCCATAGCAATGTTTTGTGTTGACGCATCTTCACTCTGCGACCGTCCAAGAAGTGCCTGCAAACGTGATACGCCCGTATCCACCTATCATCAAACGGGCTGCTGCGACGGGTTCCTCCGCCATCCTCAAAGGAGAGCAAGGTAAGCTCATCCAAGCGGATCATCCGCTGAGTTGGTGGAAACAGCCCAAGCACTGTTGCTCTACCAAGCTCTGTCTGAGCACAAAAAGAACTGATTGCCATTCAAGCAGCTAGCTCACAAGTCGTCCCATTGGTGTCCCCGTGAACTTCCACCGTCCAGTGGAGGAACTAGGACACGGCGGGTGACGTGTATACCACCTAAACGCACACGGGAACGATCACACACCACGTCTTCGGATAAGGATTCTCTCGATATGTGTGCGGTAGGGTAGCCAAGTTGCCTGTAGAACCGACCACAAGATGCTAGGAAAGCCTTCCCATCCAAGCAATCAGAGAAGACAACGTCTGTTGGGTAGCTAGCCAGGTCAGCGAGGCGTCCATCTGAACCAAAAGAAAAAGGGCAAGGTTGAGCACCGGTTAAGTGCAAAGACAAAAACAGATTCTGTGCAGGGGTAAAAATTACACATCTCGAAATCTACAAAGCTCAAAAATCCAATTGGCCAGACATTTTTTAAAACAATTCCTTAACAAGTTTCATGTTGAGGTGGAGCAAAAACTGTCGTTTAAGATGGTGTAAAAATTCAATTTATCTCACTGTCCCCAGAAATTTCCAGCAGACAGGGGGTTACCATTTTTAGCATAACTCCAGTTCTACTGAACCATTTTCGTTGAATTTCCAGCATATACTTCATAATAATTATGACAACTTTCATGTTGAACACTTTTTCATTTGACAACTTTTCAGTTTCGAATTAAGTGCAACAGACCTGTTCTCAGCAGGATTTTTGGTTGTGATTTTAAATTCTTTGACGGCGATTTCGATTTGGCCATGTTTAATTCGATATTAATTCAGTGAGATGCATGCATGAGCGGCCTATTCGTTCTCACCAACACACATGCCAATAATTTTTGGCTTACGAAGTTAGTGCCGGTGGCTAGGCAATATCCGTCTCTCCCTATATTAACTTATCGAAACTTCTTTCTAACCGTTTCAACATACGGGATTCGCGGTTAGTGTACCTGCAGAAAATTCCATTCCAGAGCATGTATAATCAACCTTTTCGTGCCAGCACTCACGAAAGCGTCTCCATTCATTAACACCACTATAGAGGTGCACCCGAACGTTTAACATTGAACGGGCAATTTCATATGTCACCAAAGCACATATTGACAGTTTCATACGCTATTTCATGAGCGTATTGACTTTGTGCCGCCACCATTGCGTAAAGTAAATGACAGAATGAAATGTGCTGGAAGTCAGTATATATACTATTTGCCACCTATCATATCGTGATCCCTTAACACATAGGCTTCACGCTCTAGGTAACATCCTTAGCGGTCCTAATAATA
>JACEFO010001839.1:0-272106 GCA_015342445.1 Digitaria exilis
CCTTCATTGGACCCAAAAAGGTGTTAGGGCATGGTTTGGAGCGTTTCGGTACCTTCTCATGCAAAACGGAGCGAAACGGGTCCGTTTTGGTGCGCGGATGCACTGCCTCGTATCAACGAACTTCAAAATGGGTTTTTCGCTACGGACACTTCCAATCTACTCCGTTAGGCCCTAAATGATGTTTGGGAGTGTTTTGGAGCATTCGGTTGCATTATTGCACGAAAGCGAAGCAAAACGAATGTTTCGACACCCGAATACACTGTTTCGTGCACCGAACTTCTGTTGAATTTTTTCGCACGAACATACCCAATAGCCTCTATTGGACCCAAAACGATGTTAGGGAGTGATTTGGAGCGTTTCGGTACCTTATGCATGCAAAATGGAGCGTAACGGGTCCATTTCGGTGCACGGATGCACAGCCTCGTAATAACAAACTTCAAAATGGGTTTTTCGCTACCAACACTTCCAATCTACTCCGTTTGGCCCTAAATGATGTTTGGGAGTGTTTTGGAGGATTCGGTTACCTACTACAAAAAAATCGAAGCAAAACGGGTTTTTCGGCACCGAATGCACTGTTTCGCGCACCGAACTTCTGTTGAATTTTTTCGCACGAACATACCCAATAGCCTCCATTGGACCCAAAACGGTGTTAGGGCATGGTTTGAAGCGTTTCGGTACCTTCTGCATGCAAAACGGAGCGAAACGGGTCCGTTTCGGTGCGCGGATGCACTGCCTCGTATCAACGAACTTCAAAATGGGTTTTTAGCTACAGACACTTCCAATCTACTCCGTTAGGCCCTAAATGATGTTTGGGAGTGTTTTGGAGCATTCGGTTGCCTTACTGCACGAAAATCGAAGCAAAACGAATGTTTCAGCACCCGAATGTACTGTTTCGTGCACCGAACTTCTGTTGAATTTTTTCGCACGAACATATCCAATAGCCTCCATTGGACCCAAAATGATGTTAGAGAGTGATTTGGCATGTTTCGGTACCTTCTACTTGTAAAACGGAGCGAAACAGGTCCGTTTCGGTGCCCGGATGCACTGCCTCGTAATAACGAACTTCAAATTGGGTTTTTCGCTACGGACACTTCCAATCTACTCCGTTAGGCCCTAAATGATGTTTGGGAGTGTTTTGGAGCATACGATTGTGGCGGATCACTCCGAAATTATTCCAAGTTAAGTACCCCGGGACCACTAATCAAGTAGTCAGGCACTTAATCCGGAATAAACTGGAGCGCCGTCGGATTAAACCCGATTAACCACGTTCTTTTCTCGATCGAAACAACAGCACGCCCACACGAAGGTGAGTTCCAGAGATTACAACATTCCACAAATTGACATACACAAATAGAATCTCAAAGTTATTACAAACCGAGTTCAAATTTAAATCAGAGTATAAAAGTCTTGCAGCGGAATTAAAAGTTCATAACAGCGGAATTAAAAGTTCATAACAGCGGAAATTTAAAGGGTCATTGCAGCGGAAGAAAATAATCTAACAACGATACAAATAACACCGTGCTGAAGCCTGCCACGATGCTACTCCTCCCGATCCTCGGCAGAGGACGGAACCCATTCGATGTGCCAGCCAGGTGGAACCTGGGTAGGCCAAGTCAAAGCATCGACATCCAACGGTGTACCTGTAAATCAATGCCACAAGCAAGGCTGAGTATACTAATACTCAGCAAGGCTTACCCGTCGGGTGATAACTACATCACCGACATCTAGACAATGGGAGGCTTTTGGCTGGTGGGTTTGTTTGCCAAAAAGCAACTAAGAGTAGGTCCTTGCTTTCAAGTTTTAGCATCATATTCTAGTAAATTTAACCAGTCTAGATTAGCATCCTCTCTAAGCATACAAGTGGTGCAATACAATTTAATTCATACAACAAGTTCATAAATCTCATAATTCCATTTGTTACTCAATGTAGCAAGGCGGTCAAGCAGTCTCATTAACCGCGAGAAGCGGACAGTTCGAACCGAATTTAGCTACCTGGCCAGGGGAAACCCAACATACACGGATACTATGCTTGCTATAAAAGGTACAAGCGTTTCCCAACCTTTCCCATCGATCCACAATTCGGAACCGGGTCCATTTCCTTAGGATAAAGGTTTACTGCTTCACTCACAGTCTCACGCATATATCCACAAGTGTACGGTAGGGGAAAACAAAGTTTCCAAGGAGAGATGGCTATCGGCCCTAGCTGCTTCAATCTGGTACCGGGCTTACCGACTCCCATATATCGGCATGCATGTGGTACGTTCAAAAACTTGACACACTCAACCACACATTTCGACCTTAATCAATTATCATACACGGACGGGAGATCTACAATCTATCACCCCGCCCGTCAATCCTTATGATTCCAACATAAGTAGAGACAAGCAACTCCTATGTCTCGCGAGTGACAGGAAATCACTCGACTTGTAACGGACCTAAGCAATGCCCTATCGATCCTTTCATACTAGTGTTGCAAGTCATAGGTACTAGGAGATGTGCAGCTAAGGTATTCAATCAACTCCTTGCAACGTAAATGCACAAGCATAGAGAAGTCATAATGCATAATTGGTAAAGGTTAGGTTATGCTCCGGGGCTTGCCTTCTTGCTCAAGCTGGGGGTTAGCCTCCGGGTTGGTCGATCCTGCACCGGCACCTTCCTCCGGGACTTCTTCCTCGTCAGCGGGGATGAGGTGGTAGTTGCCGTCCGGGATAGCGCCTTCTACATGAGATGCATATTTTAAGGTGGCTGCTTATTGACCCTAAGTATTAAGGCCTTTGAAGGCCATATTCACCTAGACATGCTTAAGTACTACTATTTTCTTCACAAAACAGAGTGTAGGTGTGGAAAAGTTTTAGTTGACTTCGATGGTGATTGTGTACATATATAAAAGAATTCTATTTATTACTTCACAAATTAGGGTGCTGTTCTGGAATTTCAGACTCTCTTTATTTTACTCTAACTAATTAACAAAAAGGTTTATTCTTTTATATAAATCAAATTCCTCCTAGATTCCTTCCCATTTTTGTTTCTCCATTTCTGCTCAACATTTTTAGCTATAAACTTTATGACAGCTACTGGAGTGTAGGAGCTAAGCTCACTCCAAAATTTAGCTAAAACTGAGCTACACATAATTTATTAAAAATATATCAATCAGCTGTCTGCAGAAATGAAATAAATTCATATAAAATTGAAACTTCATCCATTTCAGGAGATTTTCCTACCAAAGCTAGTCATAAGCATGAGGAGGGCTCTGGCCAAGTGGTGGCTCAAAATAACCCTTGGACAGTCCTCAATAATTTTCTATCCAAAAACACATATTTATTTATTTGCTAGTCTAAACAGAGCAAAAATTAAGTTTTTCATTTTTAACAGGTGTGTTAACAAGTTTTAGTCCTCTGGAGCAAAATGGTGATTTTTCACTGCACAGATTATTTTTAATGATTTCTGCACTGCAAAAAGACAGGAAACACATTTTAATTCATAACTGGAGCTACACTGCATATTTTTAGGTCCCCTTTGGACACAAGCTGTCCAAAGTCACTACAAACAACATATCCAAAGATCAACACTAGCGGAGCTCAGGATTTGAAATGGTGCACAACTTTCAATTTCCACAGTTTGAATTTTAATTCAAAAACGGTTCATCAAAAGTATAAACATGCCTAAAGGAGATTGGAGTTTACAACCTCACGAGTCCAGGGAGTATTTTTGTGCATTTTTCTGATTTTTGTACGATTTTTAACGGATTTTACAAGATTCGGTAAAATCAAATCTAGGTTTAAGAATCATTTTACGCAGGGAACCCTAGAACTTTCAAAACCTTTCAAACTAGTCCCTGACTTTTGCACGGAGGACCCTGGGAAAACGAAGACGATGAACTTTGGTCCCTGGGCCCTCGCCGGAGTTGCGCCGGCCAAACGGCGGCGAGCTAGGGTCGGGCAAGTGGGGGAAAAGCATCATGGGCTCACCACGAGTCGGTTGGGGACGGTTGGGAGGCCGGGGGATGCTCGGAAGATGGCCGGCGGCGATGCAGTGGCGGCGCGGCCGCCGCGGCTTCTACGCCGGTGAGGTCGGGGGCGTTCGTCGGGGTTTGAAGGGTCCTAGAGCACCAGTGGAGCTCGAGGAAGCTAATGGCGTGCTCGGTTGACCTCGGGGACGGCTCGGAGTAGGGTCTCGACGTGGGGGTGCTCCGGCGGCCGAAAATCACGATTTGGGGGAAATCTCGAATTCTCGCCGGAGAAGCGACAATAGCTTGGGGAAGGTGGGGGGATTTGGAGCTAGGGTAGAGGTCTAGCTTCGCGCGCGATGAATTTGGAAATGGTGGAGTGTGGAAGGTGAATTTCTCGGAGAAGCTCGGCACGGTTCGCGCGGCGCGAGGAAGAAGATGACCGAGCGAGCGCGGGGAAGTGGAAATGGCTAAGTGAGCGAGTGAGAGGAGGGGTGTGAGTGCTCGGTGGAGTGCTTGGGCATGCGAGTGCTTGGGCATGCGAGGGAGGCACTGTGCTGCCTCGGGAGCGTGCGAGCGCACGGCGCGGCGCGAGCAGGCCGCCATGAATGCGGAGCGAGCTCGGGCAGCGCGCGGGCGACTCGACCGGGCGAGGAGATCCTCGTGTGACGTCGGGGGATCATCAACAGTGCGTTTGGCGCGGAGCGGAGTGGAATCGCGGCCTGCGGAGCTGCTCAGCGCGACGCGCGCGCGCGTGGCCACGGCGGCGCTCCGACCGCATGATGGCGCTCGCGCGGCGCGAGGCGAAGCGGCTCGACGACGGCGAAGTGACGGCTCGGGAGGGGCGAGACAAGAGCTAGGCGACAAGCGCCAGCGTCCGCCGCGGCTCGGCCAGCTCGGCGCCGCCTGCGCCGCTCGCCGGCCACGTGGCGGCCGAGCTCCGGCCAGCGCAGGACGCGCCAGGGGCACTGTAGGCGCCCCGTGGAGCTCCATTTTCAAATTCGAATTTTCTCCAAAAATTTGAACTGAACTTGAAAAAGTGTAAAACTAAAAGTTGGAGTTTGAGAGATGGGACACATCTTTCTTTTTGGGGTGAGCCTGAAATTCCAAGTTTTTCGAGCTCAAACAACCCAAAAACAAAAAGGTGCCCAGAACGGTAATTCGAGTTTTTGAGGGACTAAACTGCAAAATTTTCAAAAGTTCCCAACAGTGACTAGGGTTTATTTGTGATGACAAACAACTTTTATGTTTGGAGATTTTCAAGTTTAGTACAAAAATCTCAGGTTTTCAGTTGGGTGCCAAACAACCCTTGTTCTTGAATTTAAAGTTGAATTTTTGGAGGATTTTTGAATTTCAACCCATAATTTTCCTTTGCATTGGTTTTAAGTGCACTAATAATTATTTTGACATCAGAGATTTCACAGCCTACCCCCCTTAAGGAATCTCATCCCGAGATTCGATTTAACTTAGAGATGAAGAGGGGAAAGAAGTACCTTGGCTTACGAAAGAATGTCGGGGAAGTTCTTCCTAAGATAGTCCTCGGTTTCCCATGTGGCTTCATCTTCGGAGTGATGACTCCACTGGATTTTGTACATTTTCATCCCCTTCCTTCGTGTTTGTCTCTCTTTCTCGTCGAGGATCTTAACGGGATGCTCATCATAAGAGAGATCCGGTTCAACCGAGAGTTCCTCTTGTTCAATAGCTTCGGTCGGAACACGAAGACATCTCTTGAGTTGAGAAACATGAAATACATCGTGTACAGCTGAGAGCTTCTCGGGAAGCTTAACTTGATAGGCCACCGGTCCACATTGTTGAGTAATTTCATACGGGCCGATGTAACGAGGTGCAAGCTTTCCTTTTAACCCAAATCTTTGCACACCCTTGGTCGGGGAGACCTTAAGATACACGTGATCACCAACTTCAAACTGAAGTGGTTTCCGCCGCTGATCAAAGTAGCTCTTTTGCCGTGACTGGGCGATCTTCAAATTTTCCCGAACGATCCTAACCTTCTCTTCTGCTTCCTTTACAAGGTCAGGGCCATAAGTATATCTCTCGCCTGCCTGGGACCAACACAACGGGGTCCGACATCTTCTACCATACAAGGCTTCGAAAGGTGCCATTTTAAGACTTGCTTGGTAGCTGTTGTTATAGGAGAATTCGGCCAGAGATAAACGCTTCTCCCAATTCTTCCCATAATGAATAACACAAGCTCGAAGCATATCCTCAAGTATTTGATTTACCCTTTCCGTCTGCCCATCGGTCTGTGGGTGATATGCGGAACTACGGATCAGCTTTGTGCCTAGGGATAATTGCAATTGCTCCCAAAAGCGTGCTACGAACGGAGCACCATGATCTGAAATTATCGTCTTGGGTACCCCATGTAGACAAACGATCCGCTCCAAATAAATCTCCGCGTACTTCTTAGCGGTATAAATGGTATTGACCGGAATAAAATGTGCGGTCTTGGTAAGACGATCCACAATTACCCAAATAGAATCGTGCCCCTGAGGGGTTCTGGGAAGTCCAACAATGAAATCCATGCTTATATCTTCCCACTTCCATGAGGGAATAGGTAGAGGTTGAAGCGTGCCTGCTACCTTCAAGTGGCTAGCCTTAACCCGCTGGCACGTGTCACATTCCGACACATACGTGGCAATTTCTCGCTTCATCCGAGTCCACCAAAAATTTTGTTTCAAATCTTGGTACATTTTGGTGCTGCCGGGATGGATAGAAAATTTGGAGAGATGGGCCTCATCCATAATCTTCCTCCGGAGTTCCGTGTTTTTGGGCACCACGATGCGATGTCCAAACCACATCACTCCTTGCCCATCTAACCGGAAACACTTGTACTTCTCTTTCACCTTCTCCTTTGACAGTTTCCTTTTAAGGATTTTAATGCTCGCGTCGTTCAATTGGGCTACAACAATCTGATCGTGCAAGGTTGGTTCCACTGCAATATGGCTGAAGTACCCGTGTGGAACAATCTCCAAATTGAGCTTTGCCATTTCATGGCACAGGGTGTCAGCGTAGGACTCCACGGAAAGACAATGACAATAAGCCTTGCGGCTTAGTGCATCCGCAACTACATTAGCCTTTCCGAGGTGATAATGCACACTAAGGTCATAGTCCTTTGCTAACTCCAACCATCTTCGCTGTCTCATGTTCAGATGTGCCTGAGTGAAGACATATTTGAGGCTCTTGTGGTCTGTGTATATGTTGCAGGGAACACCCATCAAATAGTGTCTCCACATCTTGAGAGCATGAATAACCGCTGCTAACTCAAGATCATGCGTGGGGTAGTTTTGCTCATGAGGCCGAAGTGCTCGAGAAGCATAAGCAATGACTCGGTTCTCTTGCATGAGGACACAGCCAAGTCCAGTGCCTGATGCATCGCAGTAGACATCATAGGGCTTGGTGCAATCGGGCTGAGCCAAAACTGGGGCTGAAGTTAAATGTCTTCGCAAGGTGTGGAAAGCTTCATCACATTTGTCATTCCACTCAAATTTGACTCCCTTCTTTAAGAGCTCGGTCATGGGCTTCGCAATCCGAGAGAAGTCCGGAATAAAACGGCGGTAATAACCGGCTAAACCCAGAAAACTCCGAATCTCGTGGACAGAGGTAGGTGGTTGCCAATCTAACACCTCTTGCACTTTGGTTGGATCCACGGATATGCCATCCTTGGAAACCGTGTGACCAAAGAACTTCACGCTCTCTAACCAGAATTCACACTTGGAGAACTTGGCGTAGAGCTGGTGATCTCTCAACCTTTGAAGAACAATGCGAAGGTGCTCGGCATGCTCTTCCTCATTCTTAGAATATATAAGAATGTCGTCGATGAAAACCACCACAAACTTGTCTAGCTCTGACATGAAGACCGAATTCATGAGGTACATGAAGTAGGCTGGGGCATTGGTGAGTCCAAAAGACATAACCAAGAACTCATAAAGTCCATAACGTGTGGAAAAGGCAGTCTTTGGAATGTCACGAGGCCTGATCTTAATTTGGTGATAGCCAGAGCGAAGGTCAATCTTGGAGAACACTCTGGCGCCAGCTAGCTGGTCAAACAAGATGTCAATACGGGGGAGTGGGTACTTGTTCTTAATAGTTACCGCATTGAGAGGCCGGTAATCAATACACAACCTCAAGGAATGGTCCTTCTTCTTCACAAAGATAGCGGGACATCCCCAAGGTGATACACTTGGACGAATGAAACCCTTGTCTAGCAGTTCTTGAAGTTGAATTTTTAATTCAGCCAATTCATTGGATGGCATTCTATATGGTCTCTTTGATATAGGTGCTGTGCCAGGTTGAAGTTCAATCGCAAATTCAATGTCCCTATCCGGCGGCATCCCAGGTAAGTCATCGGGAAATACATCGGCATACTCACATACCACCGGAATGTCCTTTAGTTGGGTTTCTACCATTGTATAAGCACACGCATTGGCGCAAGTCCGTTGTGGCAGATATAGCACACTAGGGCCATGCGTAGGCGAGTTTATTTCAACAACTCGTTCCGCAACATCTAGCATAACCTTATGTTGAGTCATCCAGTTGGCTCCTAAAACAATGTCAATTCCTTCCATACCAAGCAGAATTAAATCAGTAGGAAATGTTTTACTTCCCAGCCTGACTGGGACCTTTCGGGTGACTTGGTTGGATGCAATTTTACCTCCCGCAGTTGATATCACATACGATGATTTGGTATGGTAAGATTTTAATCCGCATTTCACATGAAATCTTGTGCTTATAAAACTATGTGTTGCCCCGGAATCAAACAATATCACAGCAGGTTGAGTGCAGATAGGGAAGGTACCAGTCATGTCTGGGGCTCCCTCGGGTAGGTCGGCCAAAGTGGTGTAGTTGAGCCGTCCTTGCCGAACCTGCACGCACTGCTGCTGCTTGCCCTTGCCTTGCTGATTTCCCGGGCGCTAGTTCTGCTGCTTGTTCTGCGGGCAATCCTTGATAAAGTGATCTTTACTTCCGCACTTAAAGCACTGATAGCCGGCTCCAGGGCGAGCTGGCTGCTGTGCATTCTGCCTTGGTGCCTGCTGCTGCTGCGGCGGTGGAGGGAAACGGGGCGCGTTAGGCTGTGGCGGCCAGCAACCCATCCACCTCCCTGAGGTGCCCTGGACTGTCCCTGCGGTGCAGCCGAGGGAACCAAGCGGAACCTCTGTGGCTGCACGCTCGACGGTCCAGCGGGAGTCTTCCTCTTCTTCTCCGCCTTGTGCACCATATTGGCGTCTTCCTGGGCAATGGCAAGGTTCACGAGATCGCCGTACGTGGCAGCACGGGTGGTGGCCAACTGTGCCTTCAACTTGGTGTTCAGGCCACGTCGGAACCTCTCTAACTTCTTCTCGTCGGAGTCGGCGTGATGACCCGCGTATGGGCACAGACCATTGAAGGCCTGGGCGTACTGCAGCACTGTGCGGGTACCCTGGGTCAGCGCCAAAAATTCATTCAGCTTTCGCTCTACCAGACCGGCCGGAATGTGATGAGCCTTGAATGCAGCCTTGAACTCATCCCACTCAACCACATGACCCTCCTGCTGCAGGGCCAGGTAGTTCTCCCACCAAAGGAGAGCTGGGCCGCGGAGCTGCTGCGCCGCGAACACGACCTTGCGGCTGGAGGTGCAAGGCGTCGCCAGGATGGTGAACTTGGACTCGATGGCTCGAATCCAGGTATCGGCTTCCAAGGGCTCATCAGCTCGTGAGAATATCGGCGGGTGCGTTGCCAGAAAATCCTCATATCTGGCCACCTGAGGCTGAGGGGCCCGTTGACCTCCCTGTTGAAGCATCTGCTGCTGCATCATCTGCTGTTGATGCTGCAAGTTCCGGAGAATCTCCGTTTGCGTGGCATATAGCTGCTGCCACGTTGGAGGTTGCTGCGGAGGAGGAGGTGGCGGTGGCTGTTGTTGCCCCTCTGGCCCCTGCTGGTTAGCGTTGGAGCCACTAGCGTCGTGACCGCTGCGGGTGATTGTCATCTGCAGTAGGTACTTGTATTAGCCACATTTCATAAGCTTGCATAATGAATGACAAGATAGAACGTGACAATATATTGAAGTGTACTGCGCAGAATGACAAGTCAGCACGCAGTTTGGAAGAAAAATCATATCTCCCAACAGGAAACAAGTCAAATGCTCCAACTCGGTCAGTAGCTCGCAAATTTCATGCTCTACAACGTTCATGTTGGGCTCAAAATCAAATTCGGACTGGAACTAAGCCAAAAAATTCAATTTCTAGCTCTCTGCGTTTGCTGTTTTTCAGCAGGCCGAGCTGTAGTGTTTTGGTTGCCATTTTTATTTCACTTAACCAATGGGGTTGCAATTTGGTGGTCATTTTGTTTGACAAGTTCCAAACAACTTTGTAGTTCACATCGCAGCCCAGAAATGAATGGAAAACCCATCAATAATTAAAACAAGGTTAGCTGCAGAACGTTTTCAACACAGCTAGTACAACTTCATCAAGTTTTTGGTCACACATCCACATCATCAAATTACATTGCCACCAAAAGAAAAAAAGGGAAGCTCAACTCCATCTAGCCTATTACAACATGAAGCCGAAATCTAGGCCTAGCGGAGGAGTACTTGCCACTACCACATCTAGAAATCATCCAAATTGTTAGCGGTAGCCTCGCTGCCCATAGGTGAAGGTGGAGCTGGAAGGGGCGGCATGTCGTCCTCGGTGTCCATGTCAGAATCGGGGGCCTCTCCTTCACCATCCCCTCCTTCTTGGTCAAGAAGGTGCTGAGCGTCATGGGCGGCAAGCATAGTATTGGCATGCTCCAAGGTACCGTGTACCTCCTCAAGCTCATCTCTAGTTTGTGCTAACTCATTTTGGGTGTTGTTGTGTGCAATGTGGAGATCATTCAATTGCCTCTCCAAGTCGGCAATCATGGCATCCCTTGTGGTCACCTCAATGGACAAGGAGGTTCTCTCAACCCCTATGTCACGGGCGCGAGCGGACATGTCCATGGCAAGATTGAGCATCTCGCTCTGCGACCGTCCAAGAAGTGCCTGCAAACGGTGATACGCCCGTATCCACCTCATCATCAAGGCGGCTACTGCGACGGGGTTCTCCGCCATCCTCAGAGGGGAGCTAAGGTAACGTCTCATCCAGTGGGGGTCATCCGGCTGAGTCGGTGGGAATAATCCAAGTAACTGATGCTCAACCAATTCCTGGTTCTGAGCCACAAAAGAGCTAATGCCATTCAAGGCAGCTAGCTCACACGTCGTCTCCATGTGGTGTCCGTGAACTTCCACCGTCCAGGTGGGGGAGCTAGGACACGGCGGGTGGCGGTACACCACCAAACGCACACGGGAACGAACCACACCACGGTCTCGAATAATAGTCCTCTCGTACTGTGGCGGTGTAGGGTAGTTAAGTGCCTGCAGAACCGACCACAAGATGCTAGGGAAGCCTTCCCATCCCAAGCAATCAGAGAAGGACACGTCGTTGGGGTAGCTAGCCAGGTCTGCGAGGGCGTCCATTCTGAACCAAGGGAAAAGGGCAAGGTGAGAACCGGTTAGCGCCAAGAAACAAAAACAGATTCTGGACAGTTTAGTAAAAATTATAAAACTCAAAATCTATGAGCTCAAAAATTCCCAAATTTGGCCAGAACATTGTTTAAGTAATTCCTAACAAGTTTTATATTGGAGGTTTGAGCAGAAACTGTCGTTAAGATGGTGTGAAAATTCAATTTTTATCCCACTGTCCCCAGGAATTTCCAGCAGACAGGGGGGTTACCATTTTTAGCATAACTCCAGTTCTACTGAACCATTTTCGTTGAAATTTCTCCAGCATATACTTCATAATAATTATGACAACTTTCATGTTGAACACTTTTTCATTTGACAACGTTTTCAGTTTCGAATTAAGGGTGCAAACAGACCGTTCTCAGCAGGATTTTTGGGTTGTGATTTTAAATTCTTTGACGGCGATTCGATTTGGCCATGTTTAAATTCGACATTAATTCAGTGAGATGCATGCATGAGCGGCCTATTCGTTCTCACCAACACACATGCCAATAAATTTTTGGCTTACGAAGTTAGTGCCGGTGGCTAGGCAATATCCGTCTCTCCCTATATTAACTAGTCGAACTTCTCTAACCGTTTCAACATACGGATTCGCGGTTAGTGTACCTGCAGAAAATTCCATTCCAGAGCATGTATAATCAACCTTTCGTGCCAGCACTCACGAAAGCGTCTCCATTCATTACCACCCACTATAGAGGTGGCACCCGAACGTTTAACATTGAACGGGCAATGTTCATATGTCACCAAAGCAACATATTGACAGTTTCATACGCTATTTCATGAGCGTATTGACTTTGTGCCGCCACCATTGCGTAAAGTAAATGACAGAATGAAATGTGCTGGAAGTCAGTATAATATACTATTTGCCACCTATCATATCGTGATCCCTTAACCCACATAGGCTTCACGCTCTAGGTAACATCCTTAGCGGTCCTAATAATAACCTTCCTTCGCGAGGCGCGGCGGAAGTACGAGTTGGCAAGTTTTATTCAAAAATGTTCATTAACGGTTTGTTGCTCTCTTCGGTGCGCTGCTTCGGCTCTGATGCCAGCTGTGGCGGACCACTCCGAAATTATTCCAAGTTAAGTACCCCGGGACCACTAATCAAGTAGTCAGGCACTTAATCCGGAATAAACTGGAGCGCCGTCGGATTAAACCCGATTAACCACGTTCTTTTCTCGATCGAAACAACAGCACGCCCACACGAAGGTGAGTTCCAGAGATTACAACATTCCACAAATTGACATACACAAATAGAATCTCAAAGTTATTACAAACCGAGTTCAAATTTAAATCAGAGTATAAAAGTCTTGCAGCGGAATTAAAAGTTCATAACAGCGGAAATTTAAAGGGTCATTGCAGCGGAAGAAAATAATCTAACGACGATACAAATAACACCGTGCTGAAGCCTGCCACGATGCTACTCCTCCCGATCCTCGGCAGAGGACGGAACCCATTCGATGTGCCAGCCAGGTGGAACCTGGGTAGGCCAAGTCAAAGCAACGACATCCAACGGTGTACCTGTAAATCAATGCCACAAGCAAGGCTGAGTATACTAATACTCAGCAAGGCTTACCCGTCGGGTGATAACTACATCACCGACATCTAGACAATGGGAGGCTTTTGGCTGGTGGGTTTGTTTGCCAAAAAGCAACTAAGAGTAGGTCCTTGCTTTCAAGTTTTAGCATCATATTCTAGTAAATTTAACCAGTCTAGATTAGCATCCTCTCTAAGCATACAAGTGGTGCAATACAATTTAATTCATACAACAAGTTCATAAATCTCATAATTCCATTTGTTACTCAATGTAGCAAGGCGGTCAAGCAGTCTCATTAACCGCGAGAAGCGGACAGTTCGAACCGAATTTAGCTACCTGGCCAGGGGAAACCCAACATACACGGATACTATGCTTGCTATAAAAGGTACAAGCGTTTCCCAACCTTTCCCATCGATCCACAATTCGGAACCGGGTCCATTTCCTTAGGATAAAGGTTTACTGCTTCACTCACAGTCTCACGCATATATCCACAAGTGTACGGTAGGGGAAAACAAAGTTTCCAAGGAGAGATGGCTATCGGCCCTAGCTGCTTCAATCTGGTACCGGGCTTACTGACTCCCATGTATCGGCATGCATGTGGTACGTTCAAAAACTTGACACACTCAAATTCCTCCTAGATTCCTTCCCATTTTGTTTCTCCATTTCTGCTCAACATTTTTACCTATAAACTTTATGACAGCTACTGGAGTGTAGGAGCTAAGCTCACTCCAAAATTTAGCTAAAACTGAGCTACACATAATTTATTAAAAATATATCAATCAGCTGTCTGCAGAAATGAAATAAATTCATATAAAATTGAAACTTCATCCATTTCAGGAGATTTTCCTACCAAAGCTAGTCATAAGCATGAGGAGGGCTCTGGCCAAGTGGTGGCTCAAAATAACCCTTGGACAGTCCTCAATAATTTTCTATCCAAAAACACATATTTATTTATTTGCTAGACTAAACAGAGCAAAAATTAAGTTTTTCATTTTTAACAGGTGTGTTAACAAGTTTTTAGTCCTCTGGAGCAAAATGGTGATTTTTCACTGCACAGATTATTTTTAATGATTTCTGCACTGCAAAAAGACAGGAAACACATTTTAATTCATAACTGGAGCTACACTGCATATTTTGAGGTCCCCTTTGGACACAAGCTGTCCAAAGTCACTACAAACAACATATCCAAAGATCAACACTAGCGGAGCTCTGGATTTGAAATGGTGCACAACTTTCAATTTCCACAGTTTGAATTTTAATTCAAAAACGGTTCATCAAAAGTATAAACATGCCTAAAGGAGATTGGAGTTTACAACCTCACGAGTCCAGGGAGTATTTTTGTGCATTTTTCTGATTTTTGTACGATTTTTAACGGATTTTACAATATTCGGGAAAATCAAATCTAGGTTTAAGAATCATTTTACGCAGGGAACCCTAGAACTTTCAAAACCTTTCAAACTAGTCCCTGACTTTTGCACGGAGGACCCTGGGAAAACAAAGACGATGAACTTTGGTCCCTGGGCCCTCGCCGGAGTTGCGCCGGCCAAACGGCGGCGAGCTAGGGTCGGGCAAGTGGGGGAAAAGCATCATGGGCTCACCACGAGTCGGTTGGGGACGGTTGGGAGGCCGGGGGATGCTCGGAAGATGGCCGGCGGCGATGCAGTGGCGGCGCGGCCGCCGCGGCTTCTACGCCGGTGAGGTCGGGGGCGTTCGTCGGGGTTTGAAGGGTCCTAGAGCACCAGTGGAGCTCGAGGAAGCTAATGGCGTGCTCGGTTGACCTCGGGGATGGCTCGGAGTAGGGTCTCGACGTGGGGGTGCTCCGGCGGCCGAAAATCACGATTTGGGGGAAATCTCGAATTCTCGCCAGAGAAGCGACAATAGCTTGGGGAAGGTGGGGGGATTTGGAGCTAGGGTAGAGGTCTAGCTTCGCGCGCGATGAATTTGGAAATGGTGGAGTGTGGAAGGTGAATTTCTCGGAGAAGCTCGGCTCGGTTCGCGCGGCGCGAGGAAGAAGATGACCGAGCGAGCGCGGGGAAGTGGAAATGGCTAAGTGAGCGAGTGAGAGGAGGGGTGTGAGTGCTCGGTGGAGTGCTTGGGCATGCGAGGGAGGCACTGTGCTGCCTCGGGAGCGTGCGAGCGCACGGCGCGGCGCGAGCAGGCCGCCATGAATGCGGAGCGAGCTCGGGCAGCGCGCGGGCGACTCGACCGGGCGAGGAGATCCTCGTGTGACGTCGGGGGATCATCAACAGTGCGTTTGGCGCGGAGCGGAGTGGAATCGCGGCCTGCGGAGCTGCTCAGCGCGACGCGCGCGCGCGTGGCCACGGCGGCGCTCCGACCGCATGATGGCGCTCGCGCGGCGCGAGGCGAAGCGGCTCGACGACGGCGAAGTGACGGCTCGGGAGGGGCGAGACAAGAGCTAGGTGACAAGCGCCAGCGTCCGCCGCGGCTCGGCCAGCTCGGCGCCGCCTGCGCCGCTCGCCGGCCACGTGGCGGCCGAGCTCCGGCCAGCGCAGGACGCGCCAGGGGCACTGTAGGCGCCCCGTGGAGCTCCGTTTTCAAATTCAAATTTTCTCCAAAAATTTGAACTGAACTTGAAAAGGTGTAAAAGTAAAAGTTGGAGTTTGAGAGATGGGACACATCTTTCTTTTTGTGGTGAACCTGAAATTCCAAGTTTTTCGAGCTCAAACAACCCAAAAACAAAAAGGTGCCCAGAATGGTAATTCGAGTTTTTGAGGGACTAAACTGCAAAATTTTCAAAAGTTCCCAACAGTGACTAGAGTTTATTTGTGATGACAAACAACTTTTATGTTTGGAGATTTTCAAGTTTAGTACAAAAATCTCGGGTTTTCAGTTGGGTGCCAAACAACCCTTGTTCTTGAATTTAAAGTTGAATTTTTGGAGGATTTTTGAATTTCAACCCATAATTTTCCTTTGCATTGGTTTTAAGTGCACTAATAATTATTTTGACATCAGAGATGTCACAACGGTGACCTGCTGCACGAAAATCGAAGCGAAACGGGTGTTTCGGTACCCGAATGCACTGTTTCGTGCCCCGAACTTCTGTTGAATTTTTTCGCACGAACATACCCAATAGCCTCCATTGGACCCAAAACGATGTTAGAGAGTGATTTGGCGCGTTTCGGTACCTTCTACATGCAAAACGGAGCGAAACGGGTCCGTTTCGGTGCCCGGATGCACTGCCTCGTAACAACGAACTTCAAAATGGGTTTTTCGCTACGGACACTACCAATCTACCCCGTTAGGCCCTAAATGATGTTTGGGAGTGTTTTGGAGCATTCGGTTACCTGCTGCACGAAAATCGTAGCGAAACGGGTGTTTCGGCACCCGAATGCACTGTTTCGCGCCCCGAACTTCTGTTGAATTTTTTCGCACGAACATACCCAATAGCCTCCATTGGACCCAAAACGGTGTTAGGGCATGGTTTGAAGCGTTTCGGTACCTTCTACATGCAAAACGGAGCGAAACGGGTCCGTTTCGGTGCGCGGATGCACTGCCTCGTAACAACGAACTTCAAAATGGGTTTTTCGCTACGGACACTTCCAATCTACTCCGTTAGGCCCTAAATGATGTTTGGGAGTGTTTTGGAGCATTCGGTTGCTTTATTGCACGAAAATCGAAGCAAAACGAATGTTTCGACACCCGAATGCACTGTTTCGTGCACCGAACTTCTGTTGAATTTTTTCGCACGAACATACCCAATAGCCTCTATTGGACCCAAAACGATGTTAGGGAGTGATTTGGAGCGTTTCGGTACCTTATGCATGCAAAATGGAGCGTAACGGGTCCCTTTCGGTGCGCGGATGCACAGCCTCGTAACAACAAACTTCAAAATAGGTTTTTCGCTACCAACACTTCCAATCTACTCCGTTTGGCCCTAAATGATGTTTGGGAGTGTTTTGGAGGATTCGGTTACCTACTACACAAAAATCGAAGCAAAACGGGTTTTTCGTCACCGAATGCTCTGTTTCGCGCAACGAACTTCTGTTGAGTTTTTTCGCACGAACATACCCAATAGCCTCCATTGGACCCAAAACGGTGTTAGGGCATGGTTTGGAGCGTTTCGGTACCTTCTGCATACAAAATGGAGCGAAACGGGTCCATTTCGGTGCGCGGATGCACTGCCTCGTATCAACGAACTTCAAAATGGGTTTTTCGCTACGGACACTTCCAATCTACTCCGTTAGGCCCTAAATGATATTTGGGAGTGTTTTGGAGCATTCGGTTGCCTTACTGCATGAAAATCGAAGCAAAACGAATGTTTCAGCACCCGAATGCACTGTTTCGTGCACCGAACTTTTGTTGAATTTTTTCGCACGAACATACCCAATAGCCTCCATTGGACCCAAAACGATGTTAGAGAGTGATTTGGCGCGTTTCGGTACCTTCTACATGCAAAACGGAGCGAAACAGGTCCGTTTCGGTGCCCGGATGCACTGCCTCGTAATAACGAACTTTAAATTGGGTTTTTCGCTACGGACACTTCCAATCTACTCCGTTAGGCCCTAAATGATGTTTGGGAGTGTTTTGGAGCATTCGGTTACCTGCTGCACGAAAATCGAAGCGAAACGGGTGTTTCGGCACCCGAATGCACTGTTTCGCGCCCCGAACTTCTGTTGAATTTTTTCGCACGAACATACCCAATAGCCTCCATTGGACCCAAAACGATGTTAGAGAGTGATTTGGCGCGTTTCGGTACCTTCTACATGCAAAACGGAGCGAAACGGGTCCGTTTCGGTGCCCGGATGCACTGCCTCGTAACAACGAACTTCAAAATGGGTTTTTCGCTACGGACACTTCCAATCTACTCCGTTAGGCCCTAAATGATGTTTGGGAGTGTTTTGGAGCATTCGGTTAACTGCTGCACGAAAATCGAAGCGAAACGGGTGTTTCGGCACCCGAATGCACTGTTTCGCGCCCCGAACTTCTGTTGAATTTTTTCGCACGAACATACCCAATAGCCTCCATTGGACCCAAAACGATGTTAGAGAGTGATTTGGCGCGTTTCGGTACCTTCTACATGCAAAACGGAGCGAAACGGGTCCGTTTCGGTGCCCGGATGCACTGCCTCGTAACAACGAACTTCAAAATGGGTTTTTCGCTACGGACACTTCCAATCTACTCCGTTAGGCCCTAAATGATGTTTGGGAGTGTTTTGGAGCATTCGGTTACCTGCTGCACGAAAATCGAAGCGAAACGGGTGTTTCGGCACCCGAATGCACTGTTTCGCGCCCCGAACTTCTGTTGAATTTTTTCGCACGAACATACCCAATAGCCTCCATTGGACCCAAAACGGTGTTAGGGCATGGTTTGAAGCGTTTCGGTACCTTCTGCATGCAAAACGGAGCGAAACGGGTCCGTTTCGGTGCGCGGATGCACTGCCTCGTACAACGAACTTCAAAATGGGTTTTTCGCTACGGACACTTCCAATCTACTCCGTTAGGCCCTAAATGATGTTTGGGAGTGTTTTGGAGCATTCGGTTGCTTACTGCACGAAAATCGAAGCAAAACGAATGTTTCGACACCCGAATGCACTGTTTCGTGCACCGAACTTCTGTTGAATTTTTTCACACGAACATACCCAATAGCCTCTATTGGACCCAAAACGATGTTAGGGAGTGATTTGGAGCGTTTCGGTACCTTATGCATGCAAAATGGAGCGTAACGGGTCCCTTTCGGTGCGCGGATGCACAGCCTCGTAACAACGAACTTCAAAATGGGTTTTTCGCTACGGACACTTCCAATCTACTCCGTTAGGCCCTAAATGATGTTTGGGAGTGTTTTGGAGCATTCGGTTACCTGCTGCACGAAAATCGAAGCGAAACGGGTGTTTCGGCACCCGAATGCACTGTTTCGCGCCCCGAACTTCTGTTGAATTTTTTCGCACGAACATACCCAATAGCCTCCATTGGACCCAAAACGGTGTTAGGGCATGGTTTGGAGCGTTTTGGTACCTTCTGCATGCAAAACGGAGCGAAACGGGTCCGTTTCGGTGCGCGGATGCACTGCCTCGTATCAACGAACTTCAAAATGGGTTTTTCGCTACGGACACTTCCAATCTACTCCGTTAGGCCCTAAATGATGTTTGGGAGTGTTTTGGAGCATTTGGTTGCCTTACTGCATGAAAATCGAAGCAAAACGAATGTTTCGACACCCGAATGCACTGTTTCGTGCACCGAACTTCTGTCGAATTTTTTCGCACGAACATACCCGATAGCCTCTATTGGACCCAAAACGATGTTAGGGAGTGATTTGGAGCGTTTCGGTACCTTATGCATGCAAAATGGAGCGTAACGAGTCCCTTTCGTTGCGCGGATGCATAGCCTCGTAACAACAAACTTCAAAATGGGTTTTTCGCTACCAACACTTCCAATCTACTCCGTTTGGCCCTAAATGATGTTTGGGAGTGTTTTGGAGCATTCGGTTACCTACTACACAAAAATCGAAGTAAAACGGGTTTTTCGGCACCGAATGCACTGTTTCGCGCACCGAACTTCTGTTGAGTTTTTTCGCACGAACATACCCAATAGCCTCCATTGGACCCGAAACGATGTTAGTGATGAGGACATCAACACCGTCGATACATCCCTACCTCCGCCAACACCACTTGGTCCTATTACGCGTGCTTATGCTCGTCAACTTCAACATGAAGTAAGTTCATTCTTAAGCTCTTATTCATGTTTATACAATGGAGGCCCGTGCACTCTTGTTGTACTCAGGAATGATGGCGTGGATAACACGGAGAGGGGCATTGCACGCGCTGGATTCGGACTGCAGGACAGCACCAAATTGTGACAACCTCCACGACTTAATACGGACTCCGTTTTGGGCGTTCAAGTATTTCATGGAAAGTTTATCAAGTCTACTTTCCAACGGATCCAACCTCAAGTCCATTTCTGTTCGGAGTCAGCCGCAATCGTTAAAATACCACCGAGTCCTTTTCAGCCCACGGTGCTGTGTCGCCGCTATTTTGGCCCATGGGCCGTGTATCTAGTTGAGTTCATTACGGACGCGTCCTAGGGTTGGAGGACGACCCCAGCACCTCTTTGGTCGCCCTCCCACATACTAATATCCCTTGGCCGCCGCCAAGAACAGTTTGGGTTTTGTTTAGATCAAGTTTAGCATTTGCTACTTGCCTTCAAGCGCGTGTGCTGATCCAGCCACCCGTCTTGTTGTAATCGGGTTCCGACCGTTGTTGAGATTGAGTTAGAAAACCTTCATCTATATTTCATCATTCAGCACTTGTAGTACTTGTTCTTGCTAGTTCTTCGATTGCTTGCACGAACGATGCCCTAGTGGCCGGGTGACGCGCTCCACAAGATCGCGGCACCAGTTGGAGGCGGAGTATCGGTTGCTAAGGCGCAGCCTTCGAAGGCTGTAATCGGGCCACGAGCGACGCCACCATTATCCAATCGAGCTATCCCATGTCTCACATCAAAAGATCGGGCGCAAACCCTAGCGGGTTCCCATCAGTTAGGGAGTGATTTGGAGCGTTTCGGTACCTTCTGCATGCAAAACGGAGCGAAACGGGTCCTTTTTGGTGCCCGGATGCACTGCCTCGTAACAACGAACTTCAAAATGGGTTTTTCACTACGGACACTTCCAATCAACTCCGTTAGGCCCTAAATGATGTTTGGGAGTGTTTTGAAGCATTCGGTTACCTACTGCGCGAAAATCGATGCAAAACGGGTGTTTAGGCACCCGAATGCACTGTTTCGCGCACCGAACTTCTGTTGAATTTTTTCACATGAACATACCCAATAGCCTTCATTGGACCCAAAACGATGTTAGGGAGTGATTTGGAGTGTTTCGGTACCTTCTGCATGTAAAACGGAGCGAAACGGGTCCGTTTCGGTGCTCGAATGCACTGCCTCGTAACAACGAACTTCAAAATGGGTTTTTCACTACGGACACTTCCAATCAACTCCGTTAGGCCCTAAATAATGTTTGGGAGTGTTTTGAAGCATTCGGTTACCTACTGCGCGAAAATCGATGCAAAACGGGTGTTTCGGCACCCGAATGCACTGTTTCGCGCACCGAACTTCTGTTGAATTTTTTCGCACGAACATACCGGATAGCCTCCATTGGACCCAAAACGATGATAGGGAGTGACTTGGAGTGTTTCGGTACCTTCTGCATGCAAAACGGAGTGAAACGGGTCCGTTTCGGTGCACGGATGCCCTGCCTCGTAACAACGAACTTCAAAATGGGTTTTTCGCTACGGACACTTCGAATCTACTCCGCTAGGCCCTAAATGATGTTTGGGAGTGCTTTGGAGCATTCGTTACCTACTGCATGAAAATCGAAGCAAAACGGATGTTTCGGCACCCGAATGCACTGTTTCGCGCACCGACTTCTGTTGAATTTTTTTCGCACGAATATACCCAATAGCCTCCGTTGGACCCACAACGATGTTAGGGAGTGATTTGGAGCGTTTCGGTACCTTCTGCCTGCAAAACGGAGCGAAACAGGTCCGTTTCGGTGCACGGATGCACTGCCTCGTAACAACGAACTTCAAAATGGGTTTTTCGCTACGGACACTTCCAATCTACTCCGTTAGGCCCTAAATGATGTTTGGGAGTGTTTTGTAGCATTCGGTTACCTATCGATCCCGTCCCACATCGTCTCTATACCAAACACACCCTTATTTTCATACGTGGTGTACTCATTTTTTACAATCACAACCATGTTCATGAGCTCAGGCAGAGTTAATGGAGTCCAGACATGAGCTTGTGTTCTCCTGTGTCTTCCCTCAAAGTTGACCGAGGATGCCACAAGTTTGAGCAGAGCTATGGCTAGAAAGAACTTGCGCCATCGACGAGGCTCACCTCCTCTTGCCCAGTGATGGCTCCTGCGAGAGGGTGGCAACGAAATCAAGCGGAGGGGCAGCGATGAAATCAAGAGGCAGTCGCGATGCCCACAGGCGCCTCCACCTTATGCTCCGTAGGTTCTTCTCCCTCTCCTTCATCACCTCCTCCTTCACATCTAGTTGTGTTGCCGCCATGCGGGGCTGGAGCATCTCCTCTAGTGCCGATTTGGCTGGGTGCCTATGAGCAGGGGTGAGGGACGCCAGATATGTTCCGAGGTAGGGCAGCGATTGGAACGGCGGCGGGGGAAGAAGACCGGCGCACGTGGGAGTGGGAAACCAAAAAGAAACGGGATGTAGGGGCCTCCCTAGGACCCGTGGGAGATGGGGCTGAAGTAGAAAAAGCAGAGTCCTCCCTAGTTTTTTAGTACGTCTTGCTAGATACTCTATCCGTCCTAAAAAGAATGACTTTTTTACTTTCAAACATCACGTTTGACCATCCGCTCTATTAAAATTGTTGGATAAATATTAAAACAAACATGTCAAGATAAAAATACAATTAATAAAAAACAAGTTATAATAAATAAATAATATTTATATAAAATTTTTAAATAACACGAATGATCAAACATGATGTAAAGTGAAAAATGTTTTTTGGGAACGAAGAGAGTATGATCTTAGCACCATCTTGGGGCTTGTTCGGCAACCCAGGAATTGCTCCTAAGGTGGAATGGTTCCATGCATGGTTTGAGTGGTTCCATGCATGTCACTCAAACCATCGGGTTTGGTTCCATGAGGTCATACTCATGGAATGAAATAGGCGTTTTTGGCATGGAACGGGACCAAACCATGTTGGGTTTCAAACCCTTCCATGCCTAACCGAACAAACATTTTGGGTAGATTGGGATTCATTCCATCCTAAGATATTCCATGTGGTTTGGAGCTCATTCCATGCCATTCCATGCCAAAACGAATAAGGCCTTGGTGGATCCATACGTACATAGCTGCACAATCCATCAGCACTTGTCCACGTGTTTCCGAAAAAATCTCCCAACCATGGCGTCCATGATGTCCTTAGCACAGCTTGCGCTCTGGGCAGTCAGCACTGCCACACTGGCATCTATGCACCTCAACGGATCACAATTCCATGCAAACAAACATAAATTTGTACCACCCATACAGTTTATATACAACTAAATATTACTATGTCCTCCGTCCCAAATTGTAAGGGCTTGTTTAGATGAAAACGTTGGTCGTAAGTTGACGTTTTCTATGAGAGGGGCGCGGTTATTAGTATAAGGCCTTGTTCGGTTGCTCGGGTTTAATTCCTGAGCTGGACCAGTTCCATGCATGGTTCTCAAACCATGCGGTTTGGTTTCAAGGGGTCAGACTCATGGAATGAAACTATGCTTTTTTTGGCATGGAACGTGGCCAAACCATACTGGGTTTCAAACCCTTCCATGCCTAACCGAACAAACATTTTGGGTGGACTGATATTGATTCTATGCCGAGATATTCGATGTGGTTTGGAACCATTCCATACCATTCCAGGCCAAAACGAACAAGGCCTAAGTTGGTGGAAAGTTACGGAACTAAACAAGACCTAAGTCGTTTGACTTTTTTGACCTCAACTTTGACCACTCGTCTTATTCAAAAAAATTTTTACAAAATATCATATTTTTTTTGTTATGGTTAGCTTTACTAATACCAACAATTTCAAGAATGACTTCAATTTGACTATATTTGCACAACCTGATTTATTATACATTAGTTACAAACATTTATACCTTCAAATAGATTTATTATGAAAATATATTTTATAAATAGTTTAAACCATAAATGTTAGTATTAATCTGTGCAAAAATAGCCAAATTCAAAAAAAATCAACTAAAAAAGAGTTGCATTTTTTAGAATTGAATAAGTAATTACATTGTACCAATCCAATTATGACCATCCCCCATCCCAACTGAACAATCTAATACATGATTATTTTGATTCACTGATCCAAAGTTCCTAACACATCCTTGATCAACGAAAAGCTAATCAACCGCATACCACCAAATAGGAGGCCTTAAGGACATTATGACACTAGTCCACCCATATGTTAAATTTCTTAATCCACCTCAAAATTAAGATAGGCACGTCGCCTAGAGATAGGGGCCAAGCGATTTGCCTCTTAAATTCTTAAATATAAGGTACATGAGTAGGAAACAGATAACTTTAATCTGACGAAACAGATAAGGTACATGAATAGTGCGACTGGCAAACTGTCAACGCATCACATATTCATAAACAACATGAACACTGATAATAGGCATGAATCCGTAATTTCAATGCTGATGCTAAAAAGATACCATTGATAAACATGAACTAGTTCTATTTCCAACACTCAGTTGCCTCATTTGTAGAAATCAAACTCTGTCTCAGGCTTCTTCACATTAGTTCTGTAGCCCTTCTCGAAGTCCTTGGGGAGGATAACATAGCGGTTTTTGCGAACAGCATGCATACCAGCTTCCTGACAGATAGCAGCAATCTGGAAAAAAAAAAAAAAGAATAAAAACATAATGCCAATTGGTTATTGACCAAGGTTCCCGAAAAGCATACCTAAATTACATCCTCATTAGAACAAAAGCATGCCATCAGAATATATCATATATACCCGCATATGGTTAGGAGAAAAGTAACATACTGATGTTTTTTTTTTTAAGTTCATTATTCATCCAACTATCGTCTCAACTAGAAAAATCTAGGCACGGCGTTGCCGCGCCATGTTGAGCTAGCCAACGGGTGATTGTGTGGTGTCCGTGAAAATTTCAAATAGATTACTCTCTATTTTTGCATTGTAGCAACTGGATTCGACCAACGTAACTGTGTGTGTGCGCGTCTCGTATCAGCCTAGTGGTATTTTCAATCTGGATAAAAGCTACTAGAGATAACAATTGATATAACAAAAAAAAAACTATGGGTTGAGTGTACATATTAAATTTATATTGACTTAAATGCCATGTAATTGGTGTACCAACTAATTTCGAAACAATTTATGCTATAACAAAAAGGGAAACAAGGAATTGATATGAAGGAACGACGGAATTCAATGAGCTGTTATTTAGGTACATGTGTACAGCTGGAAACTAGATAATCTTTTGGCTACATCCCACTCTTTTGATATCAGCTCTCGGAGTAGCAGATGCATGAAGCTAATTCTTATTCTTGACATTTGGAAAGACAATACAACCAGCATGTTTGTAATACATTGAACTAAGAAAGCAGATATTTGATTTGGTGCTACAGATAATCTAAGGAGAAAGACAGTACAACCAGCATGTCTGTAATACATTGAACTGAGAAAGCAGATATTTGATTTGATGCTACAGATAATCTAAGGATAACAAACTTAAGCCCGTCACTTGACTCATCATTGGATTAGCATATATAGAGAAGTCAATTAACATCCATAACAATATCAATGTATTTTTCTATAAACAAGGAGGAGAAAGATAAAAAAAAAACGCTGCTTATCTGATATGTTTGAAGATGGATAGTTTCAGTTTACAGCAAAGAAACCACATATCATAGTCTAGGGGTTACTTATGAGCGATCTAATAATTAGATAGATATTACAAATAAAGAATTGCTTCTGAATACTGCTATCCTAAATGCTTTCTAATCTATTCCAGAGCATGTTGCAATTAATCTCAAACTTATTTATCCAAATGTCTCTGTAAACTTCTGATTATAGGAACAAAGCAACCGTGTGATGAGCATTCACCAGCTCCTTCCTCCATATACCAAAAGGAAAAATGTAGTTGGAGCAAAACATCGAACAGCTTACAGGCTGGTGGCTCCCTTCGTGGCCGTCGTCATGAGTCATGATTCTCTAGAAGCCAAGACCCAAGAGCGGATTCCGGGAGATTTGCAGGTTAGCTGGCGAGAGGACCGAACGGGGCGACAAAGTAGAGGCCGGGAGGGCTAGAGGCGGCGCGCGGGTGCAGGGCGGCGAACGGCGCCGGCAGGTGGAGGGATGGGAAGAGGGAAGGACAAAGGCAGGGGTGGCGCGGCGAGCCGGCGACAAGCAGAGGGGTGGCTGGGGGTCGGGGCGGGTTCGCGAGAATTCATGACCATTGGGTTCGCGATTTAACGGGCGGGAGACCCGCACAGTCCCAGATCGAACGGTCGATATTGCAAATCACTGGATCCAACGGCAGCTGGGCTAACGGGCGACGTGGACCCGCTAGCCGCCTGCAGTTTGGGTCTAGGTTTCGTGTTTAGAGATTTGGCTGACCATCGGATTGCAAAACCAGGAATCCTTGGCGACTCAACATTAAAAAACTGTTCATATTTGGCGATCCGGTGGTTTGGTGGATGGTTTTGCAAAACCATTCACCCAAACCACCAGATGGCCAAATATGAACGGTTTTAAGAGTTGGGTGGCCAAAGATTCATGGTTTTGCGGTTCAATGGTCAAAACCAAACTGGGATGATAGATGGATGGCCGAAAATTGATTTCCTCCCTTTTTTTTAAACTTCAGTAGTATGTCTAAACTCTAAAGTGCATATAACTAAGGGGCTGAGACCCAAAATGGTAATTCTTCAGAAGTTGAAATGCAAATCTGTATGCGAGTATAAATTGCTAAATAATACTGAGACACTCACATCAGCAGCACTGATCTTATCAGGTCTGGAAACATAATCTTCCAAATCAACCTCATCACTCAAGTTCATTTTGGCAGTGCAGACCTGTAGGATCAGACAAATCAAACATTTAAAAGAAATAAAAACCAATAAAAACTAAAAGATATTTCTCCTAACTGAACCTATATAATCCATTTTCGAATCAATATGCTGAGCAATAATATATGAACACAACAAAATTTGAAAAAATCATATCAAATCACTGTTTCAGCATAACTTACTTGGAAAACAAGCCTCTTCTGTCGCCGGTCAGGAAGAGGGAACTCAATTTTCCTGTCAAGCCTACCAGGACGCAACAGAGCAGGATCCAGGGTATCTGCTCGGTTAGTTGCCATAATAACTTTCACATTTACTGTTTGATCAAATCCATCCATCTGCAACATGCACAACCATGTTATTACTATCAACAAGAAATAGGGGATACAGATTGCCATCTTGGAAAACACAGCAATTTTCCAAGCTTTTAAACCACAAAGCTGTTTACTGATTTCATAGTCCATTTTCCAAATTTCTCAATTAAAAGAAGAAATTCTCAAAATGAAACAAGGACCAGTAACAAATATTATAAATTTAACATAAAGAAAAACATCGCTTCAATTTTTCAGCCTAGACATAAGCCACTTTTAAAGGCTCCAATGTTGCCTAAAATAAGAAACAACTAATCAGCAGAACTGATCTTAGTAGACCTAGGCTTTACCTGATTAAGTAACTCCATAAGGATACGCTGAACTTCTCGGTCAGCACCAGTCTGAGCATCAAAACGAGCGGTTGCTATAGCATCAACCTCATCAATGAAAATGATCGCTGGGGCATTCTCCTTAGCCAAACGGAACACGTCACGGACCATTCTAGGTCCCTATAAAGGAATTCAAAGATGATTAGGCATCACGAATGGTACTGAAATCTGTAAACAACCTAAAAGAACCAACTGCAAGTGACCACAAGTATCTAGGAATAACCACACACAAAGAAATAAGGAATACATACTGGCATATAAAATTAAAAATAGCGAATGAAAAATTGCTATTAAGTAATTTGTGAGTGGTTATTCACAAATGCATCAAATTTGTTTATACCAGTATCTATGATTAAGCAATACATATAAAAAGTTAAAAATAATTTTAAAAAAGGTATCTTCGTTAGGTCATCTCTGGTACAAAAAGATAATTTCTTTGCAGCATAAACATAACTGTCCTGAAGCTACCAGGAAAATAGAATGCTACAATTGACAAAAATGACAAGCATAACAAACTGTAAAGCCCTTTCTACTAAAGGTTCACTTCTGTGTATATAAAAGATGCAGATACACCAATCTGGTTCTACCCAACCTTTTTCAACAACAAAAGAAAACATGTACTGCTATCAAGAATGCAATCATGATCACAAACTAACATGAACAGAAAGCACGCCTTAGAAATTGACAAAGATGACAAGCATCACAAATTGTAAACACCTTTCTACTTAATAAATGATTCACATTTGTTACAGGAGACGCAGAGACACCAGTCTGTTTCTACCCAACGTTTGCCAACAACAAAAGAAAAAAAAATGAGACAGAAGAGGCAGACCACCCCTCCGTTTTACATTAAGAAGATGCAGGCCTCGAACCCTGGTCTCTGGTCTGAGAGCGAGCTCTCCTAACAACAACAAAAGAAAACATGTATTGCTATCTAGAACTCGGATCATGATCACAAACAAGTGTGAACAGGAAAAGATGCCTTAGAAATTAACTTGTTAAGCGTACAACATGGGTCAAATTGCTATCAAAAAAGAAGGCATGCACAAAGCAACTAAAAGATCCCAACTTACCTCACCCAAGTACTTCTGCACAAACTCTGAACCGACGACCCTGATAAAAGCAGCAGTAGTGTGATGTGCTACTGCTTTTGCAAGCATGGTCTTGCCAGTACCTGGAGGACCATACAGAAGCACACCTCTTGGAGGGTCAATACCAATCTGCTTGTACAACTCATGATGTGTCAAGGGTAACTCGACCGCCTCCCGTATTTCTTGCTTTTGGATGTCGCATCCTCCAATATCCTGCACACACCATCAAAAAAGAAATTATAACAAATCGAAATAAAATTCAAAGAAATAAAAAAATCTTCCTCGGATGCAGCCATAACCACCAGCCTGATAGATGTAGATAAACAACTCCTCCCCTAAAAACATATAGGAGGTTTTCTCTCAAACAGCTCAAGAAAATGATTCTAATTTCTGTCTATAAACAAGTAGATAGAAATTAGAGTATGACTGGCATGGATTTTCTTAAATCTATCTATAAAAGAACGAGTAGAATTGAAAATGTTTCTCACCCAATTTGGGTCTACCTTACCCCTCATGCCGGACCCACATGTAAGAGTCAACGGAGGTGGGAAGGGGGTCAAACCCACCAAAATCGCATGTTAGAGAATGTTTCTGCCAAAAACAAATTGTTTTTCTCACCCCTTACGACTCTAGCCGGCTGCCATACCCGTAACCGCACCTGCCCGACCGTATATACATGTAGACGCACGAAAGGAAACAAAACAGTGTTGGCCTGCGCGTCTCTTCGCTCCGCTCCGTGCGATTCCATCTGCGTTGTGCTTCCTCAACCCTCATCTCTCTCTTTTTTTTCCCACTGCTGGCGTGATCGATGGCGATTGACACCGGGATGGCGCGTCCGGCACCAACGACGGTCAATCCCGGGCAGGCGGGCAGCAAGCAGCATCACGCATCCACGTCGTGCCTTCGACCCTCCGTCAGCCGTCAATCCGTCCCCCTCTGGACCCCTCCATGTCTCGCCATTGCCGATTGCAGTAGACAGAAACCAACATCAAGCACACTGCAACGCCGGTGTGCCGCACCATCGCAGGCTGCTAGAGCCTAGAACAGGAAAAGCAAGCTGCAGCAGGCAATCAAATACCAGAAGGCACCAGAGGAGGTAGGATTTTCAATTTTGACCTACGCCCGTACCTCACAGGTCGGTTCAAGATGATTAAGTGATGGATTGATATTCACGTTCTTTTAATTAAAGAATCATAAGGATCACAATTTAAATCTACATATATTACATGTTAATTTCGCTAAGTAACTGATAGTCAATTGACATTGGATATCGATCGATGAGGGATTAGATAATATTGGTATATGAGAGTTTTAATTTGACGTAGTACGTACTAATAGTTAACACATTTGTAAGTTCATCTACCTTTTCGCTTTACACCAGTAAGCTTTCATTAGTTGTTAATTATATTTTTAAATTTCATCATACTCGGTTTGTCTAGAACACATACATCTAGCCAATGGAAATGAAAGGAAATCTTTTTTAATGTAACAATTACAAATTGTTGATACAAATAATATATATAAAATATTTACACTCCCATCTCTTGGCTTTAGTTTCGCCGCGAGCCCCCCAAATCCCAGGACCGGACCCTACTCGAAGCGAGTGCCATCGGCGGACTGCCACCCCTCCACGTGGAACTCGAGGCAGCCGTCTCCCCACACCATCTTTATGTGCCCCGCCGAGTAGATGGAGTCGTCAATGACGACCTGTGAATGGTGGCCGCGGGGACGGATCATGGGTGCCGCGAGACACGGCGAGAGAGCTCGTGCACGATCTTGCGCTCCACGTCGAGGTGCATGGACAAGAGCCATAATAACACAGAGAGTGCCACGGAAATGTTGTGGCCGGCTAGGATGAAGTTGAGGGAGTGCAACATGCTGCCGCAACTCATTCCACAAAAAAAGAAAAAAAAGAGAGAGATATACATGATTGTTTGATTGAAAGAGGTAGGATAAAAAAAAAGTCACTTTTTAGTTAAAATCAATTTCAAAATTTGAATTTCACTTGGGAAATATTAAAATGATTATTTACTCCATGTTATGAAAAATATATTTTGATTGGTTCATACAAATGAGACCAATGTAGTTTGTGGTTCATATTCACGAGTCATCTTACCTCTCATATTGGACCCGCCTGTAAGGGCCAAAGAAAGTGGAAGAGAGTGTAGACTGATCAAAATTGAGAGTTGAAGAATATTTTGGCAAAATACTAAATATTTTCCTCATCTCTCTGGGTCCTTACCGGCCACCGGCTATACATAGCCTTCAGTATCACGTGCGTGTCGCACGTGCTTAAACAAAAGAAAAAACAAATTTCATTATACTCATGACTCTAGTTGGCTAATTTTCAAAAGAAAAAACACTTCAAAATATTTCGAGTCGTCTCTGAACAAACACTATTTCCCTTTTATTTACCCATCTCTGCCACCGAACATGGTTCTTAAGGCAGTAAGTCGAGGCATGGCGACCCACCCCCTTCCAGACGCCTAGGCGAGTATGGCGCGTGGTGAGGCAACGCCATACACATACCTTAATCTAGATGAACTGACACAAACATACTTTGTTGCTGCAAATATAGACAGCTGTAAATATAATATTGGGCCACAATCTCTGTTTCATTAATTAAAAACTAGCCCAAATAGCCAACCAACCTAGCAAACACAGCAACTACACAGTCCTCTACCGGCCGCTCAGCAGGACCGCAGGAAAAAGGCAAGGGAATTGCTTTTCTCAGCCACTCACCACGAATCGCTCGATTTTGATCTCCGCCGCTCGGCAGGACCGCAGGACTCGCACATCACAGGGTCCTGCAGCCTGCCGCCTGCACCCAAGCGGCACCGCTGCCTCCTGCCTCCGAGCACTGCCGCCGCCTGCTGCGCTCGAGCGCCAGTTAAAAAGTAGCAGAGGAGAGAGGTAGATGCACACATACCCGTGAGCCGTGAGAGCAGGATGGACTGCAGGAGGGAGCAGGCAGGGAGATGGAGGAGGAGCGCAAAGCGACCTAGCAGAAGTTCGGAGCAGTAAATCGATGGACTAGAGGTCGGAGACTTGGAGGAACGAATTAGCGGCGCGAATCAACGGAGCAGAATCGCCGGAAGGAGCGACCCGCCACTGCCCGCCGAATTCAGGTTCTCTTCCCTCCCCCTCTCACCTCTCTTTCCCTCCCCGTCTCTCAAATAGCGTGCTGCAGGACAGGACACGCCTCCCACAGGCAGCCAATTTTCCCCACGCGCGTCGCTCCCTCACTTTCCCCCGCGCTTTCTCCCACACGCGTACGTATCATGTCGCGCCTCCCCGCCTCCACTGAAACTACAAATTCAGGAGGAATCATGATGGTGTCAATGGCAACAGAACCCCAAAATTCTATATAAATTCAGCCCAGGCTGCAAAGCAAAACACAAATTCAACCAACTTCCAACTAGTTTCTGCACAAATTTCGACCTTTTACCTAAAATATGATGCTACGAGATTTTAACCTGTAAGTATACAGAAACTAGATCAGAACGTGGAATCATTCCCATTTTGTTTGCTTGCCGGATGTATGTTTATTGCCCCAGCTGTAGTTGTAACTTCTTCTATTTGAAAATCTACTGCTATCTCCAACATCTCATCCATCTGCTGGAATCAACAAAAAGTCCAAATCTGCCGAACCCCTGACTGAATTGGTAACGCTAACAAAATCCATACCCCAATCTGACTTCTAGGATTCGGGCAACAAAAGTAGCCAAGAGATTTAGCATCAGATCCATAAATAAAAGATCAAATTAACATGTGGATCCAGAAATTCGAGAAGAAACTCACGTTATAGGTGACGTTGGGCTTCTCTGACGATCCGAGCAGGGAGATGCTGGAGTCGGCTTCGGGCGGCAGCACGTCGACAAGCGCGTTGGAGTGGCGGTGCAACGCAACCGATGCCGAGGGCTTGAGCAGCTCCCGGTTGATGGTGCTGAGGATCCGAACGTAATAGTTGCTGCCGGTGGTGGAGCCCACGATGCCGTTGTTGCCGTCGACCATCTCCATGAACTGACCGATGACGAGTGGCACGGACTGGATTCGCTTGACCTCCTCCTGTGCGCGAAGCAACTCGCGCTTGAGGTTCTTCTGCTCGTCTTTGACGTACTCCTCCTGGATTTCAACGAACTCCATGTGTCGCTGGAGCGACTTGAGGCGGCCGTACAGGTCGTCCTCCTCCTCGGCTGATGCTGTCGTGGCGGAGGCCGCAGAGGAGGCCGGGTATGAGGGAGGGGGAGCCATCGGGGTGGCCGCCGAGGGGGCCGGTGCGGTGGTGGCGGACGCCATCGATGGAGGGCGCAGGTTAGGGTTCCGAGTGGAAGGATTCGACTTTGGGGGGACGGATCGAGGAGCAGGGCTCGACCGCCGGCCAAAGACGGGTTAGGTTTCCTTTGCTTGCTTGCAGGTCGGGATATTTACCTTTTTAGCATCGTAGTACCACCTGGTTGCCACCTTCCGTCCTTACCAATGACACTACAATTTTAACATAGGAAAGAGAAAACGATTCATATTTACCATTTTGACTGACGTTGCATGCCAACAAAGCAGCCTAGCTCGAATCCTAGTCAACACACATGGGTAAAATTGACCAAGCTGCCTCTCCCTTCTCTCTTCTTTCTTTCACTTCATCTCTCAGACCAGCGGGGCCCACCCGTCATCTTCCACCTCGAGCCACCTGCGTTGCACTAGCCTGACCTCCCCGACATCCTCGGCCAAGTCGGGCGGCGGCGCAGGCGCACTCTGGATCCGCCCGCCGACAAGCCCCGCGGTGGCGCGCGCTGCGCGCGACCGAGCTCGAGCTTCGTCTCGCACTCGCTGGCGCGCCTCGCGGCTGTGCCATGGCGAACGGGATCGGGAGCGCGACGGCGTAACCGGGCCGCCTGGCGGCGCGGAGGCGATGGTGACAGGGTTCCGACGAAGGTCGGCCCGGGAGGAGGGCGACGACTCCGCGACTAGGACGAGGATGACGGGGAGGTCAGGCTAGCGCAGCGCAGGTGGCTCGAGGTGGAAGATGACGGGTGGGCCCCGCTGGTCAGAGAGATGAAGTGAAAGAAAGAAGAGAGAATGGAGGGGTAGCTTGGTCATTTTACCCATGTGTGCTGACTAGATTCGAGCTAGGCTGCTTTGTTGGTATGCCACGTCAACCAAAGTGGTAAATATATATCGTTTTTCTCTCCTATGCTAAAATTGTAATGTCATTTGTAAGGATGCTATCTCAGAAGGTGGCAACCGGTACGATGGTAAAAAGTTAAATATCCCCTTGCAGGTCGGGTGGGCACATTTTTAGCCAAAATCTTTCCCAAAAGATTTCCAAAAATACATATTTTTTAATAGTGTTTTTGGAATCTTTCCCCAATCTAAATACATCCTTAGTTGTTTACAGAAAAAGGTACTTTTTTGGGAAGTGAGCTATGTGGGGTAATGTATAAGAAAGGTGGAAAAGGAATTTTCTCGGAAACGTGTTCTGTGAGAGGATGAATAAAAAGTAAAGGTATTTTTTTTATCTTAAAGTAAAGGTACTTTTTGGAACTAAACACGGCACCGGACACCGAAGAGAAACGCAAAATAGCTAAAATGGTCGTGACTAGCCGTGTTTTGTTCCTAGGGATAAATTTTGGGACAAATTAAATGTTTTGCTCCTCTCTATTTGCCCTACATAAATTTACCCCTCATGGTGTTGGTTGGAGGGGTAAATGTGGTGGCCAAAATATTTAATGCCTTCCCCTTCTCCATCTATCTCAATTTACCCTAATTTGCATCTCTTAAGAGGCAAATGGAATTGAGGGGGCAAAATATTTACCCCAACACATTTACCCATGTGTGCCCCATTTGCCAACAACAATCATTTGCGCCACGAAGCAAGAAAACATGGTGAGAAAAGGAGTTCTACGACATATCTAGAACGTGTGTTGTGGAACAAGTCTTGAAGTCAAATGGACCATCGGTTATCTGGTTGTGCATTACGGAGGAGGTGGCCGAACCGAAACGACGGATTACGGTATCAGCCAACAGCAATAATTTGCGCCATGAAGCAAGCAAACATGGTGAAAAAAGGAGTCCTATGGCATATATCGAACGTGTGTATTGTTGAATAAGTCTTGAAGTCAAATGGACCTACGCTTCTCCAGTTGTGCATTACGGAGGAGGTGGACGAACCAAAGCGATGGATTACGGTATCGGCCAACACCAATCGTTTGCGCAAGCAAACATGGTGAAAAAAGGAGTTCTACGACATATTTGGAACATTTATGTGTCGTTGAACAAGTCTTAAAGTCAAATGGACCATTGGTTCTCCAATTGTATGTTACGGAGGAGGTGGACGAACCGAAGCGACGGATTACGGTATCAGCCAACAACAATCGCTTGTGCCACGAAGTAAGCAAAATGGAGAAAAAAGGAGTTCTACGACATATCTGGAACATGTATGTCGTTGAACAAGTCTTGAAGTCAAATGGACCATTGGTTCTCCAATTGTACATTACGGAGGAGGTGGCTAACCGAAGCGACGGATTACGGTATCGTCCAACAGCAATCGCTTGCGCCACGAAGCAAGAAAACATGGGGAAAAGGAGTTCTATGGCATATCTGGAACGTGTGTTTGTCGTTGAACAAGTCTTGAAGTCAAATGGTCCATCAGATCTCTAGTTGTGCATTACGGAGGAGGTGAACGAATCGAAGCGACGGATTACGATATCAGCCAACAGCAATCGTGTGCGCCACGAACCAAGAAAACATTGTGAGAAAAGGAGTTCTACGGCTTATCTGGAACGTGTGTGTCGTTGAACAAGCCTTGAAGTCAAATGGGCCATCAGTTCTCCAGTTGTCCATTACGGATGAGGTGGACGAACCAAAGCGACAGTATCGGCCAACAACAATCGTTAGTGCCATGAAGCAAGCAAACATGGTGAAAAAAGAAGTTTTATGGCATATCTCGAACGTGTGTGTCGTTGAAGAAGTCTTGAAGTCAAATGGACCTTTGCTTCCCAAGTTCCGCATTACGGAGGAGGTGGACGAACCAAGCAACGGATTAAGATATTGGCCAACAGCAATCGTTTGCGCCACGAAGCAAGAAAACGTGGTGAGAAAAGGAGTTCTATGGCATAACTGGAACTTGTCTGTGTCGTTGACAAGTCTTGAAGTCAAATGGACCATCGTTTCTCCAGTTGTGCATTACAGAGGAGGTGGACGAACCAAAGCGACGAATTACGGTATGGGCCAACAGCAATCGTTTGCGCCACGAAGCAAGAAAACACGGTGAAAAAAGGAGTTCTACGGTATATCTAGATTGTATATGTGTCGTTGAACAAGTCTTGAAGTCAAATGGACCATTGGTTCTCTAGTTGTACATTATGGAGATGGTGGACGAACCGAAGCGACAGATTGCAGTACTAGCCAACAACAATCATTTGCGCCACAAAGCAAGCAAAACTGGGGGAAAAAGGAGTTCTATAGCATATCTGGAACGTGTGTGTGTCCTTGTTGGCACTCCTTAGCGTCACTATTAGATGATGTTAGGAATGCATGAAGGTATATCTTAGGCTCTAGAATTATATTCTACGAGCGCACATAATAGTTAGATGTAGCATTTCACTTTGGAGTATTCCAGAGTATCGTAATTTTCCTTAGGGAAGCAATGATATAAAGTATATTGATTGAAATAAATGATAAGTCCTTCTAGTAATATCACACACTATCTCTAGTGGGGTAAATGGGTTAACCGATAAGGGTGACCAAGCAAAGCTTGATCGATACTGGCGAGTCGGAAAGACAAGCCTTTAGAAGGTCACGAACGACCAGCTGAAAGGATCAAGATGCCTAAGAATGGGGTGAATCAGGCTTCTACAAAATTTTTAGAAATAAAACAATCATATGCAATAAGTCAATTCACCCCATGTGCCTACAAGTGTGGTTTGTGCCTAACTAGTGTTGAAATGAGTTTTGCAACCTAGTTCCAATCCTACTCTAGCATGGCAACTCTAGGAATTGAAATGTGAAAAGTAAACTTGCTCAAAGTAAAGAGAAGAGTAGGAAGCTGATTTTCCTGAGGTATCGAGGAGTCGGCAACTCCTCCTAGTCCTCGTTGGAGCACCCGCGCAAGGATATAGCTCCCCTTGATCCGCACAAGGATCAAGTGCTCTCGTAGGGGATATCCATTTCCCACTCCGGGACGGCGGATTCCCAAACCGTGTACACCTTCTTAGGGCTTCACACAACCTCCACGTGAGCTCCCAAGATCAACACCACCAAACCGTCTCGGTGATCCCGAATCACCAAGAGTAACAAGCCTAAGATCTTCATTTGACCTACACTAGACCAAGAGTAACAAGCCTAAGACCTTCACTTGACCTACACTAGACCAAGAGCTAGATGAATGCACACTTGCTACTCTCAAGCACTAAAGAGAGTCCTTAATCTTCACAAGACCAAGAACACCAATCAAACCAAGTGTCTTTCTTGCCTTCAAAGTCTCTCTTATCTCAGCTAGAAGCACAGTGAATTTTGTGTGGCAAGAGGGCTTCAATGTGGGAGAAGGAAGGCTATAAATAGCCCACACAAAACCCATAAGCCATTGCTACTTCGCAGAAGCACGGACTAATTCGATGGCCCCTGAGGGACACCATCGAATTAGTCGATGGTCTCTTTACCTTTGAAAAGCAATGGCTACAGTCCACCATCGACTCATTCGATGACCTCTTTTGGTCACCATCGAACCAGTCGATGCGTTTACACAGAGAGCATGTCAGCCAACCTTGTTCTGCCAGCCACCACCGACTAATTCGATACCCTTCCTCTGGTGCCATCGAAATAGTCGATGGTGACTCTCAACTTGAAAAACAATGGCTACTGACAGCCACCGACTAATTCGGTGATCTCATTTTGGGAGACCATCGAATCAATCGTTGCGTTCCAGAGAGCATGGCATCTTGACATAGCTCCCCCTAGGTCACCGACTAATTCGATGGTCCACGCGTGCACCCATCGAAATAATCGGTGCTCACTGTCTCAACAGTGAGTCAGGGGTCACCGACTAATTCGGTGCTACCTCGAGGCACCCACCGAATTAGTCGATGGTGCTTGCTAACCTTCTGAGTCAGCAACCACTGACTAATTCGATGCCTTGCCCCGTGCACCACCGAAATAGTCGATGATACTGGATATCTTCATCCTTCTCGTTGTTCGAAAACGAAACTCGTCCAATTCAATTTCTTTGAGTCTCCTTTCATCTCAAGGGCTTCAACTGAGCTACCTAGTACTAGATTTCACAAGTGTGCACCACACCTAAACTCTAGTCTTGCCTAGGTCAAGCTACCAACCCTCGACCCCCCTTTATAGTACGGCCAAAGGAAAATAAAGACCTAAACTACTCTAAGTGCCTCTCATCATCCAAACGACACTTAGAACTAGCTTATCCTTAACCTTCGAGCATATCCTTTGCACTAATACAATCATTCGCGAATGATGGGGGCCAAGAATACCGTGAAAGCTCATCATTACACTAACTTAAACTTTGCCTCTGCAAAACACTTGTTAGTCGCAATGATTATGTTGTCATTAATCGCCAAAACCGAATTAGGGGCCAAGATGCTCTTTCACCAGCGACACTGGAGACTCGATAAAATAGGAAAAGCGTAAAGTTTTGGGAGTATAAGGCAACTCGGTTTCTAATGACACTTCTAAACTCTCAAGCAAACACACCCTAGCCTTAGCCTAGATTACTCCCTAGTTATCGGGAGACCAGATCTTACTTCGACGGCTAGAAGGGAAGGATCTCAGAAAGGGATGAGAGGGAGATACAACGGCAACCTTCACTACTATTATGAGGACACCCGAACGTGGTGGACTATGAGGGACAGATAGGGTTGTCACCACCTGCCGCCTACCACAACGGTACCGTGGGGTGCAACACACTTTCTAGCTAGAAATAAGCTAGACACCACGCCTGCACTCGATGCTAGGATTTCTCTCGTGGCCTACGAGAGAAATCCTTCTCAACCGAGAGAACTGACTTGAGCACTCTAGTCCGAGCGAGAAAACTCGTAAGGAAGAATCCTGGTAAACAAGATAAACTCTAAACTAATCTAGAGGGAAGCTATACCGCTACTAAGTCACAAGGACTTGAATGCGAAAGGAAAGCGGTAAATAACTAGAGCTTGACTCAAAAGGTAAAAAAGATAATATTATATTGAATATTCAAAGCAAAGGAAAAGATACAAGAGCTTTACTAGAACTCCGCAACCTCTGAGCAGAAGCTCGACTCGACCCTACTCCCAACTCTAATCCTAACTCTAAAAAGTAGAAAAGTGAAAATGGAAGAGAGCTCCTTTGAAGTGTGTGTAGAGGAGTGAGCCAGGGAGTCGCCTTTTATAGCAGCTTCCAAGTCGTTTCAGTGGGAAACCGACTGAACAAACCGCCATCCGAAGATAGGCCTAGACCGGCCCGGTGGTGGGCCCGCCGACTGAGCTAGGGCCGGCCGGTTGGGCTTAGCCGCCTGATGCACCGCCTTTTGTCGTGAACGCTCTGGATCGCGCTCTGGTGACGGTTGCTTTGGCGGTTGCTCGAGTGGAGTCGGTTTGGACCGACATGCAGGCCTCCCGATCCGTGGCAAGGCCTTCCGGTATTCGTCGGATGAACCGACTACAAATTCCCGGACAGGATGCTCTACATGTGTGTTTGTGTCACATGGATCGAAGACGTGGCAGGGGAGCCCGAAGTGGCCGGTCGGCCGGCCAGGCCTGAGCCTGGTTTTTCTCCAGGTTTTCTTCTATTTTGTACCTGCAGCACACCTTTCACAAAACTCATGGGACTTGTTATGTTAAAGTAAAATATACATGGAACCTTATGCAAAACCTCCATTTATTCCCGAGATGTTGACGGTCAATTGGAATTATTCACCGTCACTAGTCGTTGAACAAGTCTTGAAGTCAAATGGTCCATCGGCTCTCTAGTTGTGCATTACAGAGGAGGTGGATGAACCGAAGCGACATATTACGGTATATGATAGAGGCGGAGTGCCCGATCTTTCGTTGAGTGGAGATAATTTCGACTTGGCGGAAGAAGACCCTCACGATCCGACTACGACGAGCGAACCCGAAGCACCAATGCAATCGCTGAACCAACTCCTTGTAGTTACCGACCTTGTTGATGCAAGGTCAGCCTGATCACGAAGATCAATTTCTCTTTGCAATCGAAGAAAAAACAAGAATAAGAGGCGAGCAATCTATATATCACTCGAAGGTGGAGTTCTAAATCACACGAGGACAGCGCGTATACAAGGGTAGCTAAAGCTAGATGTAAAACTAAACTCAAGTCTAAAATAAAGTAGAGCCTCTAACTAAATAGTAGAAGAGGGGTGGGGCGCATGCCCCCTGGGGGGCCCAGAGGAGGAGGGGCGCATGACCCTGGTGGCGCTGAACCCTAATGGGCCAACGTCTAGTCTTCTGGGCCTTCATTCTTCAATAGCATAACGAAGTTCAGTTCTCTTGTACGGGCCCCCGTGGTCAACCCAGTTGATGAAGAAGGTGGCGCCTGAGGTAGAGGTGCATCTAGTGGCGAAGGTGCTGCTGGTGTAGGTAACTCGTATCATAGTTGATGTCCTCATCATCCTCCCCTTCTAGAACTGAAGTCGTACTCGACGACAACTCTTTATCCTCGCCCACATATGATTTCAAATCTGCAACATTAAAAGAAGTGGAAACACCAAACTCCGTAGGCAGGTCAAGGACATAAGCATTATCATTTATCTTTGTTAGCACCTTAAAAGGAGCAGCATCAATTTAGAATGGTGCAAAGTAGGAAAACGATCCTTTCTCAAATGCAACCAAACCATATCACATGGTTCAAAAGTAACATGTTTTCTTCCTTTACTACCAGCAACCTGATACTTAGCATTAGCAGTAGCAATGTTTTGTTGTGTTTATTCATGGAGGTTAAGCATTTGTTGAACTTGTGCAATAGCATCAATATGTGGGGCGTCCTCAGCATCAAGCGAAAACAAATCAATAGGCGCCCGAGGAATGTAACCATAAACAATCTGAAAAGGGCACATCTTTGTAGAAGAATGTGTTACACGATTATAAGCAAATTCAATATGAGGCAAGCAATCTTCTCAACATTTCAATTTTTTGTCTAAAACAACCCTTAGCATGATTGACAACGTTATATTAACCACCTCAGTTTGTCCATCAGTCCGCGGGTGAAAAGTTATGCTAAAAAGCAATTTAGTGCCCAATTTCTTCCAAAGTGATCTTCAAAAATGACTGAGAAACTTAGCATCACGATCAGAGACTATTGTATTCGGAATACCATGGAAACAAATAATTTCTCTAAAGAACAATTCAGCAACACTGCTAGCATCATCACTCTTATGACAAGGTATAAAATGAGCCATTTTGGAGAATCAATCAACAACCACAAAAATGTTATCCCTCCCCTTATTAGTTCTAGGCAATCCCAAAACAAAGTCCATAGAAATATTAAGCCAAGGGGAAGTAGGAACAGGGAAAGGCATATACAAACCACGGTTGTTCAATCGTTCAATCATGACTTAGCTTTCTGACAAGTAGTGCAGCGGGCAACAAGGCGCTAAACATCACGATGCATCCGAGGCCAAAAGAAGTGGGCAACCAACACCTCATGCGTCTTATAGACGCCAAGCTGTCCCATGAGACCACCTCTATGTGCTTCCTGTAACAACAAAAGACGAACCGAGCTTGCTGGAATACACAGCTTGTTAGCACAAAACAGGAACTCATCCTGCATGTGAAATTGGCCACATGGTTTGCCATCCATACCACTATCAAGACATCTTTAAAATCAGCATCATTGACATATTGATCCTTCACAGTTTGCAAGCCAAAGATTTTAAAATCTAACTGTGAAATCATGGTATATCGACAAGACAAAGCATCAGCAATCACATTTTTCTTCTCATTCTTGTGTTTAATGATGTAAGGGAAAGACTCGATGAATTCTACCCAATTAGCATGATGACTGTTCAGATTTGTTTGAGTTCGAATATGTTTCAAAGCCTCATGATCAAAATGAATTATGAACTCGCGACGCCAAAGGTAGTGTTGCCATGTTTGCAAAGTGTGAACTAAAGCATAAAGCTCCTTATCATAAGTAGAATATTTCAGGCTAGCACCGCTTAAGTTTTCACTAAAATAAGCAACCGGTTTTCCTTCTTGTAACGATACAACACCTAGCCCAATACCGTTAGCATCACATTCAAGCTCAAACACTTTATTAAAATCAGGCAGTTGCAAGACGGGGAGCATTTGTTAGCTTATCTTTCAAAGTGTTGAACGCAATCTCCTACGAATCGCTCCAAGCAAAGGGGACACCTTTTTTTGCAAGCTCATGTAGAGGTGTTGCAATGGAGCTAAAATCATGAACAAACCTGCGGCAAAAACCTGAAGTCCAAGAAAGCTCCGAATCTGTGTGACCGTCATTGGCGTAGGCCAATCCGAATGGCATCAATCTTGCTGCAATCCACCTCAATACCCTCTGGAGTAACAACATAACCAAGAAACGAGACATGTTGTGTGCAAAATATGCATTTTTCTATGTTACCAAATAAGAGGGCAGCATGCAACACATAAAAAACAACACTCAAATGTTCTAAATGCTCTTCCATAGACTTGCTGTAAATAAGGATATCATTAAAATAGACAACAACAAACAATCCTATGAATGGCCTCGGAACTTCGTTCATCAAACGCATAAAGGTGCTAGGAGCATTAGTCAATCCAAATGGCATAACCAACCATTCTTATAATCCAAATTTTGTTTTGAAAGTCGTTTTCCATTTATCACCCAGTTCCATTCTAATCTGGTGGTACCTGCTATGCAAATCAATCTTAGTGAAAATACTGACACCACTTAGCTTATCTAACATATCATCAAGACGTGGTATAGGATATCGATAACGAATGATGATGTTATTAATAGCACGACAATCTACACACATACGCCAAGACCCATCTTTCTTGGGAACGAGTAACACAGGAACCGAGCAAGGGCTAAGAGACTCACGAATGTAACCCTTGTCAAGCAACGCCTACACCTGGAGCTGAATCTCCTTCGTCTCATCCGAATTTGTATGGTACGGTGCACGGTTCAGAAGCTGTGCGCCGGGGATGAGGTTGATCTGGTGCTCAATGCCATGAAGTACGGAAGACCTGGTGGCAAATCTTTGGGAAGGACATCAGGGTACTCCTGCAAAAGGTTAGCAACCGTAGGAGGAATATCCAAAGATGGTGCTTCATCAAGTGAAACTAGAACACTAGAGCATACAAGTGCATAGTAGGGCAAATGAGAGATAATCAAAATCAGCACATGTATCAAGTAAAACAGGAGTATTCAACTTGATTTCAGAAGTAACAGAGGGTGATTGTGATGGTGCAAGTTCTTTAGCAGCGCAAGCAAGATCATCTTTAACAATTTGTTCAGGTGTCATTGGATGTATAATTATTTTCTAACCCTTAACCATGAAAGAATAATGATTCGAACGACCATGATGCAAGCTATCAGTATCATATTGCCAAGGTCTACCAAGTAACAAAGAACAAGCTTCCATAGGAACAACATCAGAATCAACATAAGCAGAGTAAGCACCCATAGAGAACGGAACACACACCAACCTTGTTAGTCTAATTTTTCCACCATCATTAAGGCATTGAATGTGGTATGGGTTTGAATGCTTACAAGTGGGTAAAGACAAGTTTTCTACCAGCACGGTACTCGCCAAATTGTTGCAGATGCCACTGTCGATGATGATGTGAATCAATCGTTCTTGTACAACGCCTTTGGTGTGGAAGAGTGTGTGTCATTGATCGTTCTCGGGCTGGGCAATCTGTGTACTAAGAACGCGCTGCACAACAAGACTCCCATACCTATCGGCGTCGCCGGGATCAACATGGACCTCCTAATGATCTGCATGGTTAGTGGCAAGCGTAGCATGTCGAGTTTCCTCGGAATCACTAGCGAAAGAGTACTCACCAATGTCACGAATGATCAAGGTATGCTTGCTTGGGCAGTCCCAAATCACGTGCCCAAATCCTTTGCAACGATGGCACTAAATATCCCGTGTATGCCCTGTGGAAGGAACGGTGCTTGTGGACGAGGGTGCAGCTGGTTTGGTGGTCCTCTCACGTGGTGTAGGGCTAGGCATAGGTAGAGCAGGCATTGAGCTGGTTGACGGGCTTCTTCCTACAAAAGAGTTGCAATATGTGTTCGAGCGGCGAGTAGGTAGAGCAGGCGTTGAGCTGGTTGCGAGGCTTCTTCCTGCAAAAGAGTTACGATATTTGTTCGAGTGGTGTCCCTCCACTTCATGTTCAACTTTGCAAGCATATTCAAACAATGTGGTTAAATCAGTATAATCTTTATAATCAAGTATATCCTGAATATCGCGGTTCAAGTCACCAAAAAAGCGTGCCATAGCAGCGTCATCCGTCTCGACTAACCCACAACAAATCATACCCTTTTGGAGTTCCTGGTAATATGCCTCAACAGATTGTTGACCTTACTGAAAACGTTGCATTTTATTAAGTAAATCTCGAGCATAATAGGAAGGCACAAATCTGTGTCGCATAACAGCTTTTAATTGCATCCAATTGGTGGGAATGTTAGCAAGATGTTTCACCTTTCTAGACAGATTGCAAATAAATGTTCTTAAATAATTCGTCTTGCCCAAGAATTCCTGCAACTCCTTCTTAGAGCTAGGCGCCTGCAACTTGTCAGTGGAATCAACCTTCTTCAGATCCATCTCTATGCCATTCTCATGAACAATGAAGCCCAGAAACTTCAAAGTCGATACACCAAAAGCACATTTGAGTGGATTCATCTTCAAACCATATCGGCGCATTCTTTCAAATGCAAGTCTTAAATTGGCCAAATGAGAATTACTTCAGCTAATTTGAGTACAGTGTCATCAATATAAACTTCCAAGATAACACCAAGTAAATCATGGATGAGCAAATTCATAGCCCTTTGATAAGTAGCACTGACATTTTTTAAGCCAAAAGTCATGATAGCCCACTCAAATAAACCAACAAAGCCTGGACATATAAAAGCGGTTTTGGGTATCCTCTTCGGCCATAAATATTTGATTGTAACCAGCATTACCATCAAGAAAACTGATCATTTTATGTCCATAAGTGGCATCGATAAGAATATCAGCTACAGACATAGGATATTCATCTTTAGGAGTAGCACGATTGAGATTTCTAAAATCAATACAAACTCTAATCTTGCCTGTACATTTCTTTTCCACAGGAACAATATTAGAAATCCAATCAGCATATCGACAAGATCTAATAAACTTTCCTTCTAACATCCGATTTATCTCTTCATTAACTCGGTAATAAATATCAGGATTAAAATGCCTAGCAGGTTGTTTATAAGGCCTAAAACCAGATTTAATAGGTAACAGATGCTCACATAGCTCTCGACTTAAACCAGTCATTTCATGATAATTCAATGCAAAGCAGTCGACATACTCCTTTAACAACTTTATTAATTCAACTTAAAAGCAAGATTTAAATTCTTGTTTACATACGTCGGCCTGGGCATAGAACCATCACCGATATCTACCTCCTCGAGAGGATCAGCCGACGTAAAACCGCATTCTAGCTTGCTTATATTATGAAAGTCTTCAATACCTTCACGTATATTGTTCTTACGCGACCGATAGTGTTCACCGCAACCTTTCTAGATTTTGATCCATTAAATAATATGAGATGGTTTAGTTTAGTCAATTATCATTCGGCTTTATGATAGCAGGAACGAAGCCACCCTTGGTACAACTGATAAACTCAAACTCAGAAAGATCTAAGCCTGACAAGCACTTAACATCATCATGAATACCAATGAACTAGCTATCTGCTAAAGCAACACAAGTGGATGTTTCACCATGCACTACTTCTACATCATCATCTGCCCACTGAATCAAGCATTAATACAAAGTAGAAGGATGCATTGATTTGCATGAATCCAATCATGACCCAAGATTAAACTGAATTTACCTTGAGTCTCAGCGACGAATAAAGCAGTAGCCAATGTCATGCTCCCAACAGTGAGCTCCATAGATATAACGCCCTTAAGACCAATAGGCTCACCTCCTCCTGTGCCGTTGATAGTCATCTTGGTCTTGATCAGCTCCGCATCTGACCACCAAGCTTATTGAACAAAGAATAGGGCATTAGATTCACAATTGCCCCTCCATCGACCAACATCTGAAAGGTTGGCTTCCCATTGATATGTCACTTCAAATATAAAGCCTTCAAGTGATTGTCTTCAGCTTTAGGCTTCTAGAATATAGCTACCTTGGGACCAAAATCAAGATGAGCAATATTCTCCTCCGAAAGCACATCACTATTCATCAACATATGCAACACATTCACATCAAGATTCATGCGCTCCGGAGAAGAACCATAATCAACAAGTTCTTCATCGTCCTCAGTAGTGGGAACCGATGATAACTCATTGTCAGAAGCCATAGGATCAGAAGAAAGATTACCGGGCATCTTCTCTACATCACCCAGTCCAACCACCTGTGCAGACGATCTGACCGCCCGGGTTGGTTGAACCGCCTACGCCGCCGGGTCCTGAGGGATAGGCTGTCTGAACCGCCTGTGAGGTGGGTTGGACCACCTAGGTACCCTATGGCTGGGCATCTCCTTTTGGCTTCCACTCTTTCTTCTATGGGATCATGGTTCTTCTCTAGCTGGAGAATTAATCCCTCTGCTTCTCTAACTCTTGCTCTTGCCTCTCCCGAAAACGAAGTCTCTGAAGCTTTCTCCTTTGTGTACAAGTCAAATCTTTAGGACACCACTTCAGAAGAAAAATGATGAGACTTGCCAGCACTAGTCCCCTGATCATTCACCACTTTCTCAATGGAAGTCGACTTCATAGCCAGACTTTTCTCAATTGTAACATCCATGGTTCCAACCTGGATAATATCAAACCCAGTAGTCCTCTCTGAGTCCACCTTCATGCCCTACTTCTTCTTCGGTAGATAAACCTTCCTTGGAGGAGATCTTGGTGTCTGACCGTGACAGGCGGTATGATTGCCAGGAATAGGTGGTCTAAGCGCTTGCACCCAGTGCCCATGACCATATTGGCGAAACACCAAATGGTCATGACTGGGACACACAATCCTGTCCACTACATGTCTTGTCGGACCTTCCCATCCAGGATGAAAGGAAGGCTGCACCGTCGAATGATATAGCACCCACACCACACCATTATCATCTTGTCTTGGATCCAACTTCACATTGTGGGGTGAAGGTGGTCTCTCATGTTGGACATGCGACTTCATTTTTTTTGAGCGGTCGGTCACTTGGAACGGCCTTTTGATTGGAGTACTTATCAAAGAGCATATGAAACATGACTTTAGGCTTCTGAACCCCTTGATCTTTAGTCACATTCATCTTACAAGTACCAACCTCTAGTCGCTTCGGTATCAGCATTTTCGGGCGACCATGGGGCCGACTGGTTTGACCACCTATCCCAGCTGATTTGTCCGTCTATGGTAAACAAACCTAGACGGCTGGAGCTCAGGTGCAACAACTGACTTTTGCCCCCCTTTGTCCAGAGGACATAGTGACTTTAAATGACTCTTTGCCACAAACCGTCTTCTCATAAGTCACTTCACGAACCAACTCTTTCCCAATTGAGATAGGCATTTCATCTCCTATCACCACATTCTTTCCCTTGGTAGATTCGGCTTGATGTGGCCAAACCAAGACCTTGGGTTGTTGTAACTCCATTGTATTGTCAGGAAATGAGTCTTGTCAACTTGCATCTCATGAAACTCCAAACGGCCTTCACTTATGGCTGATTGAACCTACCAACGGAAGACATTACACTCATTAGTAGCATGCGAAAAAAATTGTGAAACTTACAATATGCACGCTTCTTTAATTCTTCCACGGGAGGTATAACATGAGATATCCAAGCCTATGTAATTCATCAAATTTACAATCACATTTAGACACATCAAAGCTAAATTTTACTTCATCTTGCCGACTCTTATGGGCCGGCTTAAGAGATGCACAAGAATAAGCTTTGATCTTAGAGGCCCAAGTAAATTCAGCAATATAAACATCATTATCATCGTCGGTCGAAACATCAGACTTATAATCAATAGCATGCATATTAGACCGATGAGATTTAAAGCTATCCTTGTCTTTACTAGATTGCCTCTCTAAGACTAAAGCCCTTACTTGTACTTGAGAGATAGTAAAGAACTCATTGCCATCTAACTTATCTCTAATATAGGACCTTAAGCCTCTATAACACAAGTCAGCAAGATCGGCATCAGAAAGTGACAAATTAAAACAAAACTTCTTTAAATCTTTTGACATAGGCACAAATAGTTCATCTTTGTCTTGCCTAACCGATGCTAAATCTGACAACTTAAGCTGGAAAGTACTGCTATAAAAGTGATCATGAAATTTACGCTCTAGCTACTCCCAAGATGTAATAGAGTCAAGGCCCAATGATGAAAACCAAGCAAATGCAGTTCTGGTGAGAGACAATGAAAACAAACGCACTCTCAAAGCATGATATTGTCTCGCCTAACCTAGCTACATACTGGTTAATGTGTTCCCAAGTACTATGCTCATCATCCATGCTAAATTTAACAAAATCATGTACACGCCAGCCAACGAGATAAGGAACAGTATCAAAGTAATTATCATAAGGCTTTGATACAACCTAGAAACACCTAGATCAACTCCAAGCTTATTCTTCATAGCCCAACTACCTCATCTTCAAATCTAGACAGCTAAGCCATAATAGAATCTCTAGGCACCGCAAAATGCATCAAGTTCATGGAATTCAAATGAGGTGCATTTCTAGCTTGCATGAGCCTATGAGCATCAAACAATCATTCGGGATAAGATTTTATGAACGTGTAACACTCGCATTTGTACTATATGTGGCACCAGCGAAAGCCATAGCTCCAGCATGGCAAGGGAAGGCCGAATTTGGAATCATAGCTATCGGAGTAGGAGTCTCCGGTGTAAGTGCTATGGCGTTCATCGGTGGGATAGAGGTGGTCAGACTGGTCGTGGCGGTCAGAATGGCTGCAGAGGTAGTGTGACCGGCTACGTCGAGAGTAGCTGAACCAAGCATCACTGCACCTCCCGCATTAGGCGTTTTTGGCTGGGGCGTTTGGGACGACGATGGTATCTGGCCAGCATAGAAATTCGGTGGAATACCATACAAAACCCCACCATTGTTCTCCAGAAAAGAAGCATTAGAACCCATATGCATCAATTGCTCTCTTACTAAATGTTCTAACTCTTTAATTTTCGCAGCATTCCGAGTAATAAGATAATCAAAGTGATAAGGACACGTCGACGTGCCCGAGGATTTGTCCCAATCTTTCACGGTACAAATAGCAAAATATTTTTCCAAGTGTTTTTATTTTAATTTAACAGTAGCCAATGGTTTTATAATTGCCGGCAGCAACAACTCACGGCCAACAATACAGTGTCAGATCTCCAAAATGGTTTCTCAATTAAACAACTTGTACGAAAGCAGTAACTAATAGTATTTGAATTCCTTTTCCACAGAGAACAAAATACGATTCAATACAGTGGCATAGATTGAATTCGGCTTATAGAGAGTTGCAAACCAAACTGATAGGAATTCCTCCACCCATGTTCTTAATAAACACGGTCAGAAGAAAAGGACTTCCGTATGAAAACCAAACGAGCACAGATTGGTGATCAACCTGCTCACGCCCTTCACAATCCAGGGCTGGATCGACTTCAGATAGTTGACGGCATCGCTATCTAGGGTTCCGGAGCGACGCTCGATAGAGAAATCAACTCCACGATAAAACAAAACGTAATCTCTGCCCTACAGGATTGCGTCCCTGACTTAATTAGGCACGCAGGCCGGCCATTGGCCTATCAGACTGACAGGATGGGCTTCATACATAGTGCACGTAGGCACCCAAACAAAAAGGCAAATCAACTCCCTAATTGACTTGCTAACTGAAAGGACCTACACCATGACCTGACTAGAAACTAATGGAAACTATATAATAATCCAGCAAGAATACAGCTGTATAAAATATGCTGGCCACATTACCAAATGCTAATTAATTAGGGAAGTTATGCCCATCGTCACGTCAAGCCCATTAACTTGGTGTCTCCTACACGATCTGAACTTGCATGGAACCAATCTACATGACTTTCTTCTCCTCTTTCTGGCGTAGATTAATTCCTTTGAAGATCATCTTACATGGCTGAGTAGCAGTAGTAGCTACAACTCCTATCATGAAGCTTTTGTCCTTGGCATCACATAAATGTAAACCAAATTTCATAGGGAATTTTGTTGTTACCTTGACATAACTTTCACCAATTTCATTAGAAATAACTTGATGATCCATGGGCTCATCATTCTCCCTCCCTTGAAACAAAGTTGTCCTCGACTTGACATGAGTTCATAATCTTGTTTGATCTTCGGATGACCAATAGCACACATTATTGGCATGCACTGCACAAGATTGTCGACCAAGATTTTCGTATCCTCTTGCTGACCATAATATTTGATTCATCATATGAATTTTCTGATGCAATCGCTGGAGGGTCGATAACCATATCATCCTTGTCTTCGTCAAACAAAATAGCCTTATTCTCTAGTGTTTCTTTTGAATCCTGGCATGTCATCGGTTCAGTAACATCTAGCTTATCCTTCCCTTCATGAACAGAAGTCGGGTCATTGGAATTGCAGTGCTGCTAGCAGTAGCTATAGGAGTATGGATCACCACATCATTAAGCTTCTTCATGGCTAGATCACCACTGGTCGTATCAAAACTGGTACACTAACATCAGCAACATGCTTCACAGTATCCCAAACATTGTCATAACTGTCACAACCTTTACCTAAATAATTAACCATCATCATAGTGTCATCTGCAGCAGCAGGAGTTGAGAAGCCATGCATGAATTTTCTGCAGCAAGGATACCAGCAGCTGCTGTCACATAACTCTCCCCTTCATGAAGCAAAGGCGTCCTCGGCTTTGAGGTATCTTCAAGTGACTTCTGAATTGTATTTGAATCCAATGTGATTTCAGCTACCGTTTCTACAGGGTTCTTGCAAGTATTTTCTTCTTGAAGTGAAGCCATCCTTGACTTTGGGGTAACTTCAGCAACCTTTTTCTTCACTTTTACACGACCAAAATTCTCAGCCTTAATAGCACTATCTGGCATTGGTTTCAGTACATGATGCACAGCCCTAAAAACCATGGTAAAATGTTCAAAAACTCCTAAACATTTCGGGAAATTTCAATTTTAAACTAAAATTCCCCGAGATGTTTCTAAAGATCAGCAAATTACTCTTAAATTCACAAAAACAACTTGAAAATCTACAAAAATAAAAGTTGTCACAAATGTTATAGAAAATAAATGCCTTCTATTGAGTTTGGGCAAATTTTTGAACGGAAGGGTGTGAAAAAACCCTTGTTTCTGTCAGTTTTCCATCCGCTGGCAGACCAAAGTTCCTAGCTCGCCATATCCTGAACCATTCATCTTTTCATATGCCAGACCTTGCCATTTAGAAACTTTGGACTTCACTCTACAACTTTCATATTTAGGGAAATTTCAGAGCAGTTCAAACTATGGACGAACGCGGCTTGTCAACTTGGTGGCCACGGCATGCCGGCGAAGCGCCGGGGCGCACAACCTGCACTCTGCGCGCGTCGTGCGCCTGCGTCGCGCCAGCCACGTGGCATCGGCTCTCTGACACAAATGCCGATGTTGGATAACATGCCCCGCTTGTCCTCGAGACCCCGACCAGCCCTTCCTTGCTCGTGCTTCATTGCCACGCGGTGCCCACGCCGTCGACGCGTTCACACGTCGCTCCCACCTCCCTTGCTCTGCAAGGCTAGCCGTTGGTCGCTTCACCTCTAGGCAAGCTCCCCTTGCTCACCTTCGGAAGGAACTCAGGAGCCTGTAGATCGCCCATCTTCTCCCTATATTCTTCCTCGTAGAGCCAAGCAGAGCCGAGCCGCATTCTCCCCCACGCAGTTCACAAAATTCCACCGCCCGACCCTTCCACTCCCCAGATTCGGGATGCCACCTTGTTTAGATGATTCCTAACGACTCAAGAGGAATTTGGGTCGCAAACCAATGCCATTGGAACTTCTATGAAATCTTCTTTCCAACCGTATGTGGATCGTCGAAATCGGACTCCGTATGTGGCATGGGCGTCCGTTTTACCGAAGGCAGCTCCTGGACTCCAAGGTGGACTCGAACTTGAGTTGTAATGTGCCTCCATGTAGCTTGGCCGACCCTCGCTAGACCTCCACGTCTCCAAGCCTTTCTCTATGTATTTGTTGATCTTCTCCTTGGTTCTTAATCATATTATAAACAATGGGTAGTAAATCATTCTCAAAACTATTAGTAGGAACACTTAGGAACAAGCTCACCTCTAAATTTAATGGTCTCGCACGAGCTCTTGTAATTGGACCTTTAATGGTTTGGATGTCCAGCGGTGAAGCCTCGTGTATATCCGGGGAAGTGATGTCTTCATCAAATGCTAGCCTTTTTGTCCATGCATTGTGAGTTTTCACATTGGAAATTTCACAAACTTCGCTGGGCATCCACCAAAAAACCCAAATATCTTTTGTAATTACCTCCTTGACCACAACCCAATTTGAGTATGGAATAAACTTCGCTGGGCATCGTTCAAGGATGGGGGAGGAGTCATGGACTTCCGCCGAGTAAGTATCATGTTGTGAAAGTTCTGAAGAGCAAAAAGAAAAAATATAATAAAAGAAGTATGCCCAAAGAAGGTATGTCAAATGCTCACAAGGCATGTTAAATTAAAAAATCAAAAAGAGAAAGAAAAAAAATAAAATAAAAAGAGAGAATAAAATACTCCTTAGTTCTTTTTGCCTCATTGAATTCCCAAGTGCCTTGAAGAACAATTCATACTCAAATCTTCCAACCATATGCAATCCGATAACGAGAACTTCATTTGTGTCTCAGGATCACTCATTTGCCACTTGCACATGTCCACCTATCTAAAAAGTGTGTGTTACATCTCTCTCCCTCTCCAACATTATTTTCCATGACCTTTTTTACTAGTCTCGGTAATTCCAATGGACCTCTCTCTTAGCTTAATGTTTCGCTAGGATTGTTTTTACCTACCAAGCTCCACATATGCTTTCCACTTTAATATATAAGTAGAATAGGTTGTGAACAATCTAGTGTAGGCTTGAGTGACTTGATGAGATGAGCGTTTCCATGAACTATTGCAAGAGAATCTCACTTATGTTTGATATGTTTCTTTTTAAAAAACTCTTAATGGTGGAACAAGGTAAATGTTAGAAGTTCACTTAAGTTCAAGTGCATTGTATTCATTTCTTATTGTGACTTGTTCTTTATTGCTAGTCTATCTTCCATAAATAAAAGTAGCCGGGCACAACTTGAACTTAAATGCTAAACACTTTGAAGAGAGCAATGTGTCTTGTTGTGTATGACTAAGTGTAGGGAAGACATTGAAGAGCAATGTTGATTTCGTTATTAAACAAAGCTCTTGGACTTACTCGAGGACAAGCAAGGTTTAAGCATAGGGGGATTGTTGGCGCCTCTTATCGACACACTTTTAGTGACATTTAGGTTTAGGTTTTGGACTAATTCATATACTAACCCGCCACTTGGCACATGAAATAACCCCATTTTCACATATGCACATATTTTTGGAGGATTTTGGTTAATGCAGGTTTTTGAGCTATAAATGAGTACTTTTGGACGAAGGCCAAGATCATCACTGACCTACAAGGATGTGCAAGGGCAAAAGCTTGAAGAACACACTCGGATAACTTCGGTATCAAGGCAAATCATGCAGACATTTAGGAAGTTATCAAAGATCCAATTTTATCCTGAAGCAAACGACGTCAAAAGGCCCACATATGTGAAGGACATAAGCGAATAAATTTGCAAGGAGTCTACACGCGGAAGATGAGACCGAGGTGGGCCAAAAAGAGGGTGGGCTGTCTGGCCTAGCCCGTTTTCATGGCGGTTCGGTCTCCCCTTCAAGCTAGGGCTTCCTCAGGTTATTTAAAGCCTGAGCCGTGAACCCGCATCTAATTCCCACCAGAGTGCCGCCGAATCAAAAGAAGACACACAAGAGAAAGCCGATGAGCGTGACAAGATTGGAGGATGGCGAGTTGTTCGCCGAGGACGTTACACGATGAACATCGTCGCTATGACTAGCTTCATGGGTGAAGCTCTCATTTGTCTATGGGGATTGTAAGGTGACCTTGGTTTGTAATCGCCGTCATTCTTTATGATATCGATCTGTCTTATACATAGATTGATTCTCTTTGCTTGATGATTGACTACCCCTAGTACTATGTGAGTGTGGGAGGGAAAGGCATTAGCTTACAGAACTTAATAGATTAGAATGGTGCTCTAACTCGGTGGTTGCTCATCTAGTGATCCTAAAACCCTATGGGTAAACATTTTTTTTTATATCTTGTGCTCACCGATCTAACATCGTTTCCTTAACCTTGGACTTAGTAGATTAGATCTATTTCATACACCAACCATAAAACAAAAAATATCCTTTTAATTAACGTAATTAGTGCTTAGATAAGCATAGCAACCTTCCTGTTCCATGGATTGATAACCTTGGGGAATTCTCTAGGAAAAAAGCTACAACCGACCCACTTGCGGTTCATAATTGACGTATTTATGCGCCGTCAACACTAGCCTTTTGCAATAATATAATAAAAAAGGTATACTTGAATTCACATAGCAATGGATCTACATGCCTCATTATCTATTTCACTAGCTTGACTAAGACTCGGAGAGGGACTGAAGAACACCTAAGCATGTATCACGAATCTAGCCCCCCTGATCTTTTGATAGTGAGGAACAAGCGAACAAATCCTGTGCACTGAGAATCTAGTCTTAAAATGTTAATCACCTATGCGTTGGCTGTTGAAAATGCATAAAAGGAAAATAAACATGAGAAAAACAAATCTGTGAATGCAAGGTATGGTTTATAAATGTGCTGCATAAAAAAAATTCAGGGTGACAAAATGTCATGACATATTGAAACAGTTGCAAGTAACATTAAAAGGCTGCTCGCAACATTAAAAATTCATCCCCGCAAATCAGGCAAAAACTAGCAATTTTAAATGCAACATTTAATGTTACATATTAGCTAAACTAGCATGTCTCACATGGTACTCATTTACCAATGAAACCAATAGCTCATTCCCCTAAGGTCCTGTTTGGATGTTGGCATTCAGGCCTAGATATTGGCATTGAAATTGAAGGGCCTCGAATACAGCTGTTTGGTGGTCTAGGCATTCGCTGCCGGAATCAAGACCCAATGCCACAATACATTTGCCCCGTCTACGCGAGCCTGTAAGCAATTCAGAGCCCTCCCGCTCGGTTTTACGCTGAATTGCCACTTCCCCTTCCCCCTCTCGCGAAAAAACAGAAGGGCGACGCCGCCCACCTTTCGATCTCCACCGTGTCCCCTTCCTCCCTGGCGGGCGGCGGCCCACCTCCTCCTCCGTCACCCTGTTCTTCGCCGGCGGCCCACCTCTTCCCCCGTCGCCCTGTTCTTCCCCGTCGGCCCACCTCCTCCCCTGCCACCCCGTTCTTCCCCTCCACCGATGAGCCGAGCGCCTTCTCCTCTCCACCACCGAGCCTCGTGTTGCCCCCTTCATCCCCTCCGCTGGCGAGCCAAGGGCTTGTTAGAATATTTGGGCCTGGCCCATTATTCTATTTATTCTAAAGGATTATAGCCTACTTTTAATGTTATAGTTATTATGATTAAAACCATATTGGTAGTGGAAAAGAATCTCAACCGACTTAAAGGGTCAACCTTTGATGCACCCCTTGTGAAGCCGGTAAGGAGAGACTGGCGAGCCACACGCGCGCGCGCTCGCTCGCCTCGTCGAGCCGTGGGCGTGGCGTGGCGAGGCGAGGCAAGGCGTGGCGAGCCGAGCCGAGCCGAGCCTGAGCCTGAGCATGAGCTTGAGCCCTACTCCTCCTCCTTCCTCTGCTGCAACTCTGCCTCCCCATCGCCGGTGCTGCGCGCACATCACCGGCGAGAGCAGGTGACTCCGACACCGTTGCCTCTTCGAGATCCTGCTCGGGATACCGGGGCAATCAGGTTTCTGGAGAGCGTCTCTACGCGACTGCTCGCCCAGAACCGTTGCGTCTTCACCGACGTACGGTTCACCGCCCTGGACACTCCGCCGCCGTCGAAAGACTACACCGCGCCGCGTCTCCTTCCTGTACGACTCCGGCGCACGGACTGCACTGCGTCGACGGATCTCCCTGCATCGAATTTGTACGACTACTTTGAGCAAGGCCAGTCGAGGAACACCATGAGTTCGGATGGTATTCCTCCGGCTGGTAACGGCGCAACCGATGCCTCCTCCGGCAAAGGTCCTGCGCCCGGATACTTTTCGATGTGCGAATTGCTATCCTTTATTTTATTCGTGTTCCTTTTTAAATCTGTGTTAAATTTGAACACGTGCACATTGATTGTGTTACTCACTATATTCATGCAAATATTTGTGAATTTAATTATAACCTTTGGAATTAAAATATGGCCTATTGCAGATAATTATCCAACAGGGCTCCCTCCTCAAATACTTCGGCGTGATGTGAGGATGGAGCGTCAGATCGCTCGGGTGTAAGTGGACGGCTGATAGAGTGTCCGACGGAGATGGTGGAGGTTCGACGTTCAACTCCTAACAATACCGAGGGAGTGTTTAATTTGGTGGAATTGGTGAAATGCAGTATACCAAACTTTGTTGTGAATCATGTTTTATGAGGTGAATGAGTAGCAAATTTCATGAGTAATAGATTTGGCGGAAAATTTTCCATGAACCCAACGCTCCACGAAATTTGAATGGCAGGGTCTGACCAGCAAATGGGCAAACAAATCCGAAATCCATGGGCGGTACACCACTGCCTCACCCACCTGCCCATTTCGACTCGATCCAAGCCCCCTCGCCTGCTGCCGCGTGCTTTTGTGTTTTTTGTCTCTCTCCCACCTCCGCGAGATCTCGCGGCTCCGTCTCCAATGGCGCCCTCCTCTGCCTGATAAACCTAGCAGCCTCACCCACCCACCAGCACCCCCAAACCCCTCGTGAAAGCAAGTCCGACCACGGCTGCCATGGCGACGGATCGGGAGAAGGAGCGCGAGGCGGAGCTGGAGAGCGCCATGTACACCAACTGCCTCCTCCTCGGTCTCGATCCCGCGGTCCTCGGTCCCTCAACTCCCGCCGCCCGTGTCGGCCTCTTCCGCCACTCCAACCCTCGCCTCGGCGAGCAGCTTCTCTACTTCCTCCTATCATCGCTCCGAGGCCCCGCGCAGTCCGCCAAGGCAATCTCCTCCCTTCTCGTCAATCTCTGGTTACCTAGTGTTTGGGGGAAATTTTAGGAATGTCCTGACCTTTGCTTTGATTTGATTCGTCTTAACGCAGGACTTCGATAAGGTCTGGCCAATCTTCGATTCTGCCCAGTCCAGAGAGTTCAGGAAGGTGAGATTTTCTCCAAGTTATTTCACATTTTCTGGTTAATTGGGTGCAGTGTTTTGAATCTGTCCGTACTTCTGCTGGCCATTGGTTGCTTAGATCGTCCAAGGGATCATTAGTGATCTGGAGCAGCAGGGGGCGCTGCCACGGAGCAATTCCAGGGTCTCTTCGCTTGCAACCTGCTGTGGACCAAGGTCAGTTCACCAGAAGGGTTGCATTTGGTTTTGTCGGTTGGGAATATGTTCAAGGTTATATGGTGTTCGTGGTATATTGCAATGTAGCTTGAATCCTTGGAAACATACTAGCGATTTTTAATTTTGAGTTTTCTGAAACTAGCTATGGCATAGCTTCTTTCTATTCAAGTACATGGTTTTCACCAAATGCTTTGTGGAGCTGGTTTAAAGATAAATCTGAACGACATAAAGGTTAGGGTGTTCTAAATACACAACCATGGCCTATGTTCTAGATAGAGGTTTGGCTAACTGAAAAAGTCTATGTCTTTTTTTCCGTGGTAATGCTGCTTGTATTCGACAAATAATGCTACACCTAAGTCTGATTGAAAGTCATGCTTGAGAAACTGGATGTGACTTGAAACAAACCTTTTTTTTCTCTCTAATGCTGCATTTACAGGTTGCCAGGCAACCTGTAGACGAAGTGACCACAACTCATAAATAATGCAGTTCGTCAATTTTTAGAAAAAAAGTTGAACATATATCCCTTCAAATGCAAATTATATTTACTACTCGGAGATGAAATTACTTAGCATGTTTTCAAATTGTAATTGTAATATTTTGCACTCCCAATATTGATGCAGATTTGTTGAGCTTTTGTGGCAACTCTCTGTACATGCCTTGAGAGAAGTTCACAGGAGAACATTTGCGGCTGATGTCGCATCTAATCCTCTGCCTGCAGCACTAACAGATGTTTCTTATCTTCATGCTGCTGCCTTACTCCCTGTGACCAAGGCAAGAATGACTAATTCCTAAATTTTCTGGTCTGCTAGTTTTTGTTTCATCATTCGGCGAGCCTTATGTAGATTATCAGTACCACTGAGCATAATATTTGATTACTATTTATTTGGATCATATCAAAATTTTACTCATTAGATCAACCAATACTTAACTTTTGTGCGTTCAAGTTGTGTGAACCAGACAAACATTGTGAAATTGAGGTAGTATGTATATGAAGCATTTTAGCCCTTTGAGACTGGTTTAAATGCTCCTGCATTTGTGAATACTTCGATCACCTCTTGTGAAATCTTGATGTATGCTAACTTGCTAAGTAACCGAGGAGAAAGCAGATTTAGTCAATAATGGAGAAGAGACACAGTTGAAGCTAAGTTTCTAGCTTTGCATATTATATTGGAATAACAATTGTTTATATGTTTTGTATTTCAACCTAGTAGGGACTGTTGCCAGAACCATTTGTTGAGGTTGATTATTTGTCTTCTACCTTTAATGATTTAGAATTTTGGTGCTTACTGCTTAGAAAACCTAAGAGGGAAATTCAATTAGCTTGAAGATGTATAGTTCGTATAGTGACTATAATCTATAATACTATAAACAAATATCCTAATTTTGATCCTGGATAAGATACAAACCAAATGAAAATGGAAAATCAATTGGATTATACACTGTGTGTATCTGTATTGTACTGATGGGGCCAAATGGACCTTGTCCTTTACTTGCTTGTGTCATTGATACTTAACAAATTACCTGCAGCAATTCTATGAGAAACAAAGTAGTTATAATATCTGGATGTATGTCAGAACTCCAAAGTTCTCTCATTAAACATAAGCTGAAGGCTTAAAACGTACAAATTACCTAGTGCCACTAACACTTGGACACAATGAACTACTTTGTTTCTCATAGAACTGCTATAGGTAATTTTTTTGTTATTTTATCTTATGAAAATTAAATCGAACTTAAAAAAAAATGAAAAATATCATAGTATCCCAATCCTGTGGTCTCATCCTATGACTTGACCCTGCTTGGCAAACCTAGGATCCTGATTCTGTTTGTGGATTGATCCGGTATTCCTAACAGGCAAGGATAGCTCTGGAGAGGCGTAAATTTCTGAAAAATGCAAGCATAGCTGTCCAGAGGCAAACTACATGGTCAATTTTGGCCCATGAAATGACAGCTGAGTTCCGAAGTCTATGTGCTGAAGAGGTACTTGATAATTTGGATAGATTCCATTTTATATGTGCTGCATTCTGTATCCAATTCTTACTTTTATGATCTCCATCTGGATTTGTAGGCTTATTTGCAGCAAGAGTTAGAGAAACTACAAGATATGAGAAACAAAGCAAAACTTGAAGGTGAACTGTGGGATGAACGGCTCTCAAGCTCGTCTGGACAGAACTCTCATTTGGTTTCTAAGGCAACTCGTCTTTGGGAATCAATATTGGCTCGAAAAGGTATGCATATTGAAGTATCATTAGCTAAATATGCTGCTCAAATGTGACTAAACGAATCACATGCTTAAAACTAGTTTGTGTTAATTGGCACAGTTCGGTATATAGTTATGCTGTGGCATGTGGTATTTTTCCCAACATGCTCAATGTCAATTCAGCTTTTGGTCAGAAAATGTTGGCCTATCTTTTATTGATTTGGATTATCTTATTATTTATTAATTTACTTACTGGGCTTGTAGCATCTGTGCCTGACAAGTGACCTTACTAAGGGAAACTAATGTGATGTGAGGTTGGTCCTTGCTGATAGGTCTGAGACTAGGGTAAGCAGTGATGCTAAGGCCAGTCTCATTGGTAGGTGTCATGAGAGTTTCATGACATTAAATCACGTGACACATTGGCATTCTTGGTGTCATGGTAGGGTCATTGTAAAGATGGGTGCCCATTTCACGTAGTTACCAAGTCCATGAAACACAATGAAACTTGCACTGAGAACGTTATATTTCAGCCATTACACATTTGGCCACACACCATGCGAGAACCAATGTTCAGGTTACTGTTTGGCCTAAAAAAATCGGACCCCCACAGTAGAATATTTTCAGAATTTACCGGGATAAAATGGCCAAACTGGGTTTTTTAGTAAAAAAACAAAATCAAGTCGAAAAATCCGAAAATTTTGGACAAAAATCGTAAAAATCAGTCAGTATTTGGGTCATCTCAGAATTCCAGTTATAAAACAAAAGTTCATGCAGGATAATTCATTTCCAGTTTCTTTTATATGCTAATTCACTAACAAGGCAGAAACAATTAGCACACACGAGACCAACCAGAAACATAAGTCCATGTTGAACCAGAAACCATTGCCCAAAAGTTTCCACATTCCATATGGTCCATACAGTCCAGTGTTCAACTAATACAGTCCATACTGAGAGAGAAATAACAATTCAAAAGTCCAAATATGGACACAATGCAATTGAACAATGGACCAACATGGTGAACTGATCTCTGGCGCATTCCTACTTACGACCTGCACACCATGAAACAAATTCTTTGTAAGCCACAAAACATATAAAACACTGTAAACATGACTCATATTAGATGAACATAATGAAAATGCAACGAGGGCAGCAATTCAATAGTTGCAATTTAGAAAATAAAAAAACTAAAGAGTACAGCAATAGAACAGCTTCACCTGTTTAATGCAGTGATAAAGGAAATCGGCATTCTGAATTCTCCCTGCTGCATTGATTGTCTTGTGAAAAAACATCTTCTCATTGCAGCATACCATGAAATTTATGATGCTGTCACCAGTGGTTCCAGTCCAAGAATCACACATAAGACGCATTGTACTGATCCCAATCTTTCTTGAAATCTTCCATATTCTGTAATTCTTCTTAATTACTCTGCAATTGAAATTTTGGATCAGAAAAATACAAGGAATAAAACATCAATTCTTGGCAACAGTATGAAAACACAAAAAAATACCATTCGGAGTTTTGTTACCTGCAAATACGGACCTTCAATAGCTTCACCTGTTGGGCATTGGACCCCCTCACCAAGCTGTTAGTCAACTTCACTGCTGCTCGAAGGTATGGAGTATTCGCCTTTCTGCCAGCAATCTCTTCTGCATGAAAAACTTGGACCATGCTCTACCGAACTTGTCTTCGCAGCTTTGTTGTGTGCCAAGTCTATGTCAAAGCATCCTCTTCTCGAAGCTTGCTTGCGAAACACATTATCAATCTTGTGCTGGCGAACACGTGCACAGGTTTGAGCTCTGCTAGTACTACTACTTGTGCCGTCACTACATTTAGCAATACCAGAAGTGGCACCCCTCTTTTTCAGATCCAGCAATGATCTTCTCAGTGCAACTTGCAATTCTTCCCCCTCATCACTAGGATTATCGATGTAGTCATTGTGTGTGACCTCATTGACATCCACATGTACTAATGCGATCTCATCTTCCATTCTTTGCTTTTGAGCCTTGTTTTTTGCTCTTGTTACCTTCCCCATTACTCTGCAATCATTCAGTACTTTCTGCACATCCTTTGGAACCTTCTGACATGCAACAACATTACCAATTATCCCTGGTAGATGCTCTGTGAACCGGGTAGCCACTCCACCCTTAAAGGTTTTGTGGCAATAGTCACATCTGAATCCAGCCCCAACGGGATCATCATGTGACCAAACATACTGAAAATCTTATAGAAAGGATGCTCATGCTTGAAAAACTAAACATATTAGTCAATGAGTCATGGTATGTTCAATTGGAAAACTAAGAGCATATATCGATTCTAAAGCTGATCTTTATTCAAAGGCACTCCAAGAATACCTCTTCCTACAGTGTCTACTCTATTCTATTCTACTACCGTACTATGCAACAATTAGCATTCAGACATATGTATAGTCTATTCTACTGCACAACCAACCCAACACTGACCTAACAATTAGCATTCAGACAGGAGATTTGCAAATTGATTAGGAATCAACAAACTGTAGTGATGCATTACAAATTCACAAGACAAACAGCCAAGAGTACCTCTTCCTATAGTGCCATTGCCTCCATTCCCGGTAGGAAGACCTTCACTTGCATCTGTTCCAGTCCAACGACCATCCACACGCGCCATTTTCCTCCCACTGCCTGTGCCTGTTACTCCAGCAGTACCATCTGTTAGAGGGAGTATTCACCATATTGCCATTCAAAACCCTAGAAGAGTGAGTTATATACAACCCTATATGGGCCACTATATGGGCCAGGCCTTATGGGCCTCTATACACTCCAACACCCCCCCCGCAGTCTGAGCTACCGACGCAGCGGTGCTGAAGACTGGACAAGAAAGAGGACACAGACACAACACAACCCCCCCCCCGCAGTCTCAACTAGCCACTGGTTACATTGAGACTGGACCGGAACTCAGAGAACGTCGAGGAGGGTAGTCCCTTGGTGAAGATATCGGCGAACTGTGAGGTGGTCGGGACGTGGAGGACCCGGACCTGTCCGATGGCGACCCGATCGCGGACGAAGTGCAAGTCTATCTCCACATGCTTCGTTCGCTGGTGCTGAACCGGGTTGGTGGAGAGGTAGACGGCGCTGACGTTGTCGCAGTAGACGAGCGTGCTCTTGGTGAGCGGACTGTGGAGCTCCGCCAAGAGCTGTCGTAGCCAGGACGCCTCAGCCACGCCGTTGGCAACCGCGCGGTACTCCGCCTCGGCACTAGAGCGGGAGACCACCGACTGCCGCTTGGATGACCAGGAGATGAGGTTGCCGCCGAGGAAGATGGCGTAGCCCGAGGTAGACCGACGAGTGTCGGGGCAGCCGGCCCAGTCAGCGTCGGTGTAGACGACGAGCTCGGTGGAGGGGGACCGGTGAAGGGTGAGGCCACAGTCCACCGTGCCCCGAACGTACCTCAGCAGGCGCTTCAGGGGAGCAAGGTGTGCGTCGCGAGGGTCGTGCATATGGAGGAAGATCTGCTGGACTGCGTAGGCGATGTCCGGCCTGGTGAAGGTGAGGTACTGCAGAGCCCTGACCAGACTCCGGTAGGCCGCGGGTCAGCAACAAGGGGACTCCGCAGCCGAGAGCTTGCCCTGGGTGTTGACTGGAGTGGCGCAGGGCTTACAGTCAGCCATCCCTGCCCGCTCCAGGATGTCGAGAGCGTACTGGCGCTGGTGGAGGAAGAGGCCGGAAGGACGGGGCTCCACAGTGACTCCCAGAAAGTGGTGGAGCACGCCCAGGTCCTTCATGGCGAACTCCTGTCGTAGAGAGTGGATGATACTCTGGAGCAGGGGCTGACTGGACGCCGTGAGAATGATGTCGTCGACGTACAGCAGCAGATAGGCAGCCGCGGTGCCTCGGCGGAAGACGAACAACGAAGTGTCTGACTTGCACTCGGTGAAGCCCAGCGAGCTCAAGAACGTGGCGAACCGAGAGTACCACGCCCGAGGAGCCTGCTTCAAGCCATAGAGTGACTTGTTGAGGCGGCACACCAGATCGGGATGACTGGTGTCGACGAACCCTGTCGGCTGGCTGCAGTAGACGGTCTCGGTGAGAGTCCCGTGAAGAAAGGTGTTCTTCACATCCAGCTGGTGAACCGGCCACGAGCGCTGGAGAGCCAGCGAGAGAACCGTGCGCACGGTGGCCGGCTTCACCACTGGACTGAAGATCTCGTCGTAGTCCACACCAGGCCGCTGGGTGAAACCGCGAAGGACCCAGCGAGCCTTGTAGCGCTCCAGGGACCCGCCAGCCCGGCGCTTGTGGGTCCAGATCCACTTGCCGGTGACGACGTTGCCACCAGATGGACTCGGTACAAGGTCCCACGTCTGGTTGGCAAGAAGGGCCGCGTACTCCTCCATCGCGCGACGCCAGTGAGGGTTAGCCAGAGCCTCGCGGACGGAGGAGGGTACCGGAGAGACCCCCGGCTCACTCTCGACGGCAGAGAGAGCCACAGGTCGCGAGACGCCCGCCGCTCGCCGTGTCACCATGGGATGGGTATGGCCAGGATCCCGATGGACAACAGGCGGGTGGTACACTCCCGGATCGACGCGGGAGCTGATCCGAGGGCGGGCTGGCGGCGCCGAGGGAGGAGACGGTGGCGGAAGCGACGCCGCCGGCCCCGGCACCGGCCGTCGCCGGTAGACGTGCACAGGCTGCCAGGAGCGTGCCGGGAAGCCCGGGGGCACGAGGGCCGCGCGTGGCGCGGCGGGGGGCTCCGGGGCCACGCGTGGCGCGGTGGGGGGCTCCGAGGCCGCGCGTGGCACAGTGGGGAGCTCCGGGGCCGCGCGTGGCGCAACGGGGGACGCCGGGGCCGCGCGTGGCACGGCGGGAAGCTCTGGGGCCGCGCGTGGCACGACGGGGGGCTCCAGGGCCACCCACGGGCCGGTAGGAGCCACCGGGAGCGGTGACACCGGACTAGGAACACCGGTAAAGGGAGGATAAATAGAAACTGGTGGTGGAACCACCGGGTCAGTCGAAAAGAGGGACTCCAGCTCAGGGTCGGGAGACGGGGTGGTAGAGGTGGAGTAAGGAAAATCTGACTCGTCAAAGACGACGTGCCGGGAGATGAGGATACGACGGGAGGTAAGATCAAAGCAGCGGTACCCCTTGTGATCAGGGGAGTAACCAAGAAACACACAACGAGTCGAGCGGGGCGCGAGCTTGTGAGGAGTAGTAGCAGAGGTGTTAGGGTAGCACGCGCACCCGAAGACACGAAGGTGATCGTAGCTGGGAGGAGTACCGAAGAGAGCATGGTATGGAGTGGGGGCAGAAATGGCAGTGGAGGGAAGGCGGTTGAGCAAGTAGCAGTATGGAGAGCCTCAGCCCAGAATTGGGCTGGAAGAGAAGCCTGAATGAGAAGGGTGCGAATGACATCGTTTGTGGTGCGAATCATCCGCTCAGCCCTGCCGTTCTGGGAAGAGGTGTATGGGCAGGACAGACGCAGCTGAATCCCCTGAGAGAGAAAGAAGTCACGAGAGGTGTGGTTATCAAACTCACGACCATTGTCACACTGAGCAGCCTTCACAGTGCGACCAAATTGAGTAGAAATCCAAGCAAAGAAGTGGAGAAGGGTAGGAAAAGCATCGGACTTTGCTCGCAAGGGAAAAGTCCACGAATAACGAGAAAAATCATCCACCACCACCAAGTAATATTTATAACCAGAAATGCTGAGTACAGGAGATGTCCATAAGTCATAATGAACAAGATCAAAAGCATGACTCGCATGCGAAGAAGAAGAAAAAGGGAGTCGAACATGACGACCCAACTGGCACGCATGACAAAGATGCTCATCAGGAGCCCTAGTACATGGGAGGCCTGTACTACGACTAAGACGGGCCAAAACGTCGCGGCCGGGATGACCGAACCGACGGTGCCAAGTCGTGGATGTGGTGGCGAGAGCAGCGGATGAAACAGATGAAGTCGAAGTCGGAGCAGCGGAAGACGGGAGGCGGAAGGTGTAAAGGGGTCCCGGGCTGTCACATCGGAGAAGTGGGCGCCGAGAAGCCAGATCCTTCACAGTAAGACCAGAAGAGTCAAATTCAACAGAACAAGAGTTGTCGGCAGTAAACTGACGAATAGAAAGAAGATTGTGAACCATCTGAGGGGCAACTAGAACATTGGAAAGACGAAAAGGACCAGGAGCAGTGCCCACAGAAGTGACAGGAAGACATGAACCATTCCCCACCATGATTGAAGGACAAGAGACAGGTGGGGAGTGGACGGAAGAAAGTATACCAGGATCAGGGGTCGTATGGTACGAGGCCCCCGAGTTGGCGATCCACTCGGGGTTGCTCGGCGGAGTCAGGCCCATGGTGCTGAACGACTGAGCCAACACTGCCTGGTCCCATCCCCCAGGCCAGAAAGGAGGCAGGCTGGGCTGGGTGGGTGGAAACCAAGTCGTCGGGCCCAACGGAGCAGGTCCCGCAACCAGAGCCGCAGGCTGGTGCTGAGGGCGAGGTCCGCCTCCCGGAGCCGGAAACGGCCACATCGAGATACACCCTGACCACGGGTTGGAGAAGGATGGCCAGGGCGTACCCCAGGAGCGGGAGAAGAGCTGGCAGGAGCAGGTGGAGCCTGTGGGCCCCGACGTCCTCCACCAGAACCACTACCGCGACCCCCGCCCCGGCGACGGCGGCCACCACGGTTCCCCCCACCCACGCTCGGCCCGGGGGGAGGAGCACCGAGGAGAGAGGTGGCGGGCAGAGTCGCAGGGGTCGGCGGAGAGGCCACGAGCGCGGTGGAGGAGGACGAGGGAGTCAGGGGCGCCTGGGGACGTCATGTGAGCTCCTTGAGGACAAGGTCGTCCCGAACCTGGAGGTAGGAGGGGAAAGGCCGCTGCCTAGTGATCCAGTCCCGTATGTGGTCGAAGGTGTCGTTGAGGCCACGGAGGATATGGAGCACCAGGAGCCGGTCCTCCACGGGGCAGCCAAGATCCGCAAGAGAGTCGGCCATGCTCTTCATTTTGCGGCAGTACTCCCCGACGGAGAGGTCACCCTGCTCGAAGTTGGCGAAGGCCGCACTGAGCTGAAGGGCACGATTCTCGGTGTGCCCGAGAAACTGGTTCTCAAGGGCCAGCCAAGCAGCACGTGCGGTGCCTCCGAGAGTGTTGACGGAGTCCTGGAGATCCTGGGCGACGGTCCCAGAGATCCAGGACAAGACTACGGTGTCGAGGAGGTGCCACATCGTGTCCCGTACAGCCTCAGGAGTGTCGGCGAGGATGTGGTCGGTGAGGCGGTAGCGCCGAAGAGCCATGAGCACCTGATCCCGCCAACGGTTGTAGGAGGTGGACGAAGAGTCGAGGACAATGCTGACCATCCCCCGGATGTGCTGGACACCAAGGGCCTGAAGGTGGAGCTGGGTGACCACAGGGTCGGGAAGGTGGCCGCGAGAGCCCTCGAGCGGAGGCGGGCCTGAAGAGGAGGGGCCGAGATCGATGTAGGGGACGACGGGCTGCGAGCTGGAGGCCGGGTGGAGGTAGCGCTCAGCCTCAGCAACCCAGCGAGCGAGAGCGTCTGCGGTGGCACGCTCTCGTGCCCAGGTGGCAGAGGCCACGCGAACCCGCTCCTCGGCCGCCGCGGCCTCAGCCTTGGCCGCACGGAGGGCGGCGGCGAGAGCCGCTTCGGCCGACACGGCCCCGTCGGAGACCTGCTTGCCCGTGTCGCGGAGAGGAGGACGGCCCGCTGAGACCACTGGGTCGAAGACCCGTATGCCTCCGTCGAGAGGGAGGGAACCCACGAAGCCGCGCGGGCTCGCGGCGGACGCGAGGGCGGCGAGGCCCGCGGGGTCGGAGAGGCCTGCCGCAGCCGCGAGGGCCGCGAGCTCCGCGTGGTAGGCGGCGGCGACGGTTGGGGCCATTGGGGGCGGCGGAGGCGGGTGGACAGGGGCTGGCGGCGTCTGGTGCTGGGCGCCAGCCCCTGTCCCAGCCGGCAGGAGAGGGCGAGGCAGCTCGAGCGAGCGGCCCGCGGCCCCTACAGGGAGCGAGCTGCCCGCGGCGCCCCGAGCTGCAGCAGTGGCAGCCAGATCCGCGCCAGCCGCGGCTGCAGCAACGGCGGCGGCCGGATCCGCGCCAGCCGCGGCTGGAGAGACGGCGGCGGCTGGAGACAACGGTGGCAGTGGAGCAGAGAGAGGAGGTGGCGGCGGCGCCGGAGGGTGCTCGCGGCCAGCCATGGCGGCCGCGCCGGCGGCTGCTGCGGCCACGGCGGCGGCGGCGTGGTCGTCGGCGGCGGGCGGCTGGAGAGGGAGCGCATGGGGCCGGGCGGCAGCCATGAGGGCTGCCGCATAGGAGGAGGGGAGAGGAGGGAAGGAGGAAGGGGAGGGAGGGGGGCGGCCGCGGCCGCCGTCCATGGCTGCAGCGGCGGCCGGCGACGGCCGGCGGCGGCTGGCTGGCGGCAGCGGGGAGAGAGGGGTTAGGGTTAGGCTGATACCATGTTAGAGGGAGTATTCACCATATTGCCATTCAAAACCCTAGAAGAGTGAGTTATATACAACCCTATATGGGCCACTATATGGGCCAGGCCTTATGGGTCTCTATACACTCCAACACCATCCACAGTGGGAAGGTCTCCACTTTCACCCGCGTGACGAACTCCACCCACACGTTCGTTACGACCATCCACCACTCACTATCTCCTCCTCATGCCTTCCATGAAGGGTCCCTAATTTTTGCACAACGGAGGGCTAGTGAACGACCTTCGCTGTGGCAAGGAACCAGCAACAGATGCGTCGACGAGAGGATACGGAATCAGAGAAGTGGAGAATACGAGGAGTCTGGAGGCAAAGCCTCCACTGGCTGGTGGAGAGGAAAAATGAAATTCCCATGGCCTAGGGTTTTAGAGAGTTTTTATGTGGTTAGGAATTGATCCATGGGCCAGCTGGGCTTCACTGGGCAAAAAAAAAAGTTTGAATAGGGCCAAAATTAATAGAACAATATTGCCTTTTACTGGGCTTGGCTAGTAGACCCAAGAATCGGCGATTTTCGGCCAAGATTAAGAACACTGGCGAGTACTAAAGCTGCAACTAGTATATGAAATTGTGCCACGAAATTGTGCATTGAGAGAGGGGTTTCATTCCATTGTAAATGTGACATGGTGGTCTTGGTAACTGTGTGATGAAACTGTGTATTGAGACTGGCCTAAATGACTGGAGATTCCATAGGGAGACAGTAATCCAGTAACATTTTCTGCTTAATGAAACTGTTGTGGTGGTTTATTTCACTCCTTCGTATGCTTGTGCAAACCTATGGTGTCATACCATCCTTGAGAAAAAAAGTAAAGATGTTTCTTTGAATAGAGTGTAGTTACACCACTAATCTTAATTCCCAATTTTTATTGCTAACACTTTTGCAGGCCAACATGAGGTTTTAGCTTCTGGACCAATTGAAGATCTTATAGCACATCGAGAGCACAGGTGTGTCTGCTCTGTAATTTCTATTGAACTCGACAGGTCAATACAGTGTTATCATTACTTCATTATTTCTAATAATGTTGTTGTATTAGATACCGGATATCTGGATCCCAGTTACTAGCGGCCATGGAAATCAGTTCAAGTGTTCCACATTCTGAGTTAGTATCAGCTCGAGCTGGTGAAACTTCTCCTATCTTGGACAAGCAGGAACAGGTTTCTCCACTATTCCAAGGAAAGGAAGAAGCCCTTTCAAGATCAGATGATAGAAACGGGCGTTCTCAGCAAACTGTTGATGTAGCCGAAATTCTTCGCCGTTGGACTCATGCTTTACAGCGTATTCATAAACAGTCTCTTCATTTGGTAAGATATACTTTATTTATTTATTTTTTGTTTTAACTGTCAATACATCAGTTGCATTGATGAATTTCTTATCTACCACATATCCTAATCAATTTATGCATTATAGATTAAGAGAATGCACAACTATTAACTTTTTTTTTTTTGCAATACCCTAGCAAATTCCATTTACATTGCTCTTCTGGGGGATTACATGGCATGTCACAAACTGATCCTTCAACAGAAGAATACCTCATGAAATGTGTTAGACAAGCATTTAGCTTGAAATACCACTTGTCTTAGTGTTTTCACAAACCATCACAACAAAATAATTAAGATTAGCTCAAGCTGAGAATATGTCGCGGTGGAGAATTCTTGTTGTTATTGTAGAAATGCTAGTTGTGCTGGTTGGGTAACAAGTGTTGTATATCTTACAGGTGACGATTCAGTAAAAATTGATTAGGTAAATAATAAATTTTGACAACTTATGTTAACATCATTTGTAGTGTTCACAATACTCAACCCTTTTTTGTCTCCTTGGATTTTCTTTACATCCAAAGGTGTTAGATACAGTGCTAGAGATCTGTTACGCATTGTCACATGGGTATTACGCTAATTGTCTATCGATTAATGGAATTACAATATACATATGGCTTAGTTAGGACTTTAGGAATACTTAATAAATAATATCATATATGCAAAAAAGGCCTGGTGTACAATTTAACAAATGATTGGATCTTCTGAAGCATAAAGGGAGTAAATATTTCTAATTTGACTTGCTTATCCTCTCAAGTCTGGTTTACATGTTAGCTATATGATACACAATGATCTTGCACATTGAGAACTCATGTTGTCCCTTCTCGCTTGAGGTTACACACAATATCTATGCAAATATTACATATTACAATTTTGCATAACAGTCGTCTATATTTAAAACTGTTTTCATCCCTCATTTGTGCATTTTGTTGACTCTAGTTTCTGTCCATCGCTCAATCCTATCTTAGTTTAGTGGTTGTTGTATTCTCATTTTTCATTGCATGGTTGAACCTTCGATATCTCTAGTTGTCATAAGTTTGGAATAGCATGGTGATATGACCTATGACCTTTTTCCAGGTCCATTGACACTTAAATGTAGCTACTTGATTTCATATATATAGCATAAGCATACAGAAGATGATGCATAGATGATATTGCTGTTCAACTGATGCAATTAGTACAATGCTAAATCCTTGATAGACCATTCATAAAGCAACATAATATAAAACGTTCCATAAATTTTGGACTGCATAAAGAAATGGGGGTACATAAGATTCAGGTTGAGGCATTAAGAGTTTAGTTTGAGCCATATTAATCTCACCAGTTATTTCTGGATATCCTCTACTAATACTCAATTATCCATCACAGCTGTAGCACTGTACTGTATGTGGTATGCATCAGATACTAATAGTATGACTTCCTGGTACCTTTCGTCATTTCCTTCTTTGAACCAAACTATACATTAATTGAACTGATCTGTCTCTACTAATTTGATAGGCGAAAGCAAATGATGGAGAGGGTCCAGAATTACTGAGAAGTGCATCCGACGTAGAGACCAGTACTCATGCTGACTCATTAACTGCAACGTTGGCCGAACATCGCCAGCATTTAGTCAGTATACAGGTAATAGCAACATGCATGCAATAAGTTGCGACTAAGTCTGAAACCCTGGCAGTCTACCAGTAGCAACCAGGCTTCTGGATTTTTACTGGTCAATGGTTTAACAGCATATGATGAGTTTTGATATTTGGCTGTTTCCTTTTTCTAGGGTCTAATTAATCAATTGAAGGAAGCTATTCCGGCAATGCAGCTGTCAATAGAAGAACTATCAGAAGAAGTGAATAGTGTTAGTAACCCAATGGATAAATTGAACTCCAGGCTACAGCTGTCTGTACAAAACACAGGGCTTGGAAGATCAGAAGTAAGAATGCAAAGTTCTTAATAATAGGCTGTTTTGTTTTATGACAATTTACCCATATTTCCTATGCTACATGTTCGACGATGGAAATAACAGCTATGGTCAAGTTTCATTCATGCAGCTGTGCAATACCTTTTTTGTATTGGGTTATCAGTTTGCTATATTATGAAATCTCATCAAACATTGAATATTTGCTATCTTTGGCATGAACATTTCACATTTCAGCAGGAAAGCAGCAGTGAAGCGTCAGAGATTACTTCTAAGCTCTCTTCTACACACTTGGACAAACCTGGTGGTAGTCCTGCTCTAAAGCTGCCTCCATTATTTAGCCTGACTCCAAGTTCTTCTGGAAAAGGAACACAGATGCAAAAACGGAATGCGCTAACACGCCAACCTAGCCAGGAGGTCAATTCAGAAGAGAAAACACTTACTTTCCCCTCAACTAAAGATCAAATGAATGGATCAGTGCATGGTATTTCTGTTTTACTCTTCAGCCTACCCATATGATGTTTATGCTCCATCTCTTCTTTTCTTACCGATAGGAATTGCAGTGGTTTCTATGAATGGCATCATTAGTTATTTTGGTTCACTATGGCCTTCGCAGAAAATGTTGGCTATTTTGCTCATGACATTAGACGATCTGTTCGTGAAGCTGCTCTCTCAAAGCCATTGATGAATACTGAGAGCCCACAAGATAAAAGTAGTGAAGATGGTTCAGAGCACTTCTTTATTCCACTGTCAACAGGCGCTGCAAGGAAAGAGATGGATGCAGCGGCAAATCGACGAAAACATAGATTATATTTATCTTCTCAGAAGAGAACGAGTGACCTTTACTACAATGCCAACAGCCCAGTAAGCACAAGTGCAGTTCTGTTAAGTGAACTGAATGGACATGATCCTATTCTTGACCCGGTCAGTGGTCTAACGCATCAGTCATTTATCACTGATGATGCTCTCGATCAAGTATTCTCCCCACCTCTGTTGATGGAATCTTCCCTGTTCCATGATGCAGATGAGGACCTGCTTGGTAAAGTCTTCTCAAACTCTGATTTTGCTTTGGAAAGTAATTATGCATATGCACATGCACTACTGTATGGGTGCGCTTCTATAAATTTTCATGTTGTTAAAGTTTTGTTAGTCCTCAACCGACGAGCCCCACAGTTCAGTTTTCATCAGATGATTAAGATAATATTTATGAGAACCCATTATCTCCTCAAAGAAAAATGTTTGAACTAACGAATAGCATGCTACCTGTTTTTCAGCACCACTGTCAGAGACTGATGCAGCATTAATGGAACATTAGGCCTCACGTGTACACTATGTAGTATTTTGACCCCTGGCTGTAGCTATCGGCGCCTGATCGCAGCCCAGAGGTTATTATGGCTTATGTTTGTCTTATTGACGGCATATTTGAGGTTAACCAATTGCTGGCCGATTTCCTTGCCAATTGGGACCAGCTTGCTTGTGCATCAGAATTTGAGTTCTATGGGGTGAGATGGTGGATATGATTTGGGGAGGGGAGAAGGGAGGGTGCTTGGAGGTGATATAGATGGTGTTGTACCAAGTGTAGTGTGCACAGTAGAAAAAAGCCCAATCCTGTGTATTTAGTGTATTTGTGTTGTAATAATTTTTAACAGTTTGCTCAAATATCTTTCTTGGGGTTGTTATGCGAGATTTGCTTTTTCAAGTTGCTGCGCACTTCGAAAAACATTTCTTACCTAGATCGGGTCCGTCGTATTCTTCATGTAGGACTCACCTGTAAGGGCTGAGGGAGAAGGATGAGGTGTATGCTCATCAAAATCGCGAGTTAGATGATATTTCTGTAAAAAATAAATTGTTTTTTCACCATGGTTTGACTTAGCTGTGCATACTATCGACCGTCCCTACCCTGGCCACCACTCACGCTTACCTGACCCCGTCGAATAAAAAATGGTGGACGTGACGGTTCAGCATTCAACCGCGACCCCCTAGAGTCCCAGGCTACTGCTGTCCCAAGGGCAAGGACAATTCTAAAGGACCAGGCAGTCCTCAAGCGTGGGTCCCACAGTAGCTATCCTTAGTTAATATCTACCGTCACAGTGGTATGGACTGGGTTGAGAATTAAGGTGGGTCCTATAAAGAAAAAAATAATTGTTTCTGGTCAACCTCCCCGTGAACCTGGCGCGCGAGAGGCTTCCGATCCCCAACCCGTGAAACCTTATCCTTTCTCACTGCAGCCGCTTTGGATCCCCAATCTGCAATCAGCCCCCCGCCGCAACTCTGCTCCATGGCGTATGCCTCTGCGATTTGATGATTGCTGCGACTAGCCCTTTCTTGTGGGCTCAGATCGGAGTCCAAGACAATGGCGAGCAGGCGGCGGCCGGTTGGGCGGCCACGATGGCGACGAGCGCTGCCACTAGGCGACGAGCATGTCAGCGGATAGCCGGCCACGGGAGCGTCGATGTTGCAGCGGGCGAGCGGCCGGCCGACCGGCGACGCGTCCTGTGAGCGGCAAGCGAGCGCACAGCAACGACAAGCAGCAGCTCGACGAACCAGCAGGCAACGCCTCACGCACGAAGCAGCAGGTAATCATCTCCTCCCTCCGTGATCCTAGGTGATTTACTAATTTTTATATTGGCCTTTGGTGTGGTTGTTGTGAAGATTAGCTTCCTCGAGGCAATTGAAGGGGCTTGTGCTGAGTTATTCATAATAAGTAATAAAAGAACAAATCTGAGTTAGGTCGTATGTGCTTTGAGATAATCGAACAAACATATTATTCTTAAATTGACTGCAAGCATTGAAACTAATACAAGTATGGGGATACATCATAGGCATTGAAACTAAATACTTAATACTACAGTTACATTAACCATACTGCCACTCGTTTACATCAAATACAAGCACTACTCTGCAAGTTCTTCAGCTAACTTTTTCAGCATTGCCTCATGTCTATTCAATTTCTCTTGACTGAAATTTGAAGTATCTTTATGCTCCAATTTTAAGTACGCCATCCACTTGTGTGCCCTTGTTCTTTCCCTTTTTCCTTCGGCTGATTTTGCTGTTGCTTCTGCTGTCTTCAATAACACTTCAGCTCTAATCTTGATAGCTTCGTTGAACAAGATCATATTTTCTGATGGTGGGTTCCCCAAAGGGGAAGATGAAGTGCCTTTTCCTTTGCCTCTCAGTCTTTCTTTTGCTTTCTTTTGCCCCTCAGGGCGCCTCTCTTTACTAGGTGTGTCTTCTTCAGTGTCACGGTTTGATGATGATGTGTAAGCTCCGGACTCAGAAATCTTAGTCCTCTTGTTCTTTTCTAGCTCTTTTTTCGCAATCCTACGCCATTTTGGTTGATCCTTCAGCTCTCTCCACATATACTCCAAAGTGAATGGTTTCTCACCTGATTGACTCTTGTACCATGCATGGGCTTTCTCCATGATCATGTCATCAGAGTGTCCACTGGTAAAGGTGCTCCTAACATTTGCATAAACCCCATAAAATTTAGCAACATCCCTCTTAACATTACCCCAGTGTGTCTTCAACTGTTTGACAGTCCTCTTGTGGGCATTTGTAGGCCGGTTTCCATTGAACTCATTAGCTACATCCTTCCAATAATATTCTGACTTCTTGCCATTTCCTTGAACTGAATCAACTGAATTGTTTAGCCAAGAAAAAAGTAACCTTAGGTTTTCTTCTTCTGTCCAATTGATGCGTTGTGCTCTCCCCACTTCCTCTTCACTACTATCACTTAACTCTTCAACCTCAACGGGCTGCTTCTCTTGCCGTCTTGTAGGGCATGGAGTGGATGACTCTGACCCATGGGAAGAAGTGTTGGCTGCAGCTCCAACAAAACTGGTATGTTGTGGCACAAATGTTGCTCTGTTGCTTGCAGCTTCAAACACCTGATTTGGTGAGTGCATCAAATTTTCTTGTAACTGGTAGCCTGGTAAGCTTGTTGGCACCCAATTTCCTTGATGTCGAAGTCCTTGGAAGCGTGGAGAAGAATGACTATATGGTGGAAAGTTGGCTGGGCCACCAAATGGGTAGAAATTATGAAAATATTGTGGGTTGAAGCTTTGTGGAAACTGAGATGGGGGGAAATTGTTAGATAATTGTTGAGGAGGGGAGCTATGGCCTGTTTCTGAGGGAATTGGGGATCCTTCATTCAGGTTTAGGAAATTTCTATTGGATGGATCCATTTCTACTTGAGAACTGCAATCTGAAATGTTAAAGCATTTGTTTTGTAGGCAACAACATATGGACGCCAAGCCAGTTTTTGTAGACGAGAAGAAGCGAGCAGGCAACGGCTACTTGGCCAACGGCAGCAGCGAAAGACTATTCAACCCGTTTCAACCGTTGTAGTTTTATATTCAGTTGTGAACAGTGAACTCAAAAAGTAATGTATTATATTCCCTTGCAGCCGGTCCATATGCATATGGCCTCCTTTAGCAATAAATGCTATAAAGACCACCTGAGCAATGTATACAGCCGGTCCATAAGGGTGCATTGATTGTATAATGACCACTTTTGCATCACATTGTGCCTGCCCTAAACAAACTAGGAACAGGAAACAACAAATGTACTATGGACTTTCACCATGACTGAATAAACACGTTACAAATGTAATTGACAAGGAAACAACAAAGGAAAACAAAAGCCCAATTAAAGTTAATCCGAACCTTAAACCCAATTGTTTCCACAATAAGATATCAGTTTAGTGAAAGGTACATCAATATTGTGGACCACATGAAATACAACATATTATTCTTGTAAATGCAGATACATTGCTGACCACTAATTATAGGTTCTTGACAAACAAAGTTCAGTCACAGCCTATGTGTATCAATATATCATTGTTCCAAAAATGTGCCATCATAGAAAAACACCTTGATCTTCTTCCAGTGCGGTCTCTGTCCCTAGAGGCTCCAGTAGCTACCTAGTTGTGGTTACATCTGTGCATTTGAATGGAACTGTCAGCGATTAGTCACAATTCATTCAAAATGATAAGAATGTCACACGTTGATACTGAAATAAACCATAATGAGACATGTCTATTCGTTCTCTTATTTTAAAAACAAGATTTAGAAGGCGGCCACATTAAAATCATGCATCGTATCATTGTAAAATGTAATATCACAATTTGCTTTATAAAAAAGGGCGTACCCAGTGCCGTAGGCTCCCGCACTGCGCGGGGTCTGGGGAAGGGATGTATGCGCACAGCCTTACCTGCACAAAGTGCAGAGGCTGGGGCTCGAACCCTGGACCTTCCGGTTACAGACGGTAAGGCACTACCGCTGCACCAGGGCCGCCCTTCCACAATTTGCTTTATCCTGAAATTAAATTAGAAGAGGCAAAGAAACACAACTTATCTTACGTGTCTGCAAGATCAATCAAGGCAAGTGTCTACAAGGAACTTTGGTCACCATATTGACCTCTTTGCTTTTGCTTTTCTCGATTACAGAATGCGACTTGACAAAGAAAAAAAACATGGCAATACTGCATAGCTAGATATTACCACTGAAATGCTTACTACACTGAATTTTTTGACATGATCTTGCTTCAATATGGGGGCACTAAAACCATTCCCTCACCTGTACACACAAAGATAACAATGAAAAGGATGATATGGTATGCAGGAGATACCCAAGAGAGACAAAATGTTATTGGCTTAATTAGTTTGTCCTATAGAGTATGGGTTTTCATCAAGTCTGAAAATTATATACCTCTCATCATCTTTGAGTTTTCTATCTCTAGTATCTACAATTTTTAATGTATTGTATGCTGATCTAATGTCCAACTACACCAACTACAAGCTGGATAACACCACGATTATTGTGCACTCCTATATTGGATCTGTCTGTAGATGTAAAACTAAATTAACAATTTGTTGAAGAGTGAGAAGTCGAGGTGCCTGCACTGGACCTGCAGCAAGCTCTCATTGCTGAATTGAAGCACACGGCGTTGGCGAGCTCCTCCTGTGGCTTGAGCTATTGCTTCTTCAGATGTCAGCTGCAGTAAAAGGAGAGATTGATTTTATTTAAGGGAGCTCGGAGTGGGAAAAAAAAGACAAGCAGAAAGAACCACATAGGGTGTCAACAAAAAATAAAAAACAATCAGCCCTTCCAGAAATAAGATACAATAACACAATAGCAGTGAAGGGTTTAAATGTCAGAATATTCACTGATATTTGAAGATTAAATCAGTTTGCTAGCACTAAGAAACAAATTAGCATATCATCTTCAATCGCTTTGTTAATCGCTGGAGAAACAAACCATCACCGTGCTTTCTGGGTGCATAAACTATTTGGTCATGGAAGACAGACAGATGCACTGTGTTGATGCTATATAAGCTTTGTGAATGTTACTCTTTTTACCTATATGGGACTATATTACAGTTTCAAGTGATTCTATAATTTTACAGCTTTGAATTGTACATACACCCCCAACACTGCAATAAACTTTTAGAAGATCCACAAAGCGATTGTGCCATGTGACCTAAATCCTAAAGCTTCTAGGGCAGTTTACTCATCTCTACAAACGAAACCGCAGCCAAGCTCGCACACGTGAGCGAGCCACGTCAAACCGCAGCCAAGCTCGCGCACGTGAGCGAGCCACGTCACCAGCTTATATCGGGCGGATCGACGGCGAGGATCGGGCTGGGTCGGCGAATTTACAAAAAGGCCCTCATGTTTTGTTGAAATACTACCCGCCGTCCCTCTCCCACTCAGGCCGGTAAGCTCCTGCTGCTGCTCCACCGCCACGCGCGAGCTCCTGCACCTCCGCAACCTCCACGCCGAGCTCCTCCACCGCAGCGCCAAGGGCCAGCTCCTCCGCCGCAGCTCGAAGCAGGGGAGGGCCAACAGCAGCTCGGAGCAGGGAGGGCAGAAGCTTGGAGTAGCAGCAGCGCGGAGCCCGGCAGCGCATCCGCGGTTCGGGTTGAACCCGGTTCAATTGGTTTGGTTTTTCGATTTGGGCCTACTTGGTGTGGTGCTAAATGGGCCAAGCAGTCTAAGGGCTGGTTTGGTTTGGAGTTTCTCTCAATAGGTTCAGTTTAGGTCAGAGACCGTGAGCCTGGTACGAGTCGTACGACTCGCTCCCAATGTGCGCCGCCGTTGGGGCTCGTGCTCGTCGCCCCGTCGTTCTCCAGCGGCGCCGCCGCCGAGGATCCAGTTGGTCATTCCCCAGCGCCGCCGCCGCCGCCGCCGCCGCCGCCGCCGGGGCTCGTCACTCTTGCTCGTCGTTCGCCAGCGCCGCCGCCGGATCTCGTCACTCGTGGTCGTCGTTCTCCAGCGCCGCCGCCGGGGCTCGTCGACTGTGCTCTTCGTTCGCCGCCACCACCGCAGATCCAAGCTCGTCTCATCCGTCACGCCCTAGCGCCGTCTCGTCCAGTTCCCTCAAGATCCAGGTTCGCACGACCACCAACTTGTGTTGTGGTCGTCTTCCTGCTGGCCGTCGTCATCGTGCCCAAAGTTCGTCGGCGTCGTCTCCGGAGCCTACCAGGTGCGTTGCTTTCCTTCCTCTCCTGATGGATTGATGACTCAGTGAATCCGGTTTCCATGGTGGATAATGTCATTTAGCATAATCGGTGCGTACAGGCAAGCACAGGCAAGCATGCGGGCTTCGCACAGGCAAGCGTACGTATGAACGGAGCTTCAAACCAGTTCCAGACCTTTTGTTTGGTGGAGTTCGGGTTTAATCAGCGTGTGGACCGGTTTGGTCTTGTTGTTGGCGGCGGAGGTTTGGGGGTGGCCTGGTTATTTTGCGTGCACATCATCGGAACGGGGTGGTGCGGGTTTGGTTCAGTTACCTGACCATTGGCAGCTTTAGGTATAGGTGCTCTACCTCACTGGGAATGGCCTTAAGATGGGCAAGAGTAGTTAAAGGTTGCCATTGGTGAGGAGGCAAGGCAAGGAAAAACCTGAAATAATGAGGAACCAGGACAAAACAGAATCATATTCCATTTCCTGTCCAATTAATATAAACTGAACATATATTTGTTTCACACTAAGAACAATCCAGTAGCATTTGTAGGCATCAAACTCTAGCATGATAGAAAAAAAAGAGAGGCTTAAGAGATAATCTTTAGCAATTGTAACATCAGTTATTTAACCAAATTATTTTCTTTAAAGTTTTAACAACACAGATTAATCATGGCATTTGGCCACGCAATTTCATCATGGTAATAAGGAATAACAATTCTTTGCTACTTGATCTCAGAAGTACCAAGGTACAAACATTAGTAAAATGGCACGACATAAAGGCACATACACAAAAATCATCTCACAAAGACTTCATAAATTAGATCGAAGATACAGTGATATCCTGCTGCATACATAGATACTGAGTGGATTTACACTCTTTATTTGCTTATTAAATGAAGAATGCTGCAAAGCATATATGTGGCCGTGTCAATATTGGACTATCAAGGGATGGTAACAGGCATAGCATAATTTTCTACAAACAAACAGGTGCTCTGCTCTCTCAAGATGGGCAAAATTACAGGTTGTCATGCTGGACAGTCAATAGCATGGATATAGGTTAACACATTCTCACTCGGAATAGTTGTTTTTTACTATTAATGATACTTATAATTCTACCACAAAAAAGGAGAAGCAGCCCCAAATCCAATCACAAGTCTCAATTGGATAGTTGAGAGTTCTCCAAAGCACTGCATGTTGGTCAACTGATTTCTCTTTAACGATCTTTTTTTAAAAAAAATCTGAACTGAAGATGGAGGGGATGCAAGGAGGACAAGGGATAGAACCTGACACGGGGTGTTCGACGGAATGAACCGGCCGCCACTTCATGAACTTGATGCCGCCGTCACACGACCATACGGACAGAGGAGTAGCTCGATTTACTGGATCTGGAGAGAAGGCCATGCTCCCGACGTACCCGATCTGAAGAGAAGGCCATGCTTTCTCGCCAGGATCTGCCACAACTCAGGTTTCCTGACCTGCACACAGATAAGAGAAGGGGCTGCATCAGGATGGTGGAGAGAAAGAGAGGGAGGGAGGGTAGAGCCGGGAGAGGAGGCAAGAGAGTGCCGGTGCGACAGAGCCGCCCCTCACCCGATCGAATCTCTCTTCCGTAGTCAAAGCTGCTCTGGTCCGCCGCCGCTGACCATGGCTGCCCGGAAGGACGGATCGCCGGAGAGATCCGCCCGATCTACGTGGCGCTGGACGCTTTGCTCTGCGCTGCCGTGGAGACGGCGAGAAGGGAGGGCGCGCGCGGGGGTGAGCTGGAGTGGCGACGGCGCATGGGGCGAGTGGGAGCGGCGGCTGTGCGGGAGGAAACAGAGAAAGGAGAGAGAGAGAGGAATGAGTGAGTTAGGGTTTGCACTGCGGGAGTGCGGGTTGATTTTGAGAAAAAAGAGAGGGCATTTTTACAAAAGTGGCAGGCAAGGCACGGGCGCGCGGTGCGCTCGGCGGGGGCGCGGAGAGGAGGGCTGATCGACACGTGGCCCGTGAAACGCGGAGGAGGCAGCAACCAAGCGGATCTTTTAAGAACTTTGACTAGAACAGTAGGCGCGCGTTGCGTGCCCTATCATGACCACAGCTTAAATAAATAAAAAGAAAAAGAAAATTTATAGCGTTAACATGCTAAAAGGTCACTTAACAATGCACATGTTAGGTCACACCGATGCACTGGAACTGTATAGATATAACTTTTCTGAGAACACATGTTTCATCTTTAATCACGAAATTGCAAGTGCAGATACCCAACACCAAGCATCGTTTCATCACATCAGTAGTGCTCAGTAGTAGTAATCAGAATTTTGTAACATAAGTCAACATGGGTCTCTAATCTTATACAACATAACCATCTACAGATCACTTAAGTATATCACCAGATCTGAAAAAAATGAAGACATGCAGTACTGTTGTTCCTACATGCAAGTATATGTTCACCAAGCTAAAGAGTCCAAATAGGCTACAAACAAAAAGAAGGTCATTCCTAATTTTTCGAGAACCACATTTTTCCTTTCTCACATACCATTTCAGTCACCCAGCACCCATAACGAATCCCTTAGGCTGGCAAAGTGGCAATCCTCTCTTGATGCCAGGATAACACAGCATACAACAACAACAACAACAACATAGCCTTTAGTCCCAAGAAACAAAGCTCAAGGCTCAGGAACGTTGATAGCAAGTCTCCAAGCGCTCCTATCGAAAGCTACCTCCTTGGAAATATTCCACTCCTTAAGGTCTCTGTTTATCGCGTCGTCCCAAGTCAATCTAGGTCTACCTCTACCTCTCTTTATATTATTGGCCCGCCCTAGGACCCCAATACGCACCGGCGCCTCCGAGGGCCTTCGTTGGACATGTCCAAACCATCTCAGCCGATGTTGGGTCAATTTCTCCTCAATGGGTGCCACCCCGACCTTCTCCCGAATGTCTTCATTCCGAACTCTATCCCTTCTTGTGTACCCGCAAGACCATCGCAACATCCGCATCTCTGCTACACTCAGTTGCTGAACATGTCGCCTTTTAGTAGGCCAACATTCCGCCCCGTACAACATCGCCGGTCGAACCGCCGTCCTATAGAACTTCCCCTTCAGCTTTTGTGGCACCCTCCGATCACAGAGGACGCCAGAGGCTTGACGCCACTTCATCTAGCCTGCTGCGATTCTATGCTTAACATCTTCATCAATGTCGCCATCCTGTTGCAACATCGATCCTAAATACCGAAAAGTAGCCTTTTGGGGGACCACCTGTCCGTCGAGGTTAACGTCTCCATCCTCATGCCTAGTCCCACTAAAATTGCACATCATGTACTCAGTCTTGGTCCTGCTAAGTCTGAACCCCTTCGACTCTAATGTGCGTCTCCATAGCTCTAGCTTCTCATTAACACCTTCCCTACTCTCATCGACTAGCACCACATCATCAGCAAAGAGCATGCACCAAGGGATATCCCCTTGTATATCTTTAGTGACCTCATCCATCACCAAAGCGAACAGATAAGGGCTCAATGATGACCCTTGATGTAGGCCTATCCTAATAGGGAAGTCAGTGGTGTCGCCATCGCAAGTCCGGACACATGTCATAGCATCCTTGTACATATCCTTAATGAGGGTAATGTACTTCGTTGGGACTTTGTGCTTCTCTAAGGCCCACCACATGACATTTCTTGGTATTTTGTCATACGCCTTCTCGAGGTCAATAAAGACCATATGCAGGTCCTTCTTCTGCTCCCTATATCTCTCCATCAACTGTCGGATTAAGAAAATCGCCTCCATAGTTGATCTTCCAAGCATGAACCCAAACTGATTTTGGGTCACACTCGTCGCTCCTCTTAGACGGTGCTCAATAACCCTCTCCCAGAGCTTCATGGTATGGCTCATCAGCTTAATGCCACGGTAGTTAGTACAACTTTGGACATCTCCCTTGTTCTTAAAGATCGGTATTAATATACTTCTCCTCCATTCTGCAGGCATCTTGTTAGACCAAAAGATGAGGTTAAAAAGCTTAGTTAACCATATCGTCGCTCTATCACCTAGGCATCTCCACACCTCAATGGGGATACCATCAGGGCCCATCGCTTTACCGCCCTTCATCCTCTTCAAAGCCTCTCCGATCTCTGCCTCCTGGATTCTTCTCACAAAGCATCTGTTAATATCATCAAATGAGTCATCTAGCTCAAGGGCAGGACCCTCAATCTCCCCATTAAACAACTTGTCAAAGTACTCTCGCCATCTGTCCTTGATCTCCTCATCCTTCACCAGAAGTTGATCTGTCTCATCCTTGATGCATTTGATTTGGTTGATATCCCTTGTCTTCCTCTCGCGAATCCTAGCCATCCTATAAATGTCCCTCTCTCCTTCCTTCGTGCCTAGCCGCTGATATAGGTCATCATAAGCCTTACCCTTTGCTACACTCACAGCTCGCTTTGCAGCCTTCTTCGCTACCTTATAGCCCTCGATGTTAGCTGCACTCCTATCAAGGTGGAGGCGCTTGAACCACTCCTTCTCCTTAATAGCCCTCTGCACCTCCTCGTTCCACCACCAGGTGTCTTTCCCTTCCTGTTTGCCTCCCCTACTCACACCAAGGACTTCTGCGGCCACCGTCCGGACACATGTTGCCATCTTTAGCCACATGTCGTCTACATCTTCTCCTTCGTCCCAGGGCCCCTCCTCTACCATCCTCCCCTTAAAAGTTTGCGCCACTTCTCCTCTAAGCTTCCACCACTTCGTTCTTGCCATCTTGGCACGTTTGTCCTGATGGACACGTACCCGCAAACGGAAGTCCGCCACCACAAGCTTGTGTTGAGGGACAACACACTCCCCAGGTATCACCTTACAATCTAGGCAATCACGTCTATCGTCCCTCCTCGCAAGGATAAAGTCGATCTGGCTCGAGTGTTGTCCACTATGAAAGGTCACTAGATGGGATTCCCTCTTTCTAAAAAAGGTATTCGCTATCAACAAGTCGTAGGCCAGCGCAAAATTCAAAACATCCTCTCCCTCCTGGCTCCTGCAACCATACCCGAAGCCCCCGTGCACTCGCTCAAACCCCACGTTAGTTGCCCCCACATGTCCGTTGAGGTCTCCTCCTATGAAGAGCTTCTCGCTGGTAGGCACGGTGCTAACCATACCATCCAGATCTTCCCAGAACTGCCTCTTCACACTCTCACTGAGGCCTACCTGAGGGGCATAGGCACTAATCACATTCAGAGTCGAGTCTCCAACTACCAACCGAACTAGGATAATCCGGTCGCCTCTCCTCCTAACCTCTACAACTCCGTCCTTAAAGCTTCTATCGATCATGATACCTACGCCGTTCCTACCCGATGTTGCCCCCGTGTACCAAAGCTTGAAGCCAGTGTCGTCCACCTCCCCGTGTACCAAAGCTTGAAGCTTCTATCGATCATGATAACAGAGCATAATGATGACAAAAACTTTGAAATTTATGTACATGCAATTTCATTCAGGTTATTGACCAACACCAGGAAATTCCATGTTGCTGCTGGCTAGTGATCTCTGAGCAGCCAGAACCCTGCATGTTCAGAAGCAACCATCGGTTTCACTTCATGCTCCAGAAAGTCTACATCTGTGCTGGAGGAAGAGCAGAACAGATTTGATGTGTTCCAACTGCATTGTTATTACACAAGACAATGTGTTCTCAGCACATCAATGCAAACCCAGATGGCTTGGCATTTAGCCAATGCCAATGTTACAAAAAAAGAATAAAAGCTTAACGATTGTAAATTTCTATCACGTATAAAACAATGCCAATGCGCGCCCTACCATCTCAACAAAGAATAGTGACAGGAGAAAAAGATGCTAATGTCCTGGTTCTAGTGCATACTAAGAATTACTGCTATAGATGACTCCATAACAGCTGGGTTTCTATTCTATAATGAAAAGACCAATATAGCTACCACATATACTACCTAGGAGCACTGATGTCAGTGTGAGCACTTGTGAAGCTAAAAAGGAGAAAGGAAAAAGGCATGGGCACATGTATCTGAACACTGGAGCAACAATAATTCAATTAGCACATGTGAAGTCTTAACATCAAGAAGCTCCAGCACCAGTCATCAGATCAACATTTTATTCTTTTTGCCAGAATAGACTACCAATCAAATATACACATCTATTGATCATTAAAAATTTTGCAGAAATGAACTGACCATCATTTGCCATAATTTTTTTTTTCTCTCGAATACGCAGGAGAGCTGCGTATCATTATATTAATAGAGAGGAAAAAACGGTCCCATACAACTACGCCATCTCACTCCGGACCGAGCTGTGAGAGGCTGAGCCTAGATAAAAAGTGGATCTAAAGGGTTACACGCAAAAAAGGGCTTGACCCAGGAGGTGCTACACTAAGCAGACCTACGACACACCATGACCGATTGCCCCTACTCCCTTTGCTCCGGCCATACACCAGAGCTGGAGCTCATCTTCAAACTGCTTGACCAAGGTGTTGATGTTGGGGCTTGCCCCGTCGAAAACACAGGCATTTCGGTGTTTCCAGATAAGCCAAGTACCCAGAATGACAATCGAATTGAAACCCTTTTTCTTCCTTTTAATAACTTGCGATGCTGCCTCCCTCCACCATATTGCAAAGGTGCCCTCTTGTGGGCTTGGAGCTCTCTCCGCAAAACCCAATAAGGTTAAAATTTTGAACCAAAATTCTCGAGCAAACACACACGAGATGAGCATATGCTGTGCTGTTTCGTCCTCTTGATCACATAAGGGACATTTGGCTGGGTGAGGGAGACCTCTTTTTCGAAGGCGGTCAGTAGTCCAACATTTGTTGCGGATTGCCAACCATAGAAAGGCTTTGCATTTTCCGGGCGCCAATGATTTCCAGATCAATTTCCAGGGTTCAAAGGTTATTGCCCCATTGAAAAAGGACCGGTATGCTGACTTGGTGGTGAATTGCCCAGAAATATCAAGCCGCCAAGAGTGCTGATCCTCCACATCCTCCAAATCCAGATCACACAGAGCGTCCCAGAGGTGGAAAAAATCATACCAGCCGACCATAGTTAGCCCACCCTGCATATCTCTTGGCCAAGAACGATTGCTCAATGCCTCCTGTACAGTCCTACTATCCTGTATATTTGCTGGAACAGCCGCTACAACCTCAGGTGCTAGATCTTTCAGACAACAGCCCATGAACCATCTGTCCAACCAAAAACGAGTTGAGTTGCCATTTCCAATCTGTGTGGTTATTCCAATGTTGAATAACGCAACCACATTTGGATGAAATTTAATTTCCAAACCCTTCCATGGTCGATCAGTCTCAAGTGTCATATACCACAGCCATTTCATCTGGAGTGCCCATCCCATATACTCGAGGTTCAGGATCCCAAGTCCCCCCAGGTCCAAAGGCCGCTGTACCTTCTCCCAGGAGACCAAACAAGAGCCTCCATTTGCCTGTTCCCGCCCTTTCCAAGTAAAACCTCGGCGTATTTTATCCACTGCTTTGATGAACCACTTGGGCATCTGAACTGCGATCATAGCATAGATTGGAATGGCTGATAGAACAAATCGAACCCAGGTTACTCGACCAGCTAGGTTCATGAGTGAGGCTTTCCACCCTGGCAATTTATCTCCAAGTTTCTCAATCCATGGCAGCAGGTCAGCTTTACGAAATTTTTTGTTGGAGATTGGTAGGCCCAAATAGGTGGCAGGGAACTCAGTTCTTGTACAAGGCAATGTTTGCTCAATCAGTAAAAGCTCTGATTGCTGGCACCTGATAGGGATGGCGCAGCTCTTCTGCAGATTTGTAAACAGCCCCGTGGCCTCACCAAATTTCTCCAGAATTCTCATGGTAAGATTCATTTCCTCTTCGGATGGTTGGATGAAGAGGGCTACATCATCTGCGTACAACGAGATCCTCTGTTCCGCATTCCGATTAGCCAACGGGTGCAGAAGTCCCCGAGAGCTAGCTTTAGTGAACATGTTATTCAGAACATCCATTACTAGGATAAAAAGCATGGGAGAAAGTGGATCTCCTTGCCTAAGACCACGTTGATGGCGAATTTCTTCCCCCGGCGTTCCATTGACCAGCACCCGAGTTGATGCGAAGCGAAGTAAGTTAGAGATCAGATTCCGCCACCGAATACCGAACCCCAGATGGGTTAAGACCTCAAGTAAGAAGGGCCAAGATACTGAATCGAAAGCCTTTGAGATATCCAATTTCAAGAATATACTTGGAACCTTCTTTTGATGCAGTAGTTTAATGGTTTGTTGCACCAACATATAGTTGTCATGGATGCATCTGCCACGAATAAAGGCACTTTGATTTGCTGCCACCAAGGAGTCCAAGTGGGGTGCAAGTCTGCTAGCTAGAATCTTGGCGACAAGCTTGGCAAAGCTATGAATAAGGCTGATTGGCCTATAATCTTTGGCGTGCAGAGCATCAGCCTTCTTGGGGATGAGTGTGAGATAGGCGGAGTTGAGCATCCATAGTTTGCGGGCATCCCCTTGCTGCAAGGTTATGATCGCAGCCATGAAATCCAATTTGATGATCTGCCAGCAAGCCTTGTAAAATCGACCCGTGTATCCATCCGGCCCCGGTGCTCGGTCCGATGGCATTTCCTTGATAGTTTGCCAAACCTCCTCCTCTGAAATCGGATCATCAAGTGCCGAGAGGTCCATCCCCTCACGATGGAAATAATCAAGGTTCAGCGAGGAAGCCCTTGGCACTGCCGTTCCCAACATGTCATTGAAATAGGAAAAAAATGCTTCTTCCTTATCGTTCTGGGCAGTGACCAGATGATCCTCTGTCATTAGTCGAGCAATGAAGTTCTTTTTCTTCCTAAATCCGGCCTCTCTATGGAATAGTGCGGTGTTGGCATCTCCGTCTTTGATGTGCCTAATACGGGATCGTAACCTTGCGATTGTGCGCTCCAAAGAAGACATGACCAAACAATGGTTCTTTGCTGATCCCCGTAGCCACTCCTCCTCAGGTGTGAGTGTCCGAGAGTCCCCAGCAATTTCCAACTGGTGGAGGATTTCTCTGGCAATTGCGTGTTGTGTCTTGACATGCCCAACTTCCTTCTGACTCCAAGATTGTAAAGCGCGATTTAGCCTTTTGAGCTTAGCTGAAATCCTCTCCATAGGACAGGAGGCCGAGATAGGCTTGTTCCAGGACTCAGCCACAACCTCATGGAATCCTGGAAGCTTGGTCCAGTAACTTTCAAAGTGGAACCTCTTTTTTCCATCAATCTTGACTTTGAGACCAAGGAGTAGGGGGCAATGATCAGACACCTCAGTCGCTTGGCTCTGTAGGAGACAATCAGGGTACAAAGCCTCCCAATCTGTAGTGCACATGACCCGATCAAGCTTGACCAAGGTTGGTGCCTCTCGTGCATTCGACCAAGTGTAGCGTCTGCCAATCATGGGAATTTCCTTGATGTCAAGTTCGTTCACAAATCGGCGAAGACGACCCATCATGGCCCTGTTAAGGTTATCATTGTTTTCATCCTCTGCAGCATATATCATGTTAAAATCACCCGCAACCATCCAGGGCCCGCTGCACAGAGACCTTACTTCCCTCAATTCCTCCAAAAAGGCTGGTTTATCCGCGTCCTGGTGAGGTCCATATACTCCGGTAAACCACCATGCCGGGCAATCGTTTTCCTGCAGCCTGATGGATACAGAGTGCCGATGAACTCTCCAGTGGTCGACCGAGAAAGTGCCATCACGCCAGGCAACCAGAATTCCGCCACGCGTATTTTGTGCAGGCAGATAAACGAAATTGTGATAGATCGGGCCAAGAAAAGCCGCAATATCCCAAGCTGAAATAGTAGCCAATTTAGTCTCCTGAAGACATACTACTGCTGGCCTAGTACTATCGACCACCTTGCGGACATTATCTCTGCGTGCTCTGTCATTCAAACCCCTCACATTCCAAATCAAGAAATTTGAGCAATCCATTGATGCAGTATTGGTAAACAAGACCAGCAAAAGACAAACTACAGGTAGGGCTAAGAAGACACAGCAACCACAATCGAAGAAGCCGGCGGTAATTCCTCCGGTAATTCCTTCCCAAAACATGCTCCAAGGGCTGCCACATGTCTCCTGCAGAGAGAGTTGCCAAAGAACTTGGAGTACTTGTCCTTGCCATCGCAGGTCTGCAGTTCCATCTCAGAGAAACCCAGTGCTTGCGCCACCGATGATTTTGCCTGAAAATCGAACTCCGGAGGCAGCTTGGCAATACGTCGGCTGCATCTTGGTGCCGGAACGGAGCTTGCAGGTTGCCGGCCACGACGAGCCGGTTTCGCTGGCGTCGAAAGCACGGTTGGGAGATCCTGCGCGATGCAATCAATGAAGTCATCCGTAGCCTCAGCCAGGGTAGCGGCTCCGACCGGGGCAGCACCACGAGTCTTGTGCCTCCTGGAGTACGTCACATACACATGACCGGGGGTTGGTTCTCCCACCGGCGCGAGCGGCAGCACGTCCTCCGGCACGAGCGGTAGCACATCCTCAGCCGGTCGCCATGAGAGGGGTGGAGGAGACTGACTACCATCAGGTGCCGGCGCACGAGGGACATCCGACGTGGCTGACAACTCAGCACCACCAGTCAGCGCTGCCTCGATACTCGGTTCTCCAACCGCAGTAGAGGCTACGCCGACCAGCGTGGAGGTCAGGCCAGCGGCCGGGCCTTGAGAAGGATGGCATGTCTCAGGTGACGGCGGGGAGGCAGTGCATGGGCACGTCACTGTCTCACGCAGCGAATGCGTTGGATCAAGTGTGGCTAGGGCATCCCCCTCACCAGCGTCCACCACCTCGAACCGCATGAGAGTAGGCAAAGTCACTAAGGGCCCATCATCAGAGGGCGCTGGGCCCACGGCCCTCAAGTCAGGCTTGGGCACAGAGTCACCCACCGCCTCCAGCACCGTGGATTCGAGAGCCACCCCCTCGTCTTCCGAAGCAGGAGCAACGGCATGCTCGGGAGAGGAGTCGTCACCTGGGAGAACGGGTTCCTCGACCTCGAGTGGCGTCCTCTCATCAATAGCCACCTGGAGAGCCGCGACAGGAGGGCGAACGGACGCATCGACAGCGGCAGCCACGTGGCCGCCACCGGACGCGCGCGATCGCAACCCATCCCTGGCCGGCATCCCCGCACCATGAACACCTCCGGCAGGAGCTTCCAACGCCGCAGACGAGGAAGACAAACGGCGGCGCCTGCGGGATCTTGAATTATCACTTTCGTGCCCCTCGTCGGGTGGATGATGGGCGGCGCCGGGTGGTGGCGGTGACGGCGGTAGGACGGCCCCAGGGTCACCGTCCGGGATGGCCCCAGGGTCACCGTCCGAGAGGACAGTCATCCGGACCGGGTACACCAGGGCGCGCTTCACAGGCGGATCCTCAACGATCCCAGACGGCGGATCCACGACCACCAAGTCACGGCGCGGAGGAAGACGGTCTGGTTTGAAACACCATGCCTTGACTCGGAAGGAGGAATAGTCCTCCCGACTACGTGTGGTCTCATGGACCTCCTGGATCCAGCCAAACGGGTTGAGCAAATTTTCTACCGTGGACACCTCCCAAGCGTGAGCCGGGACACCATGAATGTCGACATCAACGAGCTTTGGCAGTACCGCACCAGATGCATGGACCAAACGAGTCCAGCGGCGGCAATGGAGGCGGATGTGGCCGTTGTTCGCCGGGGAATCATTACTGTTGGCCAAAATGAAGGCCGATTCCTCGTTGGCCATGAGCACCAAGAACTCCGCTGGTCCGGAACAGCGAAGGACGAGGGACTCCGCATCCAGGTCAAACTTAGCAGCGAGCAAATCTGCCACCTCCTCCGAGGTCACCACGGCGGTCGCACCTATGGCAGTGATGATCACCGCCAGGCGCAGGTTGTCTTCTTCACGCCCAAAACTGTCGGACCAATCCATGACGCAGGGAAGCTTGAGGGCCGGGAGAACGCCATCATCCGAGGCACGAGGCCCTGGAGAGGCAGTCCTACCGTTGCCCGAGCTCTCCTGCTCGTCAGCCCGAGAACCCTCGTTGGCGCGGTTCTTCCTGCGGCGGTGACGGGGCCGGCGGCGGCGACGAGAGCGCCCGGCCTCCGCCACACCAACCGACCCAGCGTCGATGGTTGGCAGTCCCGCCGGAGGAGGAGGCAAAGGTTCCTCCGGCACCGTGGCCGCCGGGGAGATCCTTCTCCACCCCGACGTCGTCCTGGCGCTAGAGTTCCCGTCCGCCATCCTCGTGGTGAACTTGCGCGGGCAGACGTATGACCGATCACCAATCGTACGGCAGTGGAAACACCACGGCCGGGAACGACAGGAGGCAGCTCGGTGGGAAGATGAGAAGCAGTTGAAGCAGCGGCCTCGGAGGTCGACCGGCACCGGACAGCGGGGACGTCGAGCGCGGGTCTTCAGGGTTGCCTTGGATTCGACCTTCGTCCAGCCCTCCGAGTCGACTTCGCGGCGGGGTACAGGCCGGTGTACCTCAGACCGTAGGATGATACGGGGTCGGTACTCCGCCGGAGGAGACCGAGGAGGCTCTGGCACGGCCGAGGTACGAGAGACGGCGACCACGTCCCGAAAGGACCGAGACTCCAGCGATGGCGGCTCGCCGCTAGAGCCCCCGTCAGAGGAGGGGCTTGAATCCGTCCACCGGACTTCCTTGGAGCGACCCGCCGGTCGAAACGCCGCTGCGTGGGGAGATAGGGCGGAAGGGGAAACGGGCGTCCGGGGTGGAGAGGCTGCCGCGGCGGCGGCTGGGTGGAGGGTGGACGCCGGCGGCGCTCTGCACACCGGTGGGGTTGGGGTAGTGGTAGGGGAAGGGACGCCCGGGGGAGGGGAGGCGGAAGCCGAGAGGTCCATCTTAATGAAAATGTATTCATTTGCCATAATAAATAGACTATTCACACGAGTGCATCCACATCATCATTACAAAATTGTAGAACTGGAAGCTGAAATGTTCCACATTTGGTTCATCTCTACTGCATCAAATCATATCCCTTGTGGTGCAAAAACCTAGTCAAGCGCTTCTAGAAAAATGTTTCATCTAATAGCAATATTCTAAGAAGCATTCATTACAAATAAAAAAGAGATCAGAATAACCTCAAGATTGTCTGAATGTCAAAGCGTCAGTTCTAAAGTGCACACTACCCATATTTATACTCCAAATGCAAAGGGAGATGGATGTATAGTGACGCGAGAACTCTGTTCCAAAAACATCTTGGCGCCCTCTATCTTGTTGACAATAAATGGTGGTAAAGAATATAAATCTGCATCTTGCACTGCAAAGGGGAGGAAAATAGTTAACACTTGGCATTAATGTCGTGGCAGCAAATCTGTGGTGAACTTGCTGCATTACCTTTTACAGGTTGTCTTAATAGTGTCTTTAGATGCTCTGATAAAGATTGAACTGATGATAAAGATTGAACAAACTGTGCCACACCACACAAAGCAGCTATACTTTCTGTGCCTTGTGGGAAAAGGTGAATAAATGCAAGCTCAATTGCATGTATGACCTGATGTGTCTCCTATTGTGTGAAGAGCGGCATCGACTTGATCATAAATTGTAGTTTGCTACACACATAAAAACATGGGTTATATAGTGGATATGAAAGCACAGAAGAAACAAATTCCGTAGAAGCAGGCCTGAAAGTCCATATGTTCGATAAAACAATTGAAAAGCTTTTCATTACATACAAAGTTATTTATAGCTATCATGATGGGCAAATCACAGTGTAGAGCTATCATGCAACTGACAGTTTAACTAATATTTATCCTTCAAACCAATGCCATGGCAGAACTAAACCAAGCTATTTTTTTTATGTGAGGCTAGGCTATTTTTTCATGTGAAACTAAACCACCCTAGTGACAAGTGGTATGCGGGATCATGTGGTATGTAGCACAGGCTCCATTCTTCAGCTGTAGACATGTATCAAACAACTTATCAACCCATATGTTTTAGTAATATAGTAGAAGCTAACCTTGGTGGCTTGATGCAGGTAGTGAGAAAACAACAAAAGCTACATTAGTTAAAACGAATTACTTCCTATGCAAATTAGGAGCATCAGCATCAACAAATGTGATTTATTCTCTGGCCAACCAATGCCTCAAACTAAGGGCCTAGCCACATCCAATGCCTCAAGCAAAGAACAAAGTATAAAAGGCTAAGAAAAGGCTATTGTTTTCTGCACTACTTATAAAATAAACACTGTATAAACACAACAACATACATCCAATTCATTAGCGAAGGGTGCCCAATTATAGATGTTGTAATGCGGATACACAACTAAATAATCGGTAATCTCATGGTTAATGATGCTTTGTAGAACATGCATCAGATCTGTTCATTGGCTAATAAGCAGTCATGAAAACAGAAAATTGCTCTTGCTAATAAGCATTCTGCGAAACATAAACAGTCAGGAAGAACAGAGTCATTTGTTCATTGCTAATTACTTTGTTCTTACTTTGTCCATTGCATCTTACTCTATTTGAAAAAGCCATAGCTCATGCTAATAAGCAATCAGGAATCAAGAATTAAGAGAGCTTACATGTCCTCAAGTTGTTTAAGGTTGGAGTTGGAGAAGGTGAACAAGTTGCCTGACAAATCCCTGCACATTAAGAAAACAGAGGCTAATTAAATAAATGCCAATCTACAGCAAAAAGGCAGGCAGTAACACAATAAAAGATTTGGATTTAGGGGTGTGCAGACATTTTAAGGAGATGCAATCCCCATCTCATTTAGGATTTTGCCTGTGAGCCTGCTCAACTTGAGATCCCTGCACGGCCAAATCATTAGCACAAAAATAAACTAATCAGGAAGCAAATTTAGGTTGTGTCCACAGTCCACAGAATGCTGGGAAAGACCACGAGGAGCTAGGTGAGGGCCGCGACGCAGCAAAGAGAAACCGAAAGGTGCATGAAGGGAGAAGAGATCTGAAGCCGCTGCATCCATTGCAATCTACAACGGGGGCTCACCTTCTTCCTACTGCACTCGAGATGGTTCGCGACGGCATCCACCATGTCGGCACCGGAGAAGCAGTTCTTGACGAGTTTCACCTTGACGAACCTGTCCTGGATCGGCAGCCGATGCCGGAGCACTCCCACGACGCTCACCATGGTGTCCTTAACATGCTAGCCGCCGGCCTCCTCATCGTTGAACCGCCGCCCAGGGCGTCGAGTCCGGGCACCGCCGCCCTGGCAGCTCTCGCACCCGGCGCTTGAACTCGCCGCTATTGCGCATGGGGGTGAGCACCAGGAGCCCGCCCAGGACCTTCTCGTTCAGCAATATCTGGGGCACCCGTGCCTCGCCGCCGCCTGCGCGGGAGGCTAGCTAAGCCGAGCAGGGAGCGCGGGGGAGAGCGGGAGTGGTGGCGGCGCGAGGCGAGCGAGAGTGGCGGCGGCGCGGGAGAAGACAGAGGGAGGGGAGAGTGGAATGAGGGAGGGTTAGGGTTTAGGCGTTCGGAGCGTGGGTTGATTTCAAGAAAAGGGAAGGGTGTTTTTGCAAAAGTTCCAGGCGAGGAGGCAGCGCGGTGCGCTCAGCGGGGCGCGGGAAGGAGCAGCCGATCGACAAGCGTCCCGTGAATTGCGGAGAGAGCAGCAAATTGGGGGATCCTTTAAGAACTTAGATTTTATTAGCTCTAGACCGGAACATGAAAAACTTGTTATTGCTTTGGCACAACGTTGGGGATGAAAGTGGTGGATGGATAGATGCAGATGCTTGGGGGCACTCCAATTTCATAAATCATAACCCTTGCATGGTGATATCTCTACCACTAAAAAGACAGTAACTAAGAGTCCTCCCCATGGTTCGTCGACGGGCCATGGGCGTCTAACAAACCGATCAATAGAATCACGGGGAATGAACCATGGGCGGCAGAAACCACGTGCCCGCCCTAGCCCTTGAGCCCACCTACCCCTCCCATGATTTCCCCTATCCCGTCCTTGATTCTCTGGTGTGCGCTATGCAGTACGCTAGCGTAGCACGGTTGATCGCTTGCGTGTGCCCACCACTGCCACCGTTCGCGAGGCCCACCGCAGCAGCTGCCGGAGTTGGCGACGAGGAGACGAGGATGCACCAATAGCACAGATGAGACAAAGAAGGTGCCATGAATCAATGGAGGTGTCGTTGCTCCTCGCACAAATGAAACACACACACACATAGAGAGAGAGACAAAGAGAGCAAATTGAAGCATAGACGGCGGAGCTTGAGCATTAGATCGCTGTCGGTGCCTGCTTGCTTCACTGCGGGCGCACATCCCGCACGGGACGGCGGGAGTAGCTCCTCGCCGTCGGTGGCATGCGGGCCCTGCTCCTCGACGTGCGTTGCTGGCGGATCCGGCCGCCAGGGTGCGCACGACCCCTTCTCCTATGTCACACCATTGGCCGGCGGTAGTCGCCGCCGATGTGACATAGACGCAGAGGAATCATGATTCGGATGGGGATGGCGGCGAACCCTGAACCCCATTACGGTTTTAGTTTATTTAGATTTGATTAACATGTCCCTCATAGAGTCCTCGGTGTGGCTTATACCTTGCTAACACCCACACACGCATGCTACCTCAAAGGCCCACATGTCATACGTTACAACAATAAGCAGTACACAATAGCTATATAGAAAACGTAAACTACTATAGCCTTCTTCATAATCATGCTTGCGCCTTGGTCATGACAACTTCCCCCTCCCGAGAACTTGTTTGTCCTCCAGTAAGCACAAGATATGGCCCAAAATACTTGAATGCTAGTTTGGGAAAGGGTCTATTCACCAATGATGATTGAGCATAAGGTTGTAACTTGAGCATAACCATGTCATTCACCACATATTCTTGATCCTTGCATTTCCTGTCAGTCGTGAGCTTCATCTTGCTCTGAGCACAAGCTATATATTCTTTGGGCACCACTGCCTTAGCTTGAACATTTTTGATAGCCTCCTCCACCGAAGTCACTGTTAAGTTTCCCACACTAAGGATGACCCCTACATTAGGTTCATAGCATACAAGGAAAAAAAATGGAGAGTAGCCTAGAGATGTGTGGTAAGACGAGTTGTACCAAAACTCACCCTGTGAGAACCAAGATTTCCACTTCCTGGGGTCATCATGGACAGCACACCTAATTTACACTTCCATGCATTGGTTTACCCTCTCGGTCTGTCCATCCGTCTGAGGATGATATGCTAAGCCGAGAAGCAATTGAGTACCCATCACCCTGAACAACTCCTTCCCAAATGCACTTGTAAACACTATGTCTCTATCAGAGACTATATATTTTGGGACCCATGCAACTTGACTACATTCTCAAAAACAACCAAGGCAATAGCTTGAGCACTGAAAGGGTGTTCGATAGGAATAAAGTGTGCGTACTTAGTGAACCTATCCACCACCACCAAAATCACAGAAAATCCCTCAGACTTGGGCAGACCCTCTATAAAGTCCATGGAGATGTCTTGCCAAGATCCTGCTAGTATAGGTAAGGGTTGCAACAACCCAACTGTTACAGTATTAGAATGTTTAGCCTATTCGCAGACAACACACTATTGTACATAATCTTCCACAGCAGATTTCAATCCCTTCCAATAGAACAACCTTTTAATTCTCTGGTAAGTGACTAGAATACCTGAATGTCCTCCCATTGGACTAGAATGGAAGGCAACAATTATCTTTGTTTGCAGAGCTGAATTCTGTTCTACCCACAATTTTCCATTGTACCTGATAATACCAACTTCCAATGTATAGCCCTAAGTGTCTGTACTATGGATAGCTAGGTGTCATGAAAACTGTTGGGCATGAGCATCACCAACATAAGCATTCAGTAACTCATGTGTCCATCTAGGTTGAATTGATGATACCGCCTGAATGGCATAGAGATGTCCCACCCTGCTCAAAGTATCAGCAGCCAAATTCTCTGTAACATCTCTGATGTTGAACACTTAATTAAACCATAATTAAGTTAATAAAGGGAAGATAAGGCAAAACAATGGAAAGCAAGTTATGATTTTACCAACCTATCGAAAAAGGGGGAAAACTTGGGCTAACACTACAGAATGAGGAAGTTATTTAAAACTTGAGTTTTGGTCTTCATGAAGATGGATTAGCAGGCAAAATAAGCACCTTTCCCTTTACCACATTGTTCCAAAAAGCTTTGTAAGCATTATAACTTGTGAAGAAAGTTCAAATTTTCTTATGTAACTTTTTGTGGGTCAAAGTTGTAAAAAACATTAGATCCAAATTGCGGAATTTACAATATTTTTCCCAAATTTTTGGAGTTCATATTCTAGGGCTAAAAATTGGTGTCAAATTCAAATTCAAACCTTTTTGAATTTAAATTGTGACCAAGCCACAATGAGTTTGTAACTTTTTGAACTTCTAGAATAACCTTTATGATCTATGCTTTCCAAACTGTATTTAACTTGTCATTTTTGAACTTTGGGAACTATTTCTTTTTAAGTCAAACTCTTAAATCGATTTTTCTCTTTTTCCTCCTTTTCTCTATCTGTTGACGGCGCTTAGCCGTGTCAAATATGAACCACCAGCGCACGGGTCGGTTGTAGCTTTTCCCTTAGAGAATTCCTCAAGGTTATCAATCCGTGGAACAAGAAGATCGCTAAGAACTAACTACGTTGATCTAGACCCTAAATCTAAGAACTAACTACGTTGATCTAAACGTGTTTCAAGCGAGGTTTATGGATGAAAACTAAACCTAACCTAATCTGAATTAAAGAGGAATTAATGTAAATCAATGCTTTGTAGAGAATAAGATATGGAGAGCATTTGCCCATAGGGTTTCAGGATCACTAGGTAATGCAACCGCGGAATTAAAGCATCACTAAAAGTGCATAGCTAATGAGCACCAACAACCCCCCCATGCTTAGCTTTTGCTCGTCCTCGAGCAAATCAAATCATCAAGCGAATTCCAAAGGGTTAATCAAGGTATCTTACAATACAAAATTTACTTATGTAAACAAGTCTAGTTAAATCTTTCAAGCAAAATTCAACGGAGCACCAAAGATAATCTTAATGTGGGTGTTCAAAGGTTTGTCAAAATAAAGTCACTTCCACAACTCATACCCTTTGTTAAAAGTCTTGAATATTATCAACACTCACTTTCTTACTTTCCTTCGAGGATTTTCTTTCTTTTTCTTTCATAAGAAACAAAGCTTTCTACAACAAGAGTTAAACCAAGATCCTTGTACAAGTTCTCTCAAAGGGACTCTCAATATAAAGTGTCTATCCTACCAAATTTCTCTTGCAAACTCTCACTTCTCACAACTAGTCTCTCAAAGATTTGATATAGCCATAGTGGCTCAGCAATGAAAATACACATATTGTCCAGTTATGTAAACTTTCTAATGATTGCTTACCTTTCAAGCCAATGGTCACGGGAATTTTTCCGTAATGTTAAGGATCAATGGTGAGAAGATTTAGAATAGTGGACATGTGCAAAGGCATATAAAAGATGATTGACTTCGAGGCCCAAGTGTTGTCCTTGTCGTCGGATTGCACATGGTTGGAAAATTTGAGTATGGAGTATGGATTTATCTTTAAGGCACATGGAAACAATATGAAGCAAAAAGAACTAAGGAGCATATATTTTTTTCATTCTTTTCTCTCTTTTTTTATATGCCTTTTGAGCATGTGGCATACCTTCTTTGGGCATGCATCTTTTATTATATTTTTTCCTCTTTTTTTTCTTCTTTTTGCTCCTTATAACTTTCACACCATGATACTTATATATGATGGCTCCCCCACTCTTGAACGATGCTCTCCCTCGAGCATGTAAGAGAGGGAAAACATGACCGTCTAGATAAGTATAAAATCTATTTTCTATCTATATAGCAGACAAGGAGTTGATACAAGTAAGTACCGTGGATATGACAGATGAAGTGACGAGTTAGTGCTTGACAACAGGATAACAAGCAGCAGCACGGTCCCTTGTTACATACCCTGCATATTACATGAGACAATTTTCTCAGGAGCATTACATCAAACACCATGTATGCAGCCAAGAAGTACCAAGAACACCACACCAAGCACTATTGAACACAAGGAGCATGCATGTCACAGGATGCAACCACAAGGAGTAGGACGCCGCACGCATACGCACCTCCGTCACTTGAGCATGGCAGAGCAAGCTCCCTTCTTTGCTGCTGCGTGGCCGGCCACGGGCAGGACGCGCTCCAGTTCTTGGCAGGCAGGCACCGGTGATCCCTTCTTGGCTGCAGGTGGCGGGCAGGCGCCGGCGGGGCAGACCAGAGCTGCGGACGGCGACTGGCAGGCGGCCGGGGCGGAGCAGCACGTGCGGTGAAGAGCGAGGCAGCAGAGGCAGCGGAGAGGGCGGGCGGATGGCGACGCGTGCGGCGAGAAGAGGCAGGCAGCGGAGAGGGCGGGCGGACGGCGGCGAACAGGGCCGGTGGTGCGCGGCGGAGCGCTGCCCGGCAAACGACGCGCTTACGGCGCAAGTGGAGGCCGAAAAGGCACCGTTCGTGCTGCTGCTCCTCTTCAGTTCACGGCACTAGTTAGTGACCTGTCTAAACACCCACGTCACATATAATAATTAGTGACGTGTCTAAACGTTGTACGTCACTGTTATCGTTGATCATTAGTGACGGATTTAATTACTGTCCGTCTCTGAAAAGTGTTCACATATTATTAGTGACGCGTCTCAATACCATATGTCACAAATGTCTTCGCCCTCAGGGTTAACGGAAGCAATAGTGACATGTCCGGATTGTGTCCATCACTAATTTTCTATTAGTGACGCGTCTAGTTTTCCCGTCACTAATTTTATGTCTCCTTTGTGTCTTTTTGACGAAGTGTCCAAGTGGTTTTTTTTCCAACCATGTTAGAGGGAGGAAATCAATTTTATGTCTCCTTTGTGTCTTTTTGACGTAGTGTCCAAGTAGTTTTTTTCCAACCATGTTAGAGGGAGGAAATCACTAAAAAGATAGTATGGTTGTGCATTGTTACAGGTTTAGCATAACATGGTATCTGTGTCAAGTAAGTTGAATAAGTATTAGACACCATCACCATATGGACTGGGAATTCAGATTTAGATGCTGTAAATAAGAGATTAAGGCTGTGTTTAGATTGTAGGAAAAAACACTGTAGCATAAGAAAAACACTGTAGCATTCGCTGGGAAACGTGTTTTGTGAGAGAGGAATAGTGAAAAGTTGGAATGAATAGTGAAAAGTTGGAATGAATAGTGAAAAGTTGGGAATCTGAACATGCCCTAAGAAAGCAGATTCGTAATTACAACTTAGATCATATGCAACGAACTTGTCACCTTTTATAAGGCCCATAAATATTCAGATTCATAGAACTTCAGTTGCTGAGTACCTCATGAGAAATTCATCTAATAAAATCCTATAGTTTAGTAAATAGGCACTAAAACTTAAAGATTGTCAACAGAACATTACTAAGACACCTGACTGTTTAGACCTTAAGCGTGTAGAAAAACATTCTTATCTATGAGCAGAAAAACTTTAAAACTTCACACCTGCTGTACTGTGCATGTTCCAGAAAAAGGTAGATATTAGCATCTTACATATGGCAAATGTAACATTAAAACTTTAAAATTGTCAACAAATAAAATTACTACAACACATGACTATAACAGGGCAGGCTAACCAAACTCTTCGAAAGCAGGAAGCAAGAAGGGTCGAATGTCGGCAATCAGGTTTAAACCTAGTCGAAATCTAAATTGCTACACTGTATGCAGCACCCCTGAAGCGACTGCACAGCTGAGAATGTATTGGACACCACATTACCTTGCAGCAGATGAACCCAGGTAAGCTCTGCTCGGTAACAAATGGCAAAGAATTTGCCACTTCGAGCATCTTGTTGATAGCTTTGTGCTTCTTGTCGGGCACATCCTGGAAACCGTGATGTAATTAGCGGTCATTACTCATTAGTTAGATTGTATGCCTGCTGTGCTGGCATTCTGGCACAAGAGCTTGAAAAATCTCCAGAGCTGAGGGATAGTAAAACACAAGGGAAGAAGACGACATCACCTTCAGCATCTCGGAGGGGAGAGAACCAGATGAGAAATTTTAGAGAAGTTCTATCTGACTGCAACCTCTATGATTTGGGGTACCATGGGCTGCCCTGGACATATGACAACAAACAACATGGGTCTAAAAATGTTAAGAGCAGAATTGACAGGGCTGTTGCTTGCCCTGCTTGGTCGAATGCCTTCCCAGAAGCGACTTTAAAGCATATTGCAAGTTTTCGATCAGACCATTTCCCCCTGCATCTAAATTTGTTTGATACGCGGACATACAGAAAAATAAATCAGATCCACAGATAGGAAGCCTACTGGGAGAGAGCCAAGTTTACAGGAAACAGTCAAAGAAGCCTGGATGAGACGTGATGAAAATGAGAACCTGGGTCAGATTGCATCGAGGCTAGTAAAAAGACCATTGGGTCAGTACCAAAGAAGCTGGACAAACATAGAAAAAGGCTGGAAAATTTGGCACAACGAAATGACCCTTCTAGCAAAAAAGAAAAGAGAAAGATCCATGTAGAAATGGAAGAACTCCTGTACAAAGAAGAAATGCTTTGGCGCCAGAGCTCTGTGGCTAAAAGATGGGGACAATAACACTAAATTTTTTCACAGGAAAGCGTCATGGAGAGCAAAGAAAAATAAGATAATTAGTCTCTTGGATAACAATGGTCAGACAGTGACGATAAAGTGCAAATGGGAAAATTGGCAAATGGCTTCTTTACCAATTTATTTACAAAAGATGACTCAGTGGTTCCAGAACTAATAATAGATAACCTGGAAACAAGAATAAATGAAGATATGAACCTACAACTATGCAATGACTTCTCAGATGGGGAAATTAGTGATGCTCTTTTTCAAATTGGCCCTCTAAAAGCCCCAGGGCCGGATGGTTTCCCAGCAAGATTTTTCCAAAAAAATTGGGACATCCTAAAAAATGATGTAATCAGAGGTGTAAGACAGTTCTTCTCATCTAACAGTAATTGTTCTGGTTCCAAAAACGAAGGATGCCAAAGAGCTTAAAGATTATAGGCCAATCAGCCTCTGCAACGTAATTTACAAGGTGATATCTAAATGCTTAGTTAACCGGTTACGACCTCTTTTGCAGGATATTATTTCTCCAACCCAGAGCACGTTTATTCCTGGGCGCATGATCACAGATAATGCCATTATAGCCTTCGAATGCCTCCATGTCATCCAGCAATGCAATGACAATAGAGGGGGGGTTCTGTGCATATAAACTTGATCTGGCAAAAGCTTATGATCGTGTGGATTGGGACTACATTGAAAAAGCCATGCAAAAGTTGGGTTTTGGAAGGAAGTGGACTGATTGGGTGATGGAATGCATAAGAACAGTCAGGTACTCGGTTCGTCTCAATGGGCAGCGGCTAGATTCCTTTTCCCCCTCTCGGGGCCTTAGACAAGGAGATCCTTTGTCCCCTTATATTTTTCTTTTGGTCGCTGATGGTTTGTCTACTATCATTAACAAGGAGATTTCAGAAGGCCACCTAAAAGAACTCCACATCTCTAGACATGCTTCGGGTATCTCCCATCTGTTGTTCGCAGATGATAGCCTCCTGTTCGTGGAAGCCAATGAAGAGCAAGCGCAGATTGTAAAAAATATCTTAAACACCTATGAAAGAAGCACTGGGCAATCAATTAGCAATAACAAATGTAGTGTTCTATTTGGGCGCACATGCTCTGATAGTAACATTTCGGCGGTCAGTTCTTGTTGGGAAACCCAATCTAGAAGTTTGGAGGATAAGTACCTTGGTTTGCCAGTCCCAGAAGGGAGGATGGTCAATGGGAAATTCAAAAGCATAAAAGAAAGTTTTAGTAAGAGAGTAAATGACTGGTCAGAGAAATACCTTTCTTGTGGGGGAAAAGAGGTTCTGGTTAAATCAGTTTTACAGAGCCTCCCTACATATGCCATGAGTGTGTTCAAATTCTCTGCAGGTCTTTGTGATGATCTTGAGAAAATGATAAGGGATTTCTGGTGGGGCGATGAATATGAAAGAAGAAAGGTTCATTGGCAGGCCTGGGATAAAGTCTGTAAGCCAAAACTGAGAGGAGGCATCGGGTTCAGGGATCTCAAATTATTTAATCAAGCACTTTTGGCAAGGCAAGCTTGGCGTTTGCTGCTGTATCCCAACAGTTTGTGTGCAAAGTTGTTAAAGGCAAAATATTATCCTTTTGGCAACCTTTTGGACACTAGTTTCTCAAAAAATTCATCAGCAGTCTGGAAAGGGATAGAACATGGCCTAGACCTTCCGAAAAAGGTGTCATCTGGAGAATAAATAGTGGGCTGGGAGTTCAGATCTGGAGAGACAACTGGATATCTCGATCAAACAACTTAAAAATCTATAGTCCTATAAGAAGATATAGACTACGCAGAGTGGTTGATTCGTTGTTGAACAATCCAAGACGCTGGAATGAACCCCTTGTCAGGCAAACTTTCCTTCATCACGGAGCTGAAGAAATCCTCAGCATAAAGATTCCTGTTTCCGAGGGAGATGATATTATTGCTTGGCATTTTGAGAAAAATGGCATCTTTACGGTCAGAAGTGCATACAAACTTGCAGAAGAGTTATCATGCGATACCTACGGTAGCAGTATTTCAGCAGATAGGAAATATTTTGAGGCAATTTGGAAAGCACCAGTTCCACAAAAGATAAAAGTTTTTATGTGGAAACTTGCTTCCAATGGCCTTGCTACAAATCAATAGACAGAAACTGGTGCGAACCCGCTAGGGTTTGACGCCCGATCTTCCGATGAGAGGTGGAAGATAACTCGATTGAATAATGGTGGCAACGTTCACGGCCCGACTACAACCTTCCGGGGCTGCGCCTCAGCAACCGATACACCGCCTCCAATGGCTGCCGCGATCTTGTGGAGCCCGTCACCCGGCCACTAGGGCACCCGTTCCTGCAAGCAATCGAAGAACTAGCAAGAACAAGTATACAAGTACTCAATTACAAGATCTGAATGAAGAGTTTCAAGCACAATCACGATATGAATCTGAAGATGGGGTTCCGAATACAACAAGACGGGTGGCTGGATCAGCACACGCGCTTGCAGGCAAGTAGCGAATGCTAAACTTGATCTAAACAAAACCCGAGTGTTCTTGGCGGCGGCTAGGAGGTATATGACAGGGGGGAGGTCGACCACAGGGGGCTGGGGTCGTGCTCCAACCCTAGGACGCGGCCCCTAATGGGCCCCACTTGATACACGGCCCATTGGGCCAAATGAGGTGGCGTAGCACCCTGGGCAGATTGACATGCGGTCAAAGATTTGACGATTGCGGACGCCTCAGAATAGATATCATCATGATTCCGAATCCATGTGAAACTAGACTCCAAGCCCGTTCCATGAAGTACTTGAACGTCCGAATCCGACTCCGTATGAATCTGTGGCGTGCGTCACAATTTGGTGTTCTGCTGCAGCCCAAATCCAGCGTGCGCGATTCCCTTTCCCGTTCTCTCTTCTCCATGATTCCTAATCAAAAGAAGAGTGCACGTGTCTCCACAATCTAAATATGATTTATCTGAACAAAGAAGAGAACTCACTTGATGTTTAAGTTGTCGGGCACGAGCACGAGTAATTGGACCAGCGATAGTAAGCGGAGGTGTCACTGACGTGGTTGTATCGTTGGTGGGGATGTCCTCATCATCCTCCCCTTCTTGCATTTGAGTCGTCCTCGACTCAAGCTCATCATCTTCTCCCAAATATGGCCTCAAATCTGCAATGTTAAATGTGGGACTAACCCGAAAATCTGCAGGTAGATCTAGTTTGTATGCATTGTCATTAATTCTTTCGAGCACTTTAAATGGTCCATCAGCCCGAGGCAATAACTTAGATTTACGCAATTCAGGAAATCTCTCTTTTCTCAAATGCAACCAAACTAAATCACCAGGTTCAAATTTCAATTCCTTTCTACCTTTATCACCAGCAAACTTGTACTTAGCATTCATGCGCTCTATGTTTTCTTTAGTTGTTTCATGCAGTTTCAACATCAATTCAGCACGAGTAGTAGCATCAAAATTCAGTTTCTCAGAAGATGGCGAAGGCATTAAGTCAATAGGAGCACGAGGCACAAAACCATATACAATCTGAAAAGGGCACATCTTTGTAGTTGAATGCAGCGAATGGTTATAAACAAATTTAATATGAGGCAAACATTCTTCCCTCATCTTAATGTTTTTCTTTAAAACAGCCCTCAACATAGTAGACAAAGATCTATTCACAACTTCAGTTTGACCATCAGTTTGGGGGTGACATGTAGTAGAAAATAAAATCTTAGTCCCCAATTTAGCCCACAAAGTCTTCCAAAAGTAACTAAGGAACTTAACATCACGATCAGAAACAATGGTATTGGGCACACCATGCAAACGAACAACTTCTCTAAAGAATAAATCAGCAATATGTGACGCATCATCAGTTTTGTGACATGTAATGAAGTGTGCCATTTTAGAAAATCTATCAACAACCACAAACACACTATCACGACCCTTCCTAGTCCGAGGTAATCCCAACATAAAATCCATAGAAATATCCTCCCAAGGAACATTTGGAACAGGAAGAGGCAAGTACAAACCGTGTGGATTTAACCGTGACTTAGCCTTCTGACATGTAGTGCATCGAGCAACAAACCTCTCCACGTCCCTTCTCATCTTTGGCCAAAAGAAATGACCAGCAAGTATGTCCTCCGTCTTTTTCACTCCAAAGTGTCCCATCAAGCCACCTCCATGCGCTTCCTGCAACAACAACAAACGAATGGAGCTAGCTGGAATGCATAGCTTGTTAGCTCTAAACACAAAGCCATCACTAATGATGAATTTGTTCCATCCTTTCCCATCTTTACAATGGATCAACACATCTTTAAAATCAGGATCATTAACATATTGGTCTTTAATCGTTTCTAATCCAAATATCTTGAATCAAGTTGATTCAGCAATGTATATCTCCTAGACAAGGCATCAACAATCACATTTTCTTTCCCTTTCTTGTGCTTAATAACATAAGGAAAAGATTCAATAAATTCAACCCACTTAGCATGTCTACGATTAAGTTTTCCTTGACTACGAATATGCTTCAAAGATTCATGATCAGAATGAATAACAAACTCTTTGGGCCACAAATAATGCTGCCAAGTTTCCAAAGTGCGAACAAGAGCATACAATTCTTTGTCATAAGTGGAATAATTCAGAACAGACCCGCTCAATTTTTCACTAAAATATGCAACATGTTTGCCTTCTTGCAACAAAACACCACCCAAACCAATTCAACTCGCATCACATTCAAGCTCAAAAGTCTTATTAAAATCAGGAAGTTGGAGGAGAGGTGCATGTGTCAACTTATCTTTCAACATGACAAAAGCATTCTCTTGTGTGGTGCCCCATGAAAAAGGCACCCCCTTCTTCGTAAGCGCGTTCAGTGGTGCTGCAATGGTGCTGAAATCCTTCACAAATCGGCGATAGAACCCTGCGAGTCCTAGAAAGCTTCGCACTTGGGTGAGTGTCGTTGGCACAGGCCATCCCTGAATAGCTTCCACCTTGGCTTGATCAACTTCAATTCCCTGTGGAGTCACAACATAGCCAAGAAAAGACACTCGATCTGTGCAAAAGGTGCACTTCTCAAGGTTACCAAACAAACGTGCATCCCGTAAAGCATTAAAAACAGCACGTAAATGATCATGATGTTCATGCATGGATTTGCTGTAAATCAATATATCATCAAAATATACGACAACGAATTTCCCAATGAAAGCACGCAAAACCTCGTTCATTAATCTCATGAAAGTGCTAGGTGCGTTAGTTAACCCAAAAGGCATGACTTACCACTCATACAAACCAAACTTAGTTTTGAAAGCAGTTTTCCATTCATCTCCCAATTTCATACGAATCTGGTGGTATCCACTATGCAGATCAATTTTGGAAAACACAACAGCACCACTCAACTCATCAAGCATATCATCTAAACATGGAATAGGGTGACGATATCGAATGGTGATATTATTGATAGCTCGACAATCAACACACATATGCCATGTTCCATCTTTCTTAGGCACTAAAATAACTGGAACAGCGCAAGGACTAAGGAACTCACATACGTACCTTTGTCGAGTAGCTCTTGCACTTGGCGCTGAATCTCCTTTGTTTCTTCTGGATTGGTTCGATACGGCGCGGTGTTAGGCAACGATGCACCAGGAATTAGATCAATTTGGTGCTCAATCCCGCGAATTGGTGGCAGCCCCGCTGGAATCTCACTTGGGAAAACATCCGAATATTCATGCAAAATGTTGGCAACAACAGGGGGCAAAGAATGTTGCACATCGTGAACTGAAAGTAACGCATCCCTGCACCCCAAAGCATATGCAACCGAAGTCGAGGCAATCAACTCATTAATATCAGATTTAGTAGCAAGCAAGCATTGTCCTTTCAATCTTATCTCATTTTTGTTAGCAGCAGCAACAACAGTTTTATCATGTTTAGGGCCATCAATATGAGCTTTTGCAGCTTTAGCAACATCATCACGCAAAATAGCCTCAGGAGACATGGGCAGCAACACAATTTTCTTATCATGGTGCAACAAAGAATACTTATTTGATCTACCATGATACATAGAATCAGTATCAAATTGCCAGGGCCTACCAAGCAGAATGTTACAAAGCTTCCATAGGCACAACATCGCACTCAACAACATCATGATATGACCCAATAGCAAAATTAATTCGCACCAGTCGATTTACCTTTACCTTACCAGTGTTGTTCAGCCATCGAATGTAATATGGATGTGGGTGTGGTTTGGTGGTAAGGTCAAGTTTCTCCACCATTTCGTTGCTAGCCAAGTTGTTACAGCTGCCTCCATCAATGATCATACGACAAGATCGCTCCTTAATGACACACTTTGTTTGAAACAATGTATGTCGTTGATTCTGCTCAGCCTTCTCCATTTGTGCACTAAGGACACGCTGCACAATAAGGCTCTCATAATGGTCCGCATCATCTGCCCCAATTTGCTCTTCCGGTGGGTCGTCATTACCTGCATTGTTAGCAGCCAACAAAGTAAGTGTATCGTCATCAAAAATCACTAGCAGAAGAGTACCCACCATCATCTTTGATCACCAAAACTCGCTTGCTGGAGCATTCACGTTGCACGTGCCCATAGCCCTTGCAGTGATGACATTGCACATCTCGCGTCCTTCCCGTGGATGCTACCGAGGAAGCACTAGCAGCTGGCTTCGCTCCAGACTTGGCTACTGAATTTGTGGATTGTCCACGTGTTCTGTCGCTGAGAGGAGGTGGTGGAGGAGGTGCAGAACGGCTCGATGTCGGTGGAGGATTGCGTGGCTGCCATGATGTAGATCGTCCTGCAGAAATGTTAGCCTTCATGGCGAGGTGTCGTCCCTGCACTTCCCGTTCAGCTTTACAAGCAAGATGAAACAAACGGGTGATGTTATTATATTCTTTGTAAGAAAGGATGTCCTGAATTTCTCTATTCAACCCGCCATAAAACCTAGCCATAGCAGGTTCCTCATCCTCCTCTATTTGACAACATAGCATGCCCATTTGCAATTCCTGATAATATTCCTCTACACTCTTACTACCCTGTCTCAAAAGCTGCAACTTATTTAACAGATCACGTGAATAATAAGAAGGAACAAATCTAGCCCGCATGACCCGTTTCAACTCATCCCAAGTTTGTGGCATGTTATTAGGATGTTTCTTACTGTATTCTAGCCACCAAACAGAAGCAAAATCAGTGAACTCACTAGTAGCAGCCCTAACACGTGTATGCTCAGGAAACTCATGGCATGTAAACTTTTGATCAACATCAATCTCCCAATTAATGTATGTATCAGGATCATATGTACCAGCAAAAGGAGGAATCTTAAATTTAACTTTGCTGAAAGCATCATCATTGGCATGTACCTCACGGCGTCGGCCACCACCAATACCTCGGCGATTTGTGCGTAGTCGTCGGCGTGCGGTAGTGTCTTGTTCTTCCTGTTCGGTATCAGCAAAAGAATCCTCCCAATCCTCGACGCGGCCATCATCTTTCTTGCTGCCCTTATCACGCCCATCATCTTTTTTACTGTTATCATCATGTACACTGGGGGTCTTACCATGCAGCTCATCGAAACGCCGCAAAATAGCAGCAAGGCTCTTGTCAACACGAGCGACCGTCGTCTCCAACCCCGCAACACTGGGGGTCTCCTAACCGACTAGGACTAATCCTTGTCTTGTACGTCAAGCCTTGTACTTGGGACGGCCCATAGGATGGTCCGCCAGGGTTGTTTAGTCCATTAGGACTCTACACCCACAAGCCCCCGAGCACCTTATCTCCTGAAGAACAGCACTGTTTAAAATACAGAGTTCTTTGAGACCCACCAGGGTTGTTTGAAGCCCACAGGGTTCTTTGCTTTTGGAAGTTGCAACCATGCTGTTCAATAGGTAATGAAGTGCTCATAAGTCTTCTTGAAGTTCGGATTGGTGCGCACCGACTAGGTGCGCCCAATTGGGCAGCCCCCGAGCCTCGTTTATCTTTGAAGAAGAAATTCGAGGCTCTTTCGAAGTCCGAACCCAAAAAGAATCAATTTCCGAAGAAGTCCGAGTTCTTTTAGAACTCCTTATGAATTTACCAATTGAAGCCAAAAAATTTCAGAAATATATTTCCTGAAAATATTCCCGCAGCCCCCGAGCCTAAATTTGAACGAATTCAAATATAGGATCAAGGAAGGACCAAAATTGAAAAGTACGAAAGTAACGATTCGAAGAGTCAATATAAACCGTTCGCCTCCCTTGTATCAGCACGCCTTTTGGGAAACAGATCTAGGTTTAGCGACAGTTGCTCTGTTTGCAATCCGAAGACTGCGCAAACTCTTCCACAACCTCCTCGAGCCCTAATCCTATCCACGCCAAGCCTCTAGAGACTGCAATGGCCGGTGGTGAAGGATCCAGCCAAAGCAAGAGCGCGAAGAGGAGAGCAGAAGCCATGAAGGAAGTCGTAGCGACCGATGAAGCAGCGCCCGCTGGAGACATTCCATGCGTGGAAGATCCAATCAGTGACTGGCCAACTAGTATTTTGAAGGAAAAATACATCAAGAATCTGGAAGCAGATGGTTTCCTAGCAGCCCAAGAAATCAGTCGGTGGAGGTGCGCATACGGGCATGAGTACCCTACTGAGGAAACCGAGGAACTCACGGTATGGAAGGCTTTTTATGAAGTTGGTTTCGGTTTGCCAACTTGTAACTTCTTCCGTCGAGTGTTGCAGTTTTATGGGATTGAGTTGTGTCACTTGAATCCCAATTCTATTCTGAATCTGTCCATTTACATCCATCTATGTGAAGCATTCCTCGGAATAGACCCGCACTTTGCATTGTTCCGCCATATATTCAGAGTGAAGACCTTAAGCGGACCATCGCAAGTGGTGGGGAAGGTTGTAATCCAGTTCCGTCAGGGCATGAAGCCGGTGTACCTGGATTACACAACCAAGGAGAGCCTGAAGGACTGGCAAAAAGAGTGGTTTTATGCATGAAACCATCAGCCACAACTGCCCAGGCGCTCAGGGAATCCTCCAGTAATGAAGCCATTCTGGAGTGAAACAGTTGGAATTAATCAAGCTATGCAGATTCCCGAGCTTCTTAATATGATCAGAGACCTGAAGGCACAAGGGCTGACCGGAGCCATGGTATATTGGTCATTTCTGTTGAGGAGGATCCAGCCGTGCAAACAACGCTGCAATCCAGGGTACTCTTACTCTGGAGAAACCGATCCCTCATGAAATGCCACCGGGGACATGCCTGACAAGAGGATCATACAACTTTTGAAGAAGTATGATGAGGACATCGCCACGCTGGACACGCTCATGAGTCGGCCTTCCTCAAGTTTCAGTTCTTCGCCAACTCAGCCTCCACGTTTGCCTCGGATTCAGCCGACATCCATCCAGTGTTTCGACCATAACTTCTTCATACGAAGTCGAAATGAGGCGTTTAAGGATGCGTTGGAAAGGGAACGACGATGCCATCATTTTGGTTCTGGTCCTAGCTCCAGAGCCTTTGTGGATCATTCTGTGTGACCATGAAAAGGTGCTGCGTCACCTGTTTTGGGCCAACTTGGCCTTGTATCGTGTCGGGCCTTAAGCCCATGTTGTGGACGCCCCCTCTAGTTGCGCCCCCAACCCTAGGTCGCCCCTAGACTTTAATACTCAGCAGCCGCCGCCATTAGAACTTGGGTTTTTTTTAGAGTCTAGTTTTCCTTTGAGAAACAGATCGATCATTGTAACTGTGACGCCGAGTCCTTTTACCAGTGATCCTAGGCCCCTGTTCTTGTTCTCCACCCCTGTGGCGATTAGTCCTTTGGTGTTCTCGACCTCGAACCCATTTATTCAGATTCGCTTCAATATACATCTGTAATTTCAGATTGCGTGTTTATACTTTCTTGCTTGTGTTCTCGATTCGCCTGCACGAAAAGCCTTCTCGGCGAGGTCAATCAAGTTGAGATTGGTTGATAACCAGCGGAGCAGCGGTGTAACTATTGTAGGGATTCGAGTCGTGCTGATTAGAAGCCCGGATTGCCAACGTCGTTGATCCAACCTATCGAGTTTATCATCTATCTCTCGGAAGATCGGGCCACATCCCCATCAAAGTATCTGGTCATCAGTGATGAAAAGTTCCCAGAGATAATGGAGGTTTCAGCAGTCATCGTGACACCCGAGGTATGAACCATATCTGAAAATCAATATGTTGTCCTCTTCTTGAAAGCATAGTATTAATTAATTCCATGTACATAATAGTATGTAGCCGGGCGATCACTATACGTGAGTCTGCCTCCCCTGGATCCAACCAATGCGGAAGAGGCTACATTATTAGCCCGTTGTGTGGATCTAGGGGTAAGAGATCAGGTGCGCCAACACAAGCTTCGCACTGAGAAGGTACCTGCTTCTGAAGAGCCTGACGACCCACATGCACAAGCTAAACAGCAGGTGTCTGAAGAACCCGGAACCAAAGCAAGGGCAATCTCCAAGAGAGGTGAAGGATCAAAGAGAGCTGCAACATCAGAACTGAATGCTCCTGTGCCCAAGAGAGCACGGACCCTACCCAAGCCCTGGGTAAAGGTCATCCCGGAGGAGAAAGCAAAGATATCCCCACAACCAAAGACATCATCTTCTGTGGGGATAGCCATCGGTGAAATCGGAACCAGCCGATCACAGCAAAGTAGTACTGCCCGGCAACCTCTATCGGAAGAGGAAATTATTCATGATATCTACAACCCTGTCTCTGCGCCCTTCTCAAGTTCAATATCAGTGGTTGAAGAACCCTGCCCAGCTGGTCCATCGGCGCCGGAGCAGGAAGCTGAAGAAGAATTCACCTTGGGAGAGCCGGAAATCCCGATGCGGCCTTCCACCATGTAAGTACTCTGTAAATCTTGTCATAGGTTACAAATTGTACATTCGTAACACTCCATGGCGACTTATGAAGTTATTGATGCAGGGTTCAAGAAACTGCATCAACAGCCAGGGAAGAGCCAGCAATCGATCATGCGGCTGTAGAACCAGAGGCCACAGTGCCCAAAGAACCCAAGGAAGTGCTAGAAACAACCCCGCCAGATGTTCAACCAGACGCGCCATCAAGTCCGCCAGTACCGGTAGAGTCACAAGTTGAAGAGACAATTGCTGAAGTGCTGGCGGACTTCGAACAATTGGTCACGCAGGCGATAATTGAAGAAACTGAAGTTGAAAGCCGTGACCAGACACTGCTGAGCCCCCGAGCATCATGGAGAAATCCCAAATCGGGGCGGAAACTGTTCCAGAGGTGGAGTGCTCAAGGGGTAAGTAAAATGATCAATCAACCCAAGAGCAAGTAATCGAAGAGATGCCCAGAGTACCCAGGAGTACTGGAGCCGAAGAGGAGATCGGCAGCTTCCGCATTGGAAGCTACACTCCAATGCTGAATCCAAATCCGCAGACCTTCGAATACATCTTGGACGCGGAGGAGGATGAAGAGCATATTGACAGGGGTCTGTATCATGCCGAGAGGACAGTGGCATACCTCAAGGTATGGAAAACAACCATGTAAATGCTGTTATTGTACATATATATCTCATAACTGTGTTCTGCAGGCCACCAGCGAAGCATCAAGGAAGAAAACAGAATATATCCACAACATCTCGTTGATGCACGCCAAGGCGGACCGTCTCCAAAAGGAACTGGAGCGCGAACGCGAAGACCGCGAACTCTCGAAGGCGGAAGATGCCAACGTGATCCATACCTTGCACATGCGGACCAAGGAGTTGGCCGCAGAGAAGGAGGACATGAAGAAGAAGCTCAGCGCAGTGAAAACAGAGCTCAAAGGTACCCTGACTCTGCGAAAGTCTTGTAATGTAGTATCCCTTTCATGTTTGGTATAACAACTCTGTCATGGTCTTGTGTGAGCAGGGGCTCAACAACAGTTGACAATAGCCCAGAGCAAGATGACGGATTGGTCAAACTTGGCCAATCGTCATGAAGAACCGTTGAAGACTCTCTCTGCAGAGCACGACATCATCAAAGAACAGCTCAGAGTTGCAGTCCAACAACACAAGGATGCTGACTTGCAGCTGATTCAGGTCATTGAGCAGCAAAAGAAGGCTGCCAAGGATCTTAAAGACGCTCACGAAGAGAAGAAATAGCTATCCGAAGAACTCATCCAGTTGCAGAAGAATCTTGCTGACAAGAAGGCGCTGGATGAGAAGCTTGAGCAGATGACCAGGAGAATGTCGGAGCTTGAAGAAGCCATGCGGCAGATGAAGAAGTCGGACGATGACCTGGCTGAAGCCATGAAGCGGATTGCACTGCTTGAGAAGGCGGCGAACCCGGTGGTGAAGGCCTTGGTCCCTGAAGACCCTGCATCTCCGGAATCATTCCTGGAGCGCCTGAAGGCCATGCCTTGATAGTTGAAGACTTATATTAAGAGATCATCAAAAGCCTGTCTTGTGCATGTCCTTGCTGTAGTGAAGTCTAGGTACCCTGAAGTAGATATAGGCAATCTTGTAGAAGGCGTAGAGCCAAATCGTACTGAAGCCGCCTTCAGGGACCCGAAACAAGAGGCCGAGCCAGTTGCCGAGGCAATTCCGCAAAGCCTTAGATTGTAAATTGGACAAGTAATCTTGTAATATACGTTTTATGCAATTGAATGTTAATATTTCCGCATGTGAAGAACAATCCAAGAATTTCTAAGAACCCTTGGGTGTCTCTGTGTCGATGACCAGGACTTAGTCAAAATATACGTATGTTGTGTAAATTTTAACTGTCGAAAAAACAACCCTGTTAAGGACCCGAGGGAACCCAGGGAGATTTCTTATAGCATAGGCTATCTTTAAAATGAATGTACCCTAGAAGGATACATGGGAACAAACTGTCGGTGGTTCATATTACAAGAACCTAGTAAGACCCACGGAGCGGCAGCTTTGAGCTGAAATGTGGCGGACCACTCCGAAATTATTCCAAGTTAAGTACCCCTAGACCACTAATCAAGCAGTCAGGCACTTAATCCGGAATAAACTGGAGCACCGTCGGATTATACCCGATTAACCACGTACTTTCACCATCGAAACAACACGCGCGCCCACACGAAGGTGAGTTCCAGAAATTACAACATTCCACAAATTCGTCATACATAAATAGAACCATAAAGTTATTACAAACCAAGTTCGAAATTTAAATCAGAGTTCGAGAGTTCATTGCAGCGGAATTAATCTAACAACGATACATAGCAACACCACGATGAAGCCGGCCATGGTGCTACTCCTCCCGATCCTCGGAAGAGGACGGAACCCACTCGACATTCCAGCCAGGAGGAACCTGGGTAGGCCAAGTGATGGAATCGACTGCCACATCCATAACTGTACCTGGAATAATAGCCACAAGCAAGGCTGAGTATACTAATACTCAGCAAGGCTTACCCGTCAGGTGAAACTACATCACCGACATCTAGACATGAGAGGCTTTTGGCTAGTGGGTTTGTTTGCCAAAAAGCTACTAAGAGTGGATCCTTACTTTCATGATTTTAGCATCAATTTCTAGTAGTGTTAACCATTCTAGATTAGCATCCTCTCTAAGCATACAAGTGGTGCAATACAATTTATTACATATAACAAGTTCATCATCCTCATAGTTCCACTTGTTACTCAATGCAGCACAGCGGTCAAGCAGTCTCATTAACCGCGAGAAGCGGACAGTTCGAACCGAATTTTGCTACCTGGCCACGGGAAACCGAACACACACGGACAATGCTTGCTATAAAAGGCACAAGCACTTTCCAACCTTTCCCATCAATCCACAATTCGGCGCCGGGTCCACTCCCTTAGGATAAAGGTTTACCGCTTCACTCACGGCATCACGCATATATCCACAAGTGTACGGCAAGGGAAACAGAATGTTTCCAAGGAGAGATGGCTATCGGTCCTAGCTGCTTCAATCTGGTACCGAGCTTACCGATTCCCATAGGTCGGCATGCATGTGGTACGTTCAAAAACTTGACACACAGAACCACACGTTTCGACCTTAATCCAATTATCATACACAGACGGGAGATCTACACATACCATCCCGCCCGTCCATCCTTAGGATTCCAACATAAGTAAAGACAAGCAACTCCTATATCTCGCGAGTGACAGGAAATCTCTCGACTTGTAACGGTCCTAAAGGCATTGCTCTATCGATCTTATCATACTAGTATTTCAAGTCATAGGTACTAGAATCATGCAACTAGGGTATTCATATAACACCTAGAACGTAAATGCACAAACATTGTAAATACATAGTTGCATCATTTAAAAGTTAGGTCATGCTCCGGGGCTTGCCTTCATGGGCTAAAACGCTGTCAGGCTCCTGGTCGATCACGACGATGTCGGCACCTCCCTCGGGGACTTCTTCTTCGTCGACGGGGACGAGGTTGTAGGTTCCGTTAGCGAGAGCGCCTTCTACATGAGATGCACAACTTTAATGCGGCTGCCTATGTGACTTAAGAACAAGCCTTGAAGGCCATATTCACCTAGACATGCTAGTGTACTACTTTCTCCTTCACAAAATTAGAGGAGGGGTGTGAAAAATTTTGTGTCTTATGATGGTGATTGGGTGCACATATACAACATTTCAATTTGTTATTTTTAAGCAGTGTGCAGTTCTGGAATTTACATTTCCCATGCTCCATATTTAATTAATTATCAAATTGACCTATTCCTTTTTAAACAACCCATTTCTACTCTAGTTCCTTGTCATTTTTGTTTCTCTGTTTCTGTTCATCCTTTTTATCCACAAACTTTATGACAGCTACTGGAGTATAAGAGTTAGGCTCACTCCAAAATTTAGCTAAAACTGAGCTACACAGAATTTATTAAAAATAGTATAAGTTGCTGCTCAAAGAAACAAGATTAATTCATATAAAATTGAAACTACCTTCAAATCAGATAATTTTTCTACCAGAGCTACTCACAGGTGAAAGAAAGGCTCTGACCAAGTGGTGGGTGGCTAAAAATAACATTTGGACGGCCCTCAATAATTTTCTATCCGAAATCTAACATCTATTTATTTGGGAGCCTAAACCGGGTCAAAAATTATGTTTAGCATTTTTGCCACATGTGCTAACAAGTTCCAAGACCTCTGGAGAAAGATGGTGATTTTTGGTTGCATGGATTATTTTTAATAATTACAGGACCAAACTAAAACAGGAATCACAAATTAATTCATAACTGAAGCTGCAGTCCATATTTTTAGGTCTCCGTTGGACACAAGGCGTCTAAGGCCACTACAAACAACATATCCAAAGTTCAGCTCTAAAAGAGCTCAGGATTTGAAATGGTGCACAAGATTCTAAAAACTGAGTTTGAATTTTAATTCAAAAACTGTTCACCAAAAGTGTATATATGCTAACATGAGATTAGAGTTTACAACCTCACGAGTCCAGAGAGTATTTTTGTGCATTTTTTGCGATTTTTGTACGATTTTTAGTGAATTTTACAAGATTTCGGGAAAATGAGTTAAACCTTAAGAATCTTTTTACGCCGCGACCCTTGAAACTTTTGAAACTTCGCGAACAGGTCCCTGACTTCTTTCACTGGAAACCCTGCGAAAAGGAAGAAGATGAAGATACGTCCTTGGCTCGTCGACGGCGTTGCGCCAGCCAAACGACGGTGGGAGGAGGTCGAAGAGGTGGGGGAAAGAACGAGCAGCTCACCACGAGTCGAATGGTGGCGGTTGGGAGGCCGGAGGAGGCTCGGAGGTCGCCGGCGATGGAGCGGTGGCGGCGTGGCCGCCGCGGCTTCAACTCCGGCGAGGTCGGTGGCTGTCACCGGGGTTGGAGGGGCTCGTGAGCACCAGTGGGACTCGGTGAAGCTATTGGGATGCTCGGTTGGCCTTGGGGATGGCTCGAAGTGGTCGCTCGACATGCGGGTGCTCCGGCGGCCGGAAATGGGGATTTGGGGGAAATCCCGATTTCTCGCCGGAGAGTTGGGGAAAGCTCGAGAGAAGTGGGGGAAATGGAAGCTGAGGAAGTGGTCTAGCTCTGTGTGCGAGGAATTTGGGGATGGTGGAGGGACGAGGGCGAATTAGCTCCGACACTCGAGCTCGGTTCGCGCGGCTGGAGGTTGAAGATGAAGTGCGTGAGCGCGGGGAGGAGAAATGGTAGTGCGCGGACTGAGGGGAAGGTGCAAGGCGGCTCGGAGAAGTGTTGGAGAACGCGAAAGTGGCCAGAGCTGCCCAGGGTCGTTCGCGTGCACGGCTCGGCGCGTGCAGGCCGCCATGAGTGCGCTGCGAGCTCGAGCAGTGCGCGCGACGTGATTGGGCCCTACGGATCGTGGCGTGGACGCGAGGAGATACGCGGTAGGAGCTTTGGCGCGTTGCGAGCAAGAATCCCGGCCACGGGACGGCGCTGCGCGGCGCGCGCGGCCGCGGCCAGTGGCCGAGCTCCGCTCGGCATCATGCCGTTCCGCGCGGCGCGAGCCTGCCAGCTTGCTGTCGCGCGCGAAGTGATGGAACGGCAAGCCCGACGCCCGCGCGAGGACAAGAGCTAGCTGCCACTGCGGCTCAGCCGGCCTGGCGTGGCCTCCGCCGCTCGCCGGCCACGTGGCGGCCGATCTCCGGCCGGAGCAGAGCGCGCCAGGGTGAGCTGGCAGCACCCGTGGAGCTCCTTTGCTTTTTACGAATTTTCTCCAAAAATTTGAACTGAACATTCAAATGTGCAAAAATAAATGTTGGATTTTGAGACATGGGACACAACTTTCTTTTTTGTGTGAACCTGAAATTTCAAATTTTTCAATCTCAAACAAGCCATTTTTAAACAGGCGTTCAACACTGTTTTTCGAGTTTTTGAGGGGCTAAACTACAAAATTTGAAAAAGTTCCTAACAGTGACTTGGCCTTATTTGTTGTGCCAAACAACTTTTATGTTTGGAGATTTTCAAGTTTAGTACAAATTTCTTGGGATTTCAGTTGGGTGTCAAAAAGGCCTTTGTTTTGAATTTAATTTGAATTTTGGTCAAATTTTTGTGTACTAACACCATTGTTCCCCTTTTTACCCTGTTTTAAATGTGTTTTCAATGTATTAACATCTGGGATGTCACATGAAAACTATCGCGAAGTAGCGAAAATTTAGGAACAAATCCGTTAACGGTCCCGGAGGAACCCGGACAGACCTCATATAGTTACTCCGAATGCATAAAAAGAAAACTTTCCGAGTCTCAAAAAAGAACACAGAGAAGTTTCGAACGATGTCATAAAGACGAAGTAGTATAAACAACCCAGTAAAGGGAAGTGTGGCGGTCCACTCCGAAATTATTCCAAGTTAAGTACCCCTGGACCGCTAATCAAGCAGTCAGGCACTTAATCCGGAATAAGCTGGAGCGCCGTCGGATTATACCCGATTAACCACGTACTTTCACGATCGAAACAACACGCGCGCCCAAACGAAGGTGAGTCCTAGAAATTACAACATTCCACAATCTCAACATATGTAAATAGTATCATAAAGTTATTACAAACCAAGTTCGAATTTCAAATCAGAGTACGAGAGTTCATTGCAGCGGAATATTAAAACTAGCGACGATACATAGCAACACCACGATGAAGCCGGCCATGGTGCTACTCCTCCCAATCCTCGGCAGAGGACAGAACCCACTCGACATGCCAGCCAGGAGGAACCTGGGTAGGCCAAGTGATGGAATCGACTGCCACATCCATAACAGTACCTGAAATAAATAGCCACAAGGAAGGCTGAGTACACTAATACTCAGCAAGGCTTACCCGTCGGGTGAAACTACATCACCGACATCTAGACATGAGAGGCTTTTGGCTAGTGGGTTTGTTTGCCAAAATGCTACTAAGAGTGGATCCTTACTTTCATGATTTTAGCATCAAATTCTAGTAGAATTAACCATTCTAGATTAGCATCCTCTCTAAGCATACAAGTGGTGCAATACAAATTAGTTCATACAACAGGTTCATCATTCTCAAGTTCCACTTGTTACTCAATGCAGCACAGCGGTCAAGCAGTCTCATTAACCGCGAGAAGCGGAAAGTTTGAACCGAATTTTGCTACCTGGCCAGGGGAAAGCCAACACACACGGACAATGCTTGCTATAAAAGACACAAGCACTTTCCAACCTTTCCCATCAATCCACAATTCGGTGCCAGGTCCACTCCCTTAGGATAAAGATTTACCGCTTCACCCACGGCATCACGCATATATCCACATGTGTACGGCAAGGGAAAGAACATATTTCCAAGGAGAGATGGCTATCGGTCCTAGCTGTTTCAATCTGGTACCAGGCTTACCGATTCCCATAGGTCAGCATGTGCGTGGTACGTTCAAAAACTTGACACACAAAACCACACGTTTCGACCTTAATCCAATTATCATACACGGACGGGAGATCTACACATAGCATCCCGCCCATCCATCCTTATGATTCCAACATAAGTAAGGACAAGCAACTCCTATATCTCGCGAGTGACAGGAAATCACTCGACTTGTAACGGTCCTAAAGCATTGCACAACCAACCCTATCATACTAGTATTTCAAGACATAGGTATTAGAATCATGCAACTAGGGTGTTCAAAACAACTCCTTGAAACATAAATGCACAAGCATAAATAATTCATAGTTGCACAATTTAAAAGTTAGGTTATGCTCCGGGGCTTGCCTTCTTGAGCTAAAACACTGTCAGGCTCCTGGTCGATAACGGCGACGTCAGCACCGCCCTCGGGGACTTCTTGATGAGAACATCCCCACCAACGATACAACCACGTCAGTGACGCCTCCGCTTACTATCGCTGGTCCAATTACTCGTGCTCGTGCCCGACAACTTAAACATCAAGTAAGTTCCCTTCTTTGTTCAGATAAATCATATTTAGATTGTGGAGACACGTGCACTCTTCTTTTGATTAGGAATCATGGAGAAGAGCGAACGGTAAAGGGAATCGCGCACGCTGGATTTGGGCTGCAGCAGAACACCAACTTGTGACGCACGCCACGGATGCATACGGAGTCGGATTCGGACGTTCAAGTACTTCATGGAACGAGCTTGGAGTCTAGTTTCACATGGATTCAGAATCATGACGATATCTGTTCTGAGACGTCCGAAATCGTCAAATCTTTGACCGCATGTCAATCTGCCCAGGGTGCTGCGCCACCTCATTTGGCCCAATGGACTGTGTATCAAGTGGGGCCCATTAGGGGCCGTGTCCTAGGGTTGGAGCACGACCCCAGCCCCCTGTGGTTGACCTCCCCCTGTCATATACCTCTTAGCCGCCACCAAGAACACTTGGGTTTTGTTTAGATCAAGTTTAGCCTTTGCTACTTGCCTTCAAGCGCGTGTGCTGATCCAGCCATCCGTCTTGTTGTATTCGGAACCCCATCTTCAGATTGATATCGTGATTGTGTTTGAAACTTTTCATTCAGATCTCGTAATTTGAGTACTTGTATACTTGTTCTTGCTAGTTCTTCGATTGCTTGCAGGAACGGGTGCCCTAGTGGCCGGGTGACGCGCTCCACAAGATCGCGGCAACCATTGGAGGCAGTGTATCGGTTGCTAAGGCGCAGCCCCGGAAGGCTGTAGTCGAGCCGTGAACGTCGCCACCATTATCCAATCGAGTTATCTTCTACCTCTCATCGAAAGATCGGGCGTCAAACCCTAGCGGGTTCACATCAGTTGGTAATCAGAGCAAGGTTCTTCGGTGAGAGATTCCACTTCCTCGGTGTTTTTAATTTCCTATAATCCAGAAAAAGCCAAAAAAAAAATAGTAGAATTTCCCCCCCCCACCGCACCCTATAGACTCTTTTTCAGCCTTTTACTAGCACTGCTTAGTTAGGGCTTGTTGAGTTTTCGGTTGCATCGGTTGCGTTGAGTTGCTGGTCTTAGCGTCTAGTCGTTTAGAGTTTCGAGTTCTTGTCATGTTTGTGTCACAATTGCAGATTAGGGTTTCCTTTTTTTTCCCACAAATCAGAATTGATTTTGACATTCCATTGTTTCTCTTGCTACCATAACCCTAACCACGTGATTTGGGGGTTCAGCCACGTTCATCTTTCCATCTATAAAAAGGAAACCACACAAGTTCGAAATAGAATTCGATTCGGAATCCAGTTTCAACCCGAAGAGAAAAACACCATATTTCCTTGTTCCGAAGTCCAAATAGGGTGTTTAAATACAATCTGGAAACCTTAGCTTGTGCACTTTCCAACAGATCCATCGTGGTCCCAGTTTCGTTCTGAGCTCGTCGCAATCGCCCAAGAGATTTGCGAGTCTGCTGGGTTTTGTAAAAACAGCCAGCCAGTTGTTTGATCTTGCTGCTGTATTTTTGCTACTTCAAAAAGAAAGAAAGAAAGAAAGCAAGCAAGAAAGAAAATAAATAAAAGAAAGAGAAGAAAAGAAGAGGTTTTCTTTTGGTGCTATTCCTCTCCTTGTGATCTGTCTTTGCTGCAGTTCAGTGACTTCGTTTGTGTCTAGGCTCGCGTCTCTAGCACGTTCTAGCCTAGGATCAGCACAGTACCACCGTTGAACAATTATTGAGCTTGCCTTTGTAACTAATGTGGTGCTAGTACTTCCTTGTCTTAGCCCACCTATAGCTCCACATATCGACTACAGTGTTACAGGGTCTGTTGCTTCGGCACCGATACACTTCGCTCCACGGTTGCAGACTTGTTGGTTGCCGTACCCTCCTGTTTCGCAGCACGGTAAGAACTGGTAAGGGCTTGATACAGGTTGAGAGTGTGTGCCTTGTAGTAGCTACATCCCAGTAGTTGTAGGGCTTCTATTCCTTCACCTGTTTTCTTGTTCTTGTTGTTTTCTTAATCATGACAGGAACAGATGATGACGGGGATTCGGGGAGCTTGAAACAATCACCTCGCACCAAGAATTTCATCAGCCATTTGAAGAAACAGGCATTGTTGTACACAGAAGGTGTTGATAAAGATTTGCAGGTGACCAATGACAAGCTTGGGCAATTGGAGAATGCCCAAATCGCCACCAACACCAAGCTTGCGGGGTTGGAGATGACGGTCGCTCATGTTGACAAGAGCCTTGCTGCTATTTTGCGGCGTTTCGATGCGCTGCATTATGGTAAGACCCCCAGTGTACATGATGATAATAGTAAAAAAGATGATGGGCGTGATAAGGGCAGCAAGCAAGACGATGGCCGCATCGAGGATTGGGAGGATTCTTTTGCTGATACTGAACAGGAAGAACAAGACACTACCGGACGCCGACGACTACGCACAAATCGCCGAGGTATGGGTGGTGGCCGACGCCGTGAGGTACATACCAATGATGATGCTTTCAGCAAAGTTAAATTTAAGATTCCCCCTTTTGCTGGTACATATGATCCTGATACATACATTACTTGGGAGATTGGTGTTGATCAAAAGTTTACATGCCATGAGTTTCCTGAGCATACACGTGTTAGGGCTGCTACTAGTGAGTTCACTGATTTTGCTTCTGTTTGGTGGCTAGAATACAGTAAGAAACATCCTAATAACATGCCACAAACTTGGGATGCGTTGAAACGGGTCATGCGGGCTAGATTTGTTCCTTCTTACTATTCACGTGATCCGTTAAATAAGTTGCAGCTTTTGAGACAGGGTAGTAAGAGTGTAGAGGAATATTATCAGGAATTGCAAATGGGCATGCTACGTTGTCAAATAGAGGAGGATGAGGAACCTGCTATGGCTAGGTTTTATGGCGGGTTGAATAGAGAAATTCAGGACATTGTTTCTTACAAAGAATATAATAACATCACCCGTTTGTTTCATCTTGCTTGTAAAGCTGAACGGGAAGTGCAGGGACGACACCTCGCCATGAAGGCTAACATTTCTGCAGGACGATCTACATCATGGCAGCCACGCAATCCTCCACAGACACCGAGCCGTTCTGCACTGCCTCCACCACCTCCTCTCAGCGACAGAACACGTGGACAATCCACAAATTCAGCAGCCAAGTCTGGAGCGAAGCCAGCTGCTAGTGCTTCCTCGGTAGCATCCACGGGAAGGACGCGAGATGTGCAGTGTCATCGCTGCAAGGGCTATGGGCACGTGCAGCGTGAATGCTCCAGCAAGCGAGTTTTGGTGATCAAAGATGATGGTGGGTACTCTTCTGCTAGTGATTTTGATGACGATACACTTGCTTTGTTGGCTGCTAACAATACAGGTAATGACGACCCACCAGAAGAGCAAATTGGGGCAGATGATGTGGACCATTATGAGAGCCTTCTTGTGCAGCGTGTCCTTAGTGCACAAATGGAGAAGGCCGAGCAGAACCAGCGACATACATTGTTTCAAACAAAGTGTGTCATTAAGGAGCGATCTTGTCGTATGATCATTGATGGAGGCAGCAGGAACAACTTGGCTAGCAGCGAAATGGTGGAGAAACTTGACCTTACCACCAAACCACACCCACATCCATATTACATTCGATGGCTGAACAACATTGGTAAGGTAAAGGTAAATCGACTGGTGCGAATTAATTTTGCTATTGGGTCATATCATGATGTTGTTGAGTGCGATGTTGTGCCCATGGAAGCTTGTAATATTCTGCTTGGTAGGCCCTGGCAATTTGATACTGATTCTATGCATCATGGTAGATCAAATAAGTATTCTTTGCTGCACCATGATAAGAAAATTGTGTTGCTACCCATGTCTCCTGAGGCTATTTTGCGTGATGATGTTGCTAAAGCTGCAAAAGCTCAAATTGATGGCCCTAAACGTGATAAAACTGTTGTTGCCGCTGCTAACAAAAATGAGATAAGATTGAAGGGACAATGCTTGCTTGCTACTAAATGTGATATTAATGAGTTGATTGCCTCGACTTCGGTTGCATATGCTTTGGTGTGCAGGGATGCGTTACTTTCAGTTCTCGATGTGCAATATTCTTTGCCTCCTGTTGTTGCTAACATTTTGCAGGAATATTCGGATGTTTTCCCAAGTGAGATTCCAGCGGGGCTGCCACCAATTTGCGGGATTGAGCACCAAATTGATCTAATTCCTGGTGCATCGTTGCCCAACCGCGCGCCGTATCGAACCAATCCAGAAGAAACAAAGGAGATTCAGCGCCAAGTGCAAGAGCTACTCGACAAAGGTTACGTACGTGAGTCCCTTAGTCCTTGCGCTGTTCCAGTTATTTTAGTGCCTAAGAAAGATGGAACATGGCGTATGTGTGTTGATTGTCGAGCTATCAATAATATCACCATTTGATATCGTCACCCTATTCCACGTTTAGATGATATGCTTGATGAGTTGAGTGGTGCTGTTGTGTTTTCCAAAATTGATCTGCGTAGTGGGTACCATCAAATTCGTATGAAATTGGGCGATGAATGGAAAACTGCTTTCAAAACTAAGTTCGGTTTGTATGAGTGGTTAGTCATGCCTTTTGGGTTAACTAACGCACCTAGCACTTTCATGAGATTAATGAACGAGGTTCTACGTGCATTCATTGGGAAATTCGTTGTGGTATATTTTGATGATATATTGATTTACAGCAAATCCATGGATGAACATCATGATCATTTACGTGCTGTTTTTAATGCTTTACGGGATGCACGTTTGTTTGGTAACCTTGAGAAGTGCACCTTTTGCACAGATCGAGTGTCTTTTCTTGGCTATGTTGTGACTCCGCAGGGAATTGAAGTTGATCAAGCCAAGGTGGACGCTATTCAGGGATGGCCTGTGCCAACGACACTCACCCAAGTGCGAAGCTTTCTAGGACTCGCAGGGTTCTATCGCCGATTTGTGAAGGATTTCAGCACCATTGCAGCACCACTGAACGCGCTTACGAAGAAGGGGGTGCCTTTTTCATGGGGCACCACACAAGAGAATGCTTTTGTCATGTTGAAAGATAAGTTGACACATGCACCTCTCCTCCAACTTCCTGATTTTAATAAGACTTTTGAGCTTGAATGTGATGCGAGTGGAATTGGTTTGGGTGGTGTTTTGTTGCAAGAAGGCAAACCTGTTGCATATTTTAGTGAAAAATTGAGTGGGCCTGTTCTGAATTATTCCACTTATGACAAAGAATTGTATGCTCTTGTTCGCACTTTGGAAACTTGGCAGCATTATTTGTGGCCCAAAGAGTTTGTTATTCATTCTGATCATGAATCTTTGAAACATATTCATAGTCAAGGAAAACTTAATCGTAGACATGCTAAGTGGGTTGAATTTATTGAATCTTTTCCTTATGTTATTAAGCACAAGAAAGGGAAAGAAAATGTGATTGCTGATGCCTTGTCTAGGCGATATACATTGTTGAATCAACTTGATTACAAGATATTTGGATTAGAAACGATTAAAGACCAATATGTTAATGATCCTGATTTTAAAGATGTGTTGATCCATTGTAAAGATGGGAAAGCATGGAACAAATTCATCGTTAGTGATGGGTTTGTGTTTAGAGCTAACAAGCTATGCATTCCAGCTAGCTCCGTTCGTTTGATGTTGTTGCAGGAAGCGCATGGAGGTGGCTTGATGGGACACTTTGGAGTGAAAAAGACGGAGGACATACTTGCTGGTCATTTCTTTTGGCCAAAGATGAGAAGGGACGTGGAGAGGTTTGTTGCTCGATGCACTACATGTCAGAAGGCTAAGTCACGGTTAAATCCACACGGTTTATACTTGCCTCTTCCTGTTCCAAATGCTCCTTGGGAGGATATTTCTCTGGATTTTGTGTTGGGATTACCTCGGACTAGGAAGGGTCGTGATAGTGTGTTTGTGGTTGTTGATAGATTTTGTAAAATGGCACACTTCATATCATGTCACAAAACTGATGACGTGTCACATATTGCTGAATTATTCTTTAGAGAAGTTGTTCGTTTCCATGGTGTGCCCAATACCATTGTTTCTGATCGTGATGTTAAGTTCCTTAGTTACTTTTGGAAGACTTTGTGGGCTAAATTGGGGACTAAGCTTTTATTTTCTACTACATGTCATCCCCAAACTGATGGTCAAACTGAAGTTGTGAATAGATCTTTGTCTACTATGTTGAGGGTTGTTTTAAAGAAAAACATTAAGATGTGGGAAGAATGTTTGCCTCATATTGAATTTGCTTACAACCGTTCGCTGCATTCAACTACAAAGATGTGCCCTTTTCAGATTGTATATGGTTGTGTGCCTCGTGCTCCTATTGACTTAATGCCTTTGCCATCTTCTGAGAAACTGAATTTTGATGCTACTACTCGTGCTGAATTGATGTTGAAATTGCATGAAACAACTAAAGAAAACATAGAGCGCATGAATGTTAAGTACAAGTTTGCTGGTGATAAAGGTAGAAAGGAATTGAAATTTGAACCTGGTGATTTAGTTTGGTTGCATTTGAGAAAAGAGCGATTTCCTGAATTGCGTAAATCTAAGTTATTGCCTCGGGCTGATGGACCATTTAAAGTGCTCGAAAGAATTAATGACAATGCATACAAACTAGATCTACCTGCAGATTTTAGGGTTAGTCCCACATTTAACATTGTAGATTTGAGGCCATATTTGGGAGAAGTTGATGAGCTTGAGTCGAGGACGACTCAAATGCAAGAAGGGGAGGATGATGAGAACATCCCCACCAACGATACAACCACGTCAGTGACGCCTCCGCTTACTATCGCTGGTCCAATTACTCGTGCTCGTGCCTGACAACTTAAACATCAAGTGAGTTCCCTTCTTTGTTCAGATAAATTATATTTAGATTGTGGAGACACGTGCACTCTTCTTTTGATTAGGAATCATGGAGAAGAGCGAACGGGAAAGGGAATCGCGCACGCTGGATTTGGGCTGCAGCAGAACACCAACTTGTGACGCACGCCACGGATGCATACGGAGTTGGATTCGGACGTTCAAGTACTTCATGGAACGGGCTTGGAGTCTAGCTTCACATGGATTCAGAATCATGACGATATCTGTTCTGAGGCGCCCGCAATCGTCAAATCTTTGACCGCATGTCAATCTGCACAGGGTGCTACGCCACCTCATTTGGCCCAATGGGCTGTGTATCAAGTGGGGCCCATTAGGGGCCGCGTCCTAGGACTGGAGCACGACCCCAGCCCCCTGTGGTCGACCTCCCCCTGTCATATACCTCCTAGCCACCGCCAAGAACACTCGGGTTTTGTTTAGGTCAAGTTTAGCCTTCGCTACTTGTCTTCAAGCGCGTGTGCTGATCCAGCCATCCGTCTTGTTGTATTCGGAACCCCATCTTCAGATTGATATCGTGATTGTGTTTGAAACTTTTCATTCAGATATCGTAATTTGAGTACTTGTATACTTGTTCTTGCTAGTTCTTCGTTTGCTTGCAGGAACGGGTGCCCTAGTGGCCGGGTGACACGCTCCAGAAGATCGCGGCAGCCATTGGAGGCGGTGTATCGATGGCTAAGGCGCAGCCCCGGAAGGCTGTAGTCGGGCCGTGAACGTCGCCACCATTATCCAAGTGAGTTATCTTCCACCTCTCATCGAAAGATCGGGCGTCAAACCCTAGCGGGTTCACATCACTTCTTCTTCGTCGACGGGGACGAGGTTGTAGGTGCCGTCAGCGAGAGCGCCTTCTACATGAGATGCACGACTTTATTGTGGCTGCCTAAGTGGTCTAAAGACAAGGCCTTGAAGGCCATATTCACCTAGACATACTATTGAACTATTTTCTCCTTCACAAAATTAGAGGAGGTGTGTGAAAATTTTTATGTCTTATGATGGTGATTGTGTACACATATACAACATTTCAAATTATTATTTTTAAGCAAGTGTGCAGTTCTGGAATTTAGATTTCGTGCTCCATATTTAAATAATTATCAAAAGTAACCTATTTCTTTTTAAATAACCCATTTCTACTCTAATTCCTTCCCATTTTTTTTTCTCTGTTTATGTTTATCTTTTTTATCCACAAACTTTATGACAGCTACTGGAGTATAAGGGTTAGGCTCACTCCAAATTTTAGCTAAAACTAAGCTACACAGAATTTATTAAAAATAGTACAAGTTGCTGCTCAAAGAAACAAGATTAATTCATATAAAATTAAAACTACCTTCCAAACAGATAATTTTTCTACCAGAGCTAGAAATGAGTGAAATAAAGGCTCTGACCAAGTGGTGGCTAAAAATAACACTTGGACAACCCTCAATAATTTTCTATCCGAAAGCCAACATCTATTTATTTGCTAGCCTAAACCGGGTCAAAAATTAAGTTTAGCATTTTTACCACATGTGCTAACAAGTTCCTAGACCTCTGGAGAAAAATGGTGATTTTTGGCTGCATGGATTATTTTTAATAATTGCAGGACTAAACTAAAACAGGAATCAGAAAATAAATCATAACTGAAGCTACCGTCCATATTTTTAGGTCTCCTTTGGACACAAGGCGTCTAAAGCCACTACAAACAACATATCCAAAGTTAAGCTCCAGAAGAGCTCAGGATTAGAAATGGTGCACAAGATTCTAAAAACTGAGTTTGAATTTTAATTCAAAAATTTTTCACCAAAAGTGTATACATGCTAACATGAGATTGGAGTTTGCAACCTCACGAGTACAGGGAGTATTTTTGTGTATTTTCCGATTTTTTTACGATTTTTAGTGGATTTTACAAGATCTCGGGAAAATGAACTAAACCTTTAGAATCTTATTACGCCGCGACCCTTGAAACTTTTGAAAACCTCACGAACAGGTCCCTGACTTCTTTCACTGGGAACCCTACGCAAAGGAAGAAGATGAAGATACGCCCTTGGCTCGTCGACGGCGTTGCGACGGCCAAACGACGGTGGGAAGAGGTCGGAGAGGTGGGGGAAAAGAACGAGCAGCTCACCACGAGTTGAATGGTGGCGGTTGGGAGGCCGGAGGAGGCTCGGAGCTCGCCGGCGACGGGGCAGTGGCGGTGCGGCCGCCGCGGCTTCAATTCCGGCGAGGTCGGTGGCTTTCACCGGGGTTGGAGGGGCTCGTGAGCACCAGTGGGACTTGGCGGAGCTGTTGGGATGCTTGGTTGGCCATGGGGATGGCTCGAAGGGGTCGCTCGATGTGGGGGTGCTCCGGCGGCCGGAAATGGGGATTTGGGGGAAATCTCGATTTCTCGCCGGAGAGTTGAGGGAAGCTCGAGAGACTTGGGGGAAATGGAAGCTAAGGAAGTGGTCTAGCTCTGTGTGCGAGGAATTTGGGAATTGTGGAGGGATGAGGGCGAATTTGCTCCGGCGCTCGAGCTCGGTTCTCGCGGCTTGAGGTTGAAGACGAAGTGCGCGAGCATGGAGGAGAAGAAATGGCAGTGTGCTGGCTGAGGGAAAGGTGCAAGGCGGCTCGGTGAAGTGTTGGAGCACGCAAAAGTGGGCTGAGCTGCCCGGGGTCGCTTGCGTGCACGGCTAGGGCACGCAGGGTGCCATGATTGCGCCTACGAGCTCGGGCAGCGCGCGCGAAGCGGTTGGGCGCGGCGGATCATGGCGTGGGCGAGAGGAGATACGCCGCAGAAGCTTTGGCGTGTTGCAAGCGAGAATCCCGGCCGCGGGACGGCGCTGCGCGGCGCGTGCGGCCGCGGCCAGTGGCCGAGCTCCGCTCGCCATCATGGCGCTCCGCGCGGCGCGAGGCTGCCAGCGTGCTGTCGCGCGCGAAGTGATGGAACGACAAGCCCGACGAGGACAAAAGCTTGACGCCGCCGCGGCTTGGCCGGCCTGGCGAGGCCTCCGCCGCTCGCCGGCCACGTGGCGGCCGGTCTCAAAATTCTTGAGATTTCAGTTGGGTGTCAAAAGGCCTTTGTTTTGAATTCAATTTGAATTTTTGATCAAATTTTTGTGTACTAACACCATTGTTACCCCTTTAATTATGGTTTGATTGTGTTTTTAGAGTACTAACAGCAGGGATGTCACAGGAAGTTTATTATATCTCGTTGCCGAAACAACAGTACAAAAGAACTCATGATGCCGAAGCAATCAGTACATGTGTTGCCGAAGCAATGTTACAATGAAGGAGCTACGCGTAGAATTTGTGTAAATGTTCTATATTCCAGGGATTTGGTAAATCAGTACCATCCTCTGTTTGAAGTCTGTATGTGCCTGGCTTGAGGACCTTGGAGACAATAAATGGACAATCCCAAGGCGAAGTGAGCTTCGTGTGACCAGCTGTATTCTGGATCCGCCGTAGCACCAATTCTCCAACCTGGAATGACCTCGTCTACACATTTTTGTCATGAAATCGGCGAATACCCTGAAGATACGCAGCATTGTGTAACAAAGTGCCAGTCGTGCTTCTTCAGCCGTATCAACCTCGATCGTCCGTTGTTCGTCCGCCATGGCTTCTTGAAATTCCTCAACGCGGGGAGCGCCATGCATGACATCCACGGGTAGGACGGCCTCAGATCCGTATACCAAGAAGAAGGGAGATTGCCCTGTAGCTTTGCTGGGTTGAGATCGTAGGCCCCAGACAACCGGGTAGAGTTCTTTCATCCGTGGGCCTTCAGCTTTCTTCAAGGTTCATTCCATGCGAGCTTTAAGTCCATCGAGTAACATGCCGTTGGCTCTTTCTACTTGACCATTGGCGCGAGGATGAGCAACAGAGGTAATCCCAGAACTTGTTGCCTGTGAAGGTAGTACCCAAATCTGTAATGATTTGATGCGGTATACCGAAGTGAAGAATCAACTCTTGAAGGAATTGGACTACTTTATCAGAGGTCGGTTTAACAACCGGGAAGACTTCTATCCACTTCGAGAATTTGTCGATCGCAACAAAGAAATACTCAAAACCACCAGGTGCCCTAGGTAGTTTTCCAATCATATCGAGCCCCCATCATGCAAAGGGCCATGATGGTGGTATCAATTTGATCTTGTGCGCAGGCGGATGTGAATGATGAGCAAAATACTGACAACCCTTGCAGTGACGAACAATTTCTTCTACATCGTGTAAAGCCGTAGGCCAATAGAACCCGACACGGAAGGCTTTGCCCATGATGGTATGAGAAGCTGCGTGATTGCCACATTCACCCGCGTGGATTTCCTCTAGGATACTGATTCCCTCTTGCTGTGAGACGCACTTCATCAATGCGCCAGAGCGTGCGCCACGCCGGTATAGTGTGTCTCCAATTATCATATAGGACTTGCTGCGATGAATAATTTGCTGAGCTTCTGCCTTCGCGGTAGGAAGTTTGTCGTGCAAGATGTAATCTATAATTGGTGCACTCCAGGTAGCGTCGATGAGCATAACCTCAAGAGTTGAGGTTGTAGCGTCGGTAAGGGCTGCTGCAGCAATAGATGGCTTGGAGAGCTCATTAACGAACACACCACTGGGTACCTCTGCTCTGGAAGAAACCAGTTTAGATAGGACGTCTGCAGCAACATTGTAATCTCTCTCGACATGATGAAATTCAATGCCGAGGAAGTGCTTCTCCAACTTGCGAACTTCTTCACAGTACGCATCCATATTCTCATGGTTCCGATTCCAATCCTTGTTGACTTGTTTGATGACCAGCATTGAGTCCCCATATACCAGTAGGCGCTTGATACTGAGGGTGATAGCCATCTTCAGCCCGTGAAGAAGTGCTTCGTATTCTGCAGCGTTGTTGGAGACGGCGAACCAAATCTGCAGAACGTACTTGAGTTGATCTCCTCGAGGTGAAATCAACAGAACTCCAGCGCCGCCACCTTCCAACATGAGAGAACCGTCGAAGTACATTAATCCAGTGCTCAGGCTTGATGGTGACGATGGGGAGATTGTGCTCAGTCCATTCCGATATGAAATCAGTAAGAACTTGAGACTTCATGGCCGTGCGAGATCGGAACTCAATGCTATAGGTTCCGAGCTCAATAGCCCACTTGGCGATACGGCCTGTAGCGTCTTGGTTATGGAGAATTTCGCCAATAGGATATCTAGTAACCACAATGATCTTGTAGGAGTCGAAGTAGTGCTGCAATTTCCTGGATGTCGTTAGGACGGCGTATAGAATTTTTTGAACTTGAGGGTATCGTGATTTGGAGTCCGAGAGGACTTTGCTCACAAAGTACACAGGCTGTTGAATCTTCTGGAGATGACCTTGCTCATCACGTTCAACGACAATAGCAGCACTGACGACGTTGGTGGTTGCTGAGATGTAGAGCAAGAGGTCTTCGCCCAGGAGCGGCGCAGTGAGCACAGGTGGTGTGGTCAGGATCAGTTTGAGCTTGTCGAAGGCATCCTGAGCCTCCTGTGTCCACTGGAATCTGTCTCACTTCTTGAGGAGCTTGAAGAACTCGGTCTCGCGTTCTCCGAGTTTGGAGATGAAGCGGTTGAGTGCAGCCATGCAGCCCGTAAGCTTCATGACATCCTTGACGGTGCGGGGCGGCTCCATATCCATGACTGTCGCTATCTTCTCTGGATTAGCCTCGATGCCGCGTTTGCTGACAATGAACCCGGGGAGCTTTCCTGACGGAACGCCGAAAACACACATGGCGGGATTAAGCTTCCAACGCTATTTGCGTAAGTTGTCGAACATCTCGGTGAGATCAGCGATTAGATCCTCGGGGTTTCTTGTCTTGATGACCACATCGTCAACATACGCCTCCACGTTTCTGTGGAATTGGTCTTGGAGACAACCTGTATCGCCCACTGATATGTGGCACCTGCATTTTTCAAACCAAAAGGCATGGTTGTATAACAATACGCACCATATGGCGTGATAAATGAGGTTTTAATCTAATCCTCTTCTTTCAGAGATATCTGATGATATCCTGAGTAACAATCGAGGAAACAGAGAAGGGTGCATCCGGCAGTGCTATCGATGGCTTGATCGATGCGAGGAAGCCCGAAGGGATCCTTTTTGCAATGTTTGTTGAGATCAGTATAATCAACACACATTCTCCATTGATTAGAATTCTTTTTTCTTACAAGAACCGGATTAGCTAACCAATCCGGATAAAAGACTTCTTTAATGAAGTCGGCTGCTAATAACTTAGCTAGCTCTTTCTTGATGGCTTCCCGACGCTCGGTGGCGAATCTTCGGAGTCGCTGCTTTTTAGGCTTCGCGCTCTCGTTGACGTCCAGCTTGTGCTCGATCAACTCTCTGGGAACTCCAGGCATGTCAGAAGGCTTTGTAGCAAAGATGTCGGCCTGGGTCCGCAGGAAGTTGACGAGCACGCTTTCCTATGCTGGAGTAAGGGTAGAGCCGATCACCGCCGTCTTCGTTGGATCTCCTGTCTGGAGATCGACTGTCTTCGTGGCAACTTTATCCACAGGCTTGATGGCTCGCGTCTTCTTCTGCGTCGGGGCATCTCCGTCTTCATCAGTAGCTGCCGGGGGGTGGAGCTCTTGATGATTGATGGTGGATGCGGCTCTGACAGCGCACTCCACTGCCTCTTTGTCGCAGACGTAGGAGCGCTTGATGTCACCGTGAAGGGAAAGAAAGCCGTGAGTTCCTGACATCTTCAACACCAGGTACGTGTAGTGAGGGATAGCCAAGAATTTGGCCAGCGCTGGGCGCCCGAGGATGGTGTGGTATGATGTTTCGAAGTCCGCGACTTCAAACTTGATTAATTCGGTACGGTAATTGGATGCTGTACCGTATGTGACGGGAAAGGTTATTTGCTCAAGAGGGATTGCGGCCTTCCCGGGTACAATTCCATAGAAGGGGGTATCGGCTGGCTGCAGCTTGCTTGTGTCGAGCTCCATATGTTTGAAAGTCTTGGCGAAGATGAGGTTGAGCCCGCTGCCTCCATCAGTCAGGACCTTGGTGAGCTTGCTATTTGCCACCACGGTTTCTAGGACGAGAGGATATCGCCCGGGACAGGTGATCTCCGCCCATTGATCTTCTCTGGACCAAGTAATGGGGGTGTCTGACCACCGCAGGGGTGTGAACACCGCGGGTTCTGCTGCATAGGCTTCGCGCCGTGCGTTTTTGCGATTGCGCGAGGTGTCGTTGACTGCCATGCCTTCGAAGATGACATTGACAGTGTTGGTGACGTCTGGGAAACCGCCATCTCCCTTATCGTGCTTGTCTTCTCCGTCGCCATCCGTCTTCTTTTTCTTGGTGGGCTTGCTGAAGGTTTCCAGTAGGAGCCAGCATTCGCCCATGGTGTGCTTGCTATCTGGATGGTACGGACAGTGCTTCTTGAGGAGCTTGTTGAATTCTTCCTTTCTCTGTTACGCGGACTGAGCAGCGCGAACAGTCTGGACGGTTGCGACCGTGTTGTTTGGTTGCTTCCGTGGGTTGTTGCCATTGCGCTTGAAGGAGTCGCGCGGCTGATCCTTGTTGTCTTCCTGATGCCCTCGCCCATTATTGACGGGGCGTTTGCCATAACGCTCCCGTTCTTGATCGTCGGTGTCCATCCAGTTGGCCACCATCGCACGAAATTCCTCTAGGTCGTGGGGACGATTGTGACCGAAGTCACGGAAAAGACTGCGATCGGTCATCCCCTCTTGAAAGTAGTCAATGACTTCCGAGTCGGGGATGGGGACGCAGGATGCTTTTATGGTGAAGAATCGCCGGTTGTAGTCACGCAGGGACTCATCTGGCTTCTGCTTGCACGCTCGGAGTTCATATTTGCTGCCAGGGCGCTCGAAAGAACCCTGGTAGTTGGAGACGAAAGCCTTCTTAAGCGCGTGCCAGCTGTCGATGGAGTCTGGGCGAAGGGATTCGAGCCAGGTGAGTGGACCATGCTCCATCACGACAGGGAAGTACAACATCTTGGAGATGTCATCGCATCCCGCTGCCTCAATTGCCGAAGAGTATCTGCGCAGCTAGATGTTGGGATCTTGCTTTCCGTCGAAGTTTGTGATGCCTGATGGCTTGAACTTTTGAGGAAAGGAGCTGACGCGGATGGCACGTGTATAGCATGGCAGGGCGTCGGGATTGGGGATGTCGTACCCCCCGCAGAATCCGCGGCATGTGATGTGGCCCTTCCCTCCTGGAGCCGGTTGATCTGATTGCGGGCGTCATTAGGGGCGACGTGAGATCGGGCCGGACGGGGTTCTTCGCGACGTCTGGGAGGTTCCCCGCGAGACCTAGGGGGTTCCTCGCGAGGCAATCAGAGCGGCGGAGCTACCGTAATGGCTGTTATGACGCTTTGCTGACGGTGTTCGGTGGTGCGAAGAACTCTTGCTTCTGGAAGCAGAGCGGCCTTCGTCCAGGCGATCAACCATGACTGCTGCGGCTTCGAGGCGAGCCTTGGCGAGGTTGATGTTAGGGGTAGCTTGGAACCCCTCGAAGACGCTAACCACGAACATGATGTTAGCTGCAGGAGATTTGAATATGCCTTCTTTGTCAAACTCCCCGTTGAGATTTTTCATCCAAACGTGGCGACGTCTGAGGGCACGGTTGCGGTTTTGCTCGATACGGAGCTCTCGGTCTCCGTCTGTTTCTCCATCGACGGTCGGGGCGTCGTCGGAGACAACTTCGTCGTCGCTGTGGTCGTTGAGGGTGACACAGGACTGGCGGCCGGGGTTGTTAGGCCCGGTTTGTCTGTTATCCGTGATAACATAAAGCTTTCTGCCTTCCTGGAAGGGGAGCAGAGGGAGAATATCCCGTACCATAGAGGGTACGTTTGCTTCGTGGAGAGCAACAACAGGATCCATGTCAGGCCAATGGACGATAACCCCCAAGGGAGTTGTGGTCATGACAAGATCTGAGTTGGCCTGGCGAGGTTGATGAGGCTTCTTCGTCAGATGCCTCTGGTAGGTCGCGGCTGAATTTGTTAACCCGAAGGGAAACTGAGGCGCGTGCGATCTACGCGGTGAAGTCTTCGTCCCACAGGAACTGGAATTAGAGTTCCTGGGTGCCCATGGGGTTGTTGTCATGGTCCTGATCGTTGAACCCTGGTGGAAGTCAGAGGTGATCTGGAGTCCGCTAGGGAGTCGTGGACACGTGGATCGATCCTGCCGCTTGACAGGGGCCGGGTCGATGTGGTTGGCCTGAGCTTGAATCTTCTTCGGGCACCATGTACTCCTCCGAGTAGGATACGATCCGAAGATCGTGTCGGAATTTGGAGTTTTCCACGATCCTCGTAGAGTGATCTGCGCGGGTGGCGGAGCTGACGCAACCGCCTTGTCGCGCAGTTCATGCTGGAGCTTGCCGTCCTGGTTTGCGATGCAAAGCCAGGAACCGAAGATGAACGTAGCGCCTGCTTCGAACTTGGTGACGATGTGGGCGCTGAAGGATGCCATCGATTCTTTAATGAGTTCTCGACGAGTAGAATCCCACAGACGGCGCCAAAGTGTCGGCGAATTATGCTGACTATGTTCTCGAGGGATGCCCCGAGAGAAGGGTTTAGGGAGGAGTCGTCGAGAATCTAGAGCCGAAGGTGACAAGAGACGATTTTAGACAGGTTTAGGCCGCAATGTGCGTAATACCCTACGTCCTGTATGATGTGTCTTGTATAGATGAGATGCGATGAATGGGGTCCCTATCTCCCCTTATATATGCCGGAGGATAGGGTTACATGGAAACCGTATAAGGTTAGGAAACTTTTACAAGTTTATCTCTAATTTCCTAATACAGCTTATCCTAACCGACTAGGACTAATCCTTGTCTTGTACGTCAAGCCTTGTACTTGGGCCGGCCCATAGGATGGTCCGCCAGGGTTGTTTAGTCCATTAGGACTCTACACCCACAGTTGCTGAATTTACTTGGTGTTCTAAGATTGAACCTTATTCTTGTGCATGTTTTAGGCCAGCTCATAAAAGTCGGCAAGAAGAATTTAAATTTACATTTGATGTATCTAAATATGATCGCATTTTCGATGAATTACATAAACTTTGATACATTAAGATTTATTATGTTATACCTTCATTGGAAGAGTTGAAAAGGCAAGCATATTGTAAACTTCATAATTCTTATTCTCATGCTATGAATGATTGCAATGTTTTCTGTTGACAAGTTCAATCGGCCATAAATGAAGGCTGTTTGAGATTTCATAATATGCAGGTGGATAAAACTTCTTTCCCAATCATTACCTTGGATTTGCAACAACATAAGGTTTTGATTCGGCCGCATCAAGTAGAATCTACCAAAGGGAAGAATGTTGTGGTGGGAGATGAAAGACCCACTTTGATAGGGAAGGGGTTGATCCATGAAGTGACATGTGAGAGATATTCTAATGGAAAGGAGACATTCAAAGTCACATTGAGAGCCTCTGGATATGGGGGGCAAAGATTGGTCGTTTTACCTGGACCGCAGCCGTCTGGGCCTGTTCCACAACAGGCGGTCAGACCGGCCTACACCATGTAAATGAAGCGTTCACTGATTGGAGCTTTGAAATTGAGTTTGGCTAAAGATAAAGGATCTGGTATGAAGCCAACGGTCACATTCGATATGCTTTTTGACAAGTACTCGAAGCAAAAGGACGTTCCAAGCGAACGACCATTAAAAAAAGAGTGAGATCACCTACACAACAAGAGTGGACATCATCACCTCCAAGAGCTGGTATAAGACATAAAGGTGGATCTTTTGAGCTAGTGCAGTGTCATCATGTGTCTTGGGAATTAAGTCTGATATGGGATGACACTGGTGTGATGTGGGTGCCATATTAGTCAGAGGGAACTAAGAAGACATGTTCTGGATAGGATTGCACTACCTGTTTGTGACCGTTTGGCTCTTTCTCAATCTGGTCAAGGGCATTAGGCCTAACTTCCTGTTACCAGCGGTCTAGACCGTCCATCCCAGAAGAGGAAGACACCTACTCTAAAGCAGGTGTATCAGCCTAAGAAGAGGGATTTGAAGGTTTAGAAGAAGAATGTGGACTCAGAAAGGGCTACCACACTTGATGGGGACAAGAGACCGATTGTTTTGAACAATCTTGTTGAGAAGTCCATTTCAGGGACTCCCGCTGATGATGGTCATGAGGTTAGCTACAATGAGTCTAAATACTTTATTCCTAAATAGTGTCCTCTAGGTTTGACTCATACACAGAGAAGGAAACTTCAAAGACTACATTTTCAGGAGAGAAAGAAGCAAAAGCAAGAGCTTTACAACAAGTATAGACCTATGCTTCATCAGAAGAAGAAATTGAAAGTCAAAAAAGAGGATCAGCCGAAGCCAGTAGTACAAGCGGTCCAACCGGTTGTACAGGCTGTCCAGACCGCCAGTGCTGTAGAGTCAACCAAGTAGGCGGTCAGACTGCCTGCATAGCCGGTCAGACCAGTTGAGGCAAAATTATTGCCGAACAATTCTTCTTCTACTTGCATGGTTTGTGATGGCGAGTTGACATTGGTTCCTAGTACTGAGGACGATGAACAACTTATTGATTACAGTTTGTCTCCTAAGCACATGTGTTGATGGCAGAAAATGGCTTAAAGCCGGTCAGGCCAGGATAGCCAGTCTAGACCGCCTGTACACGCAGTTAGATAGGTTGGGCCCTGTAGCCAATACAGCAATGTGCCATGTGGTCTAACCACCTATCACAGGTGGTCTAACCGCCTGTCTCAAACCCCGAGTGGAATTAGAGTTTTTCACGTTTTTAGATCTGTACAAGGACTTTTTTGCGGGGCAAGACCTCCCCACCCTATAAATATAAAGGGCCGTGCCCAATTGAGGATCTCTACCAAATCGTTCAAATCATTTGTCTTACTTTTTTCTCCAAACCCTAGCTTTTCAAATCTCTTTGCTTTCCTTCTTCATCTCTACGACATTTAAGGACGTTCTAAGTGGCCTTGCTGATCTTAGAACAACTCTAGGTTCACAGCCTCCGAGGTCGTGGTCGTAGGCTTTCGCGGCGCCTCTGTTACAGGCAGTCTGATCGGCTGCTACGGGCGGTCTGACCGGCTGCGTCCAGGAGCTCCGGCGAGGAGATTTTGATGACCGCGTGATCTAGCGCATTCGTGTGTTGACCAGAAGCGCGTCAGCATATTTTGGCGACTCCGCTGGGGATAGAAATTTGGTTTTTGAAGACCGATCTACTATATCTAGCACTATGGGTATCGGCGTTGGACAAGACAACATCGTGGGGGTGGCTATTGAAGATCTTAGTCCCGAAGAACATGAGAGGTTCTTGGTGCTCCAGAAGAATCTCGAATCAAAGTTCTTGAAGACGTTCCGGAAGGGTCGTGAAGATCATTCGGCGAAAAGCGTTCAAGACTTCATGATGCCTTCCTTCAAGATGAGTAAGGGGCAAATTGAGGTAATCAACAATGTAAGCACTTCCGCACCTCAGCCCCCTGCATCTACTCCTCTTGGTCCAAGTTTTTTGGATCGTGATTCATTAGTTGAGCAATTGTTAGAACCACTCGAAAAATTGGAAGAAAAGTCTTTAGATACTCGTGAATTACCTGAGCATAATATTTTTTCTATGGTATGCCACCGAATTACTTTGCTGGACAGACCCCACCACCACCTAACATGCTCAGACCGAATACGGTCAATGCAGATGGGTTGGTGGCGGCTGGTTCTGCAACCGGTCTAACTGCCAGCACGGCCGGTCTAACCGCTACAGGCAGTCAAACTGCCAGTTCTGGTGGTCAGAATAACTCCACTAATGCTCTGGTATTCGTGCTGGAGCAACCTTTGCTGCTGTCTACTGTTCCAAACTCGGCCTCCCCTGGCTGTGCTGGTCCATTAGCTACAATGGGTGCTACATATTCCACGACTATGCATACTACGCAATCGGGTGGTCTTATTCCCGATGAAGTTTTTGATGCACATAGGAATATGTAGAATAGACATGCATCTCATCTGAATTATATGAATGCTATGCAATCATCAGCCCAACAAAACCCCCAATTGGTCGAATTTACTAGAATCAGGGATGAGTTGTCTGATGTGATGAGAAATAAGCTAGGTGTTTATTTTGGTAGCACTAGAATATATCAGAAACCTTATCATGCTAACATTGATACTGCTCCTTTTCGCAATGGGTGGCGCTTGCCTAATTTTGTAAAATTTAGTGGAGATGATGAGCGCACTACTTGGGAACACATTAGTCAGTATGTTGCTCAACTTGGGGAAGCTGGGAATTTGCAAGCAATTATAGTACGTTTGTTTTCATTATCACTTACTGGTACTGCTTTTGCTTGGTTTTCTTCATTAGCCCCTGGTTCTATTATGAGTTGGGATCAACTAGAGCGTAAATTTCATGATCATTTTTATAGTGGAAATCATGAGATGAAATTGGCAGAATTGACATCGGTTAGACAAGGTCGGGATGAAACCTTCTCTCAATGAGAAGATTTAAAGATGTTAAAAACTGTTGCTTTAATTTGTCTTTTTCTGAAGTTGATCTTGCTGGCTTATGCTTTAGAGGTTTGAAATCCTCCATTAGAGAAAAGATAGATAATTTTGATTATTATTCGGTCGCACAAGTTCATATTAGAGCTGAGGTAGTTGAAGGCCGAGTTAATAAAGAAAAGGAGGGTTTCAAGTCACGTCGGTCTAACATTCATTTAGTTGATTATGCATCTGTCAATTCAACCGACGAGGATAGTGATGTTTATGTAGCAGAGTTTGTATATCTTGCTAATAAGAAAATTGTGTCATGCTCATCCCTTAAGCCGATTCATAAGAATCGACAAGAAGATATAAAGTTTACCTTTGATGTGTCCAAATATGATCATATATTTGATGAATTGCACAAATTTGGTTACATCAAGATTTCTCATAATTCTTTCTCGCATGCTACTAATGATTGCAATGTCTTTCATCGGCAGGTTCAATCGACTATTAATGAGAGCTGTTGGAAGCTTCATGAGATGCAGATTGATGAAGCTCCTTTTCCGGTCAACACCATGGAATTACAACAGCCCAAGGTCTTGATCCGGCCACATCAAGCCCAATCTACCAAGGGAAAGAATGTGGTGATTGGGGAAGAAAGACCGTCTTCAAAGGAGTCGGTTCGAGAGGTGACTTATGAGAAGACGACTGATGGCAAAGAGTCGTTTAAAGTCACTGTGAAGTCCTCTGCACAAGGGGGGCAAGGGTCGGTCGCTACTCCCAGATTGCAGGCGCCCGGGTCTGGTCTGCTACAGGAGGTCAGACCGACTGTCCCCATGGACGCCCGAAGATACTGATGCCGAAGCGTCTAGAAGTTTGGTACTTGGAAGATGAATGTGGCAAAAGAACAGGGGGATCATAAGCCTGATCACGAAGATCAGTTCCTGTTACGTAATCGAAAAACAAACAAGAACGAGAGGCGAGCAATCTATGTATCACTCGAAGGTGGAATCCTGAGTTAGATGAGGTCAGTGCGTATTTGCACGTGATCCGGTTTAGTAGAGGCTAACTTGTAAAACAAAACTCATGTCTAAAACAAAAGAGAGGTCTATCTAAATAGAGGGGGACAGGTGGGGGCGCACGCCCCCTGGCGACGAGGAGGGGGGCGCACGCCCCTGGGCGGCCAGGGGAGCGCATGCCTCTAGTGGGGCCCAACCCTAGTTGAGCCAGCATTTTGTCTTCTGGGCCTCTGTCTAGTCTTCTGGGCTTCCATCTTGGTGACTCGAATTGAATTAGCCTTGTGCCTCCTTTATGACTTGGACAACCTTGTTGGACTACTCCTTCAAGATTGCATGGCACAATCATGTTCTCATCATCCTCCCCTTCTTGAGGAAAAGCCATCCTCGGCGTCGATTGTACTTGAAACCGATCCTGCATGTTCGCATCATCCTCCCCTTCTTGAGGAAAAGCCATCCTCGGCGTCAATTGTACGTCGAACCAATCCTGCACAACTACACAAGGGAGAACGGGGTTTCGAAAACAAAGAAAATCAAAATTATTGTGAGGAGGAATGTCACCATGTTTCAAATTGGCGAATGTGTCATATCGCATAGAAAATTTAGCAAACATGTAGGCTTCTTGATCGGACGACACACAATGTTTGGCAACATTATCCTGCAAAAGATTTGTACCAACAAAAGACAAAGCAGGGATGGGTAGCGAATAGCAATGCTCCCCTTCTTGGGAGGAAACTTGGCTCACCAAAATTGAGCTAGAGGAAGGTAAATCAATATGTGTAGGATGACTGCTCACTAGTGGATCAAAATTGGGCACAACAAAAGGATAGCTCTGATTTTCATAAATATACACTCGATGTATCATATATTCTCCTTTGTTCTTATATTTGCCAATAGCATGATATGTGTGTCTAGAAAACCATGGCAATTCAGCATATTTAGAAATGTTTTCTTCCAAACAATCTAGATTACACAAAACATCAAATTCAATGTAACCCAAAGTATGTAAAGAAGACAACATCGCAAACTCATTGGTCGTGTTTGAAATATGAATGGCATGTTTAATTTCAGCACAAGTGTGTGATTTTAAAACATGTACAATAGAAGGATTGTCACACAAATCAAGAACATGATCCACTAAAAAGTGATCTATGATATCATGAGTTGTGGAAAAATTCAGCACATCAGAAAAAGTCTCACCAGCCATGAGTGGGGCACCTGGAGTAGGACCGCTGCTCTCAATGTCAACAAGAACAATAGGTGCATTGTCAAGTGATGGTTCTGAATTTGTACATGAGGTTGTGGAAGGAGCACCGCCTATGGTCGTAGGTGTTGCAGGCGTGGCTGTCCTCTCGTGTGGTGTAGTGCTAGTCGTGGATGGCGTGGGAAGACTAGGCACTGTGCTGGATGATGGACTGTGTCCTACAAAAGAGTTAGGATATGTCTTCGAGCGGCGTCCCAGAACTACACAAATTTCTCTGATGAGCAGACTTTGTCTCCCCACGCAATCGTTCCTCCAATCTCTCGCCGGTACGACTTGTGGTTGCACTTCACCCCTGTGCGTTTGGTAAGAACGTACAAGAATTCGATAACAGCATTTTAGTGAGCGCCTTGTGAGCTGTTACACCCTTGTTGTCGTTGGTGTTGTTTTCGTGTTTGCGCTAACCATGTCAGGAGCATCGACAATACGACGGATGAACAGTTGCAGGACATGCAGACTCAAGTTGACAGACTTGCCGTGAACATGAAGACGTCGCATGAACGGCGTCACTCGACGATCACCTCGTTGAACGAGCGGTTCGATCAGCTCGACGTCGCTCAGACGGACATTAATAAAACACTCAACACCATCGTGGCACGGCTCAATGCATTGACCACTATGATCACAGAGTTGCAGGAGAATGGACATCGCCGCGGTCATGCCCGCCGTGTGGTACAACACCCAGCTAATGATTCACTTGCTAAGACTAAATTTAAAATTCCATCTTTTAATGGCAAATATGATCATGCTGCATATCTTGATTGGGAATTAGAGGTCGAACAAAAATTTGCATGCTATGATATTCTAGATAGAGCTGGAGTGCCCGATCTTTCACTGAGTGGGGGATAATTTCGATTGGTGGGAGGTGACCCTCACGATCCGACTACGACGAGCGAACCCGAAGCGCCAATGCAATCGCTGAACCAACTCCCTGTGGTTACTGATCCTGCAGAAGCAAAATCAGTCTGATCACGAAGATGAATTCCTGTTACGTAATAAAAAAATGAACAAGAACGAGAGGCGATCAATCTATGTATCACTCGAAGGTGGAGTCCTGAATTAGATGAGGTCAGTGCGTATTTGCACGTGATCCGGTTTAGCAGAGGCTAACTTGTAAAACAAAACTCAAGTCTAAAACAAAAGAGAGGTCTATCTAAATAGAGGGGGACAGGTGGGGGCGCACGCCCCTGGGCGACCAGGGGGCCGCATGCCCCTGGTTGGGCCCAACCCTAGTTGAGCCAGCGTTTTGTCTTCTAGGCCTCTGTCTGGTCTTCTGGGCTTCCATCTTGGTGACTCGAATCGAATTAGCCTTGTGCCTCCTTTATGACTTGGATAACCTTGTTGGACTGCTCCTTTCAAGATTGCATGGCCCAATCATGTTCTCATCAGCTTCCTTCACCTCCTCGTGTGAAGTTGGATCCACTGTGGGATAACAATGGAGTGATGTGGATGCCATATCATTCAACAGTGCAACCTTCGTTCCATCCTGGCTGGGAAGGTCCAAGAAGACACGTACAGGACAGGATTGTACATCCCGGTCGCGACCGATCAGCTTTCCGCCAATCTGGTCAAGGGCACTGGTCACTGGCGGTTTGACCGCCCGTCACGGTCAACTGCCGAAATCTCCTCCAAAGCAGGTTTATTGACCCAAGAAGAAGGAGGAGGTACATAACATGGAGGTGGACTTAGAGAGGACTATTGAGTTTGATATTATTCAAGTTGGGACTATGGATGTTCCTATTGAGAAGAGTCTGGCTATAAAGCCGACTTTAAGTGAAAAAGTTGTCGAGAATCAGGGGTCTAGTGCTGGCAAGTCTCAGCAACATTTTCTTCCAAGATGGTGTCCCGAAGGTTTGACTCGTATACAGAAGAGGAAGCTCCAGAAACTCTGTTTTCGGGAAAGGCAAGAGGAAGGTTTGAAGATGAATCCACTCAAATGTGCTTTTGGTGTGTCGTCCGGGAAGTTTTTAGGCTTCATAGTTCATGAGAATGGCATAAAGATTGATCCGAAAAAGGCCGATACTATTGAGAACTTGCAGGCGCCTAGCTCTAAGAAGGAGTTGACAAATTCTTGGGCAAGGTGAATTATTCGAGAAGATTTATTTGCAATTTGTCGGGGAAGGTGAATACTTTTACTCATTTGCTTCGGTTGAAAGATGATGCTGAATTTACTTGGGGGAAAACAACAAGAGGCGTTTGATGAGATCAAACATTATTTAGCTTCGCCTCCGTTCTTCGGGCACCTAGGAGAGTGGTTCCTTTCAAATTATATATTGCGGCCGAAAAAAGTGTTATTGGAGCTGTTTCGATCCAAGAGACCGAAGGGAAGGAATATATTATTGCATATGCAAGTAGAAGATTATTAGACACGGAAAAAAGGTATACTTTTATTGTAAAGTTATGCTTGTCGTTATATAATGCTTGTACAAAGTTGAGGCATTATTTATTAGTAAATACTTGCATAGTTGGTAGTCAAGCTGACATAATTAAATACATGTTGCATAGACCTATACTAAGTGGTAGAATCGGCAAATGGGCTTATGCTTTGATTGAATATGATTTAGTGTTTGAGCCATTAAAATCAATGAAAAGACAAATCGTTGCCGATTTTATTGTTGAGCATAGTAGGATTGATGACCATCTTGATTTAAATGTCGGCTATATTACTTTTACTCCATGGAAATTGCATTTTGATAGATCGGTTTGCAAAAGTGGTTGCAGAGTTGGTGTTATTTTCATATCACCAAACAGAGTTGTTTTTGAAGCTCTTAACCGATTAGATCATAATTGCACCAATAACCAAACCGAATATGAAGCTTTGTTATTTGGATTGGAGATTTTACGTGACATGGGAGTAAAATATGTTGAAGAATGTGGTGATTCTCTATTGGTGCAGCAAGTATCTAATGTTTTTCAATGCTTAGATAGGTTTTTAAATGCTTCTCTTGATAAATGCTTAGATATTATAACTTGCTTTGATGAATTTAGGGTTTAGGGCTTTCAAGTTTACTTTGGTTGATGGTGAGCTGTATCTTCGGACCACAGATGGTTTGCTTTTGAAATGTTTAGATCCTGATCAAGCTAGGTTGGCTATGACAGAGGTTCATGAAGGAATTTGTGGTACGCATCAATCGGCTCGAATGATGAAGTGGCTCCTTAGGTGGGCATGTTTTTATTGGCCTACAATGATAGCCGATTGTTTTCGTTACTACAAAGGATATGAAGAGTGACTAAGGTTCGTGTAACACCCAGATTTTCAAGAAATCCGAATGCTTCTATATGCTTGCCCAGGATGTCCACAGAACACATATAGATTACAAATATTGAATCACAGAGAACACAATGCTCGAATAAAATAATTTACATCAGAGTTTAACACAAGACATAGTCTTAAACAAATAACACAGCGGATGTCTTAATATTATTAAACGTCTCATAACTAGTAGAGCCTCAAGTCCACAGGGACACCGACTGGTTGAACACAGCTAGAAGTATGGCAGATCCTCCGGAAACTTAGCAAGCGACTGATCATTCAACGCTCCATCTGTTACCCATCCGGGATTTTGTTGAATAATTGCAAGTGTAAGTAAACCATCTTACTTAACAAGTATAACACGGGTTATGCAAGAACAAAGGCTTGACACGTTTATACTGCATTAGCACTTTTAGTTGTTTCATTTTATTACCATCCAATTTACTACAAATGAGTAGAACCCAAGTATAAACCCATTAATAAGGTATAAGTGATTATAGAACAAACCAACATCAACCACTAATATCATCTTCTAATAAAAAAGGATCCAGGCCGCTCGTATATGTGAGCACGGCTATCATGATAGATCAACACTCTGCAGAGGTTTCGTCCTTTACCCACCGGTCACATAAATCCAAAAGAACTTATGTTACGAGAACTTTCACAAAACACCCTAACAAGCACAGTAGCCGTTTTGGTTCAACATAGGCAGCATAACCCGAGGCATCGAGATTGACGTACGCTCAGGGCGCAACGTGAGGGGGTCAATGGCGTGCAGAGTGAGAGCGCATTCATCACAACGTGTGAAGCTGCCGTACATCGGGCGCTTACATCACGGGACTTTGCCTAACGAGACATAGCCAACGGATAAATCCGTCCTCGATGGATCAAACTATACTCTCACGAATGTTCCCCATATACGCCTTTCGGTAACCACTGGCGAGCTAGAGACGTACAAGCTAATTATCCAAGACCAAAGCCATTATAGTTCCAACGGCGGCGAACAAGTTCCTGGGTTGTCGCTTTAAGAACCGGACCTTACGGAGAGACATTAGAACAAAGCACGAAGCACATGCTCTAATTCCCTAAACCAAACCTTATAGAGACACTAGAACAAAGCACGAAGCACATGCTCTAGTTCCCTGAACCATGTTGCTAAAAAGCATCTTTTAGTCATCATTGAAGTGAACCATTAATTCAATATTAACATAAAAGTAAATATTGGTTGCAGCGCGTAGCATAGGCTAACCATAATGCATAAAACCCGGGTAAACAAGGAATAAGGTAAAGACTAGGAATATCCTTAGTGTATGTCAATATTAGACACATGCATATGATTTGTGTGATTAACCGGTGTATAGGTAACAAGGATTCTCCGTGTTATACTTGCCTTCCTCAGCGAACTGCTACTGCACCTGCTCTTCGAGAACGGGATCGTCGGCGAACTCGAACGGCTCGTCAACTACTCACATCGATCACCGCACAAGCATCCACACATACATGCAAACAAGATAGCTAATTAGAACAGTACACCAAACATAAACAAAAGATGAAAAGGGGGCTTTAGAGTTGTTGTACGCTTCACTACAAACACGTGAGCGCGAAAATCACTCAAATCGGAGTTAAAACGGAGAAACTACGCTTAAAACGGGCTCTAGGGGCTTGCTGGTGAAAGTTTTAGGCTTACAGGGGTGTTTTTGAAAGAAACCAGGGACCTAAAACATAATTTCATATAAAAAGTCGAGGGCTACGGGGTAAAACTGCCATCTAGGATGGCGGGCACTATTTTTCAAAAGAGCAGGGGCTAAACCGAAAGAAAAAGGACTTAGTTGTAAATACTTTTGAATAGAGGTGGACCGCGGGTTGATTTCCAGAAAACAGAGGGGCTCTTTTGCAAAACGGGCATGGCGGCGGCTGAGAGCTGACGTCGGCATGACGTCACGGTTAACCGCGCCGTGGACCGGCCATGAACCGCGGTTCACGGGTTCACGGTGAACCGGCTCGGTTTAAAACGGTTTTCAGATCTGGCCGTCGGTTTTGAATCCTACGGCTGGGATTAGATCGGGGCGTTAGATCATCCTAAGTGATGACATGAGGTGTTATCTGAAGCTTTATGGGCGCATCATATTTCTAGACATGGAGCTACCAAGGTTATTCAGTTTGAGCTTGTCTGTGGTCAAGAGGTCGTTTTACCCGTTGAGTTGAATCTGGCTGCTTATAGATTGGCTAAGCAAAATGATCTTGATGCTAGCACATATTGTGTTTTGATGATGGTATTGATGAAGTGACCGACAAGCGTTTGGAGGCCTTGGAAGAGATTGATAACGATAAAAGGAGAGTGGCTTGAGCATATAACAACAAGGTAAAAAATAAATCCTTTCAAGTTGATGATTTGGTTTGGAAGACTATTTTACCTATAGGAACGAAAAGCAAAGAATTCGGCAAATGGTCACTGAGTTGGGAAGAGCCATATCGTATTGTGAAGGTTTGTTTCGGGAATTCCTATAGTGGAGACTTTGCAAGGTTTTCAGTTGCCAAGAGCACTTAATGGGAAGTACTTGAAGAAATACTATCCAAGTGTTTGGCAACATACTTGAAAGGATATGGCCGATATATGATATTGCCCTTAGGGAAAAAATTGGCCGACAATAGAGGGTCGCCCTTAGTCTGATTAAATGTTTTGTGGTAAGGTTACCAAAAAATAGGGGGGCATATGTTGATGGCAGAAAATGGCTTAAAGCCGGTTAGGCTAGGACAGCCGGTCTAGACCGCTTGTACACGCGGTTAGACCGGCTAGTCCCTCTAGCCGATCCGGCAATGTGCCAGGCAGCCCAACTGCCTTTCACAGGCGGTCTAACTGCCTGTCCCGAAGTCCGAGTAGAATTTTAGTTTTTCACGTTTTTAGATATGTACAAGCCGGCAGGAATATGATGAGCCTTGAACGCAGTCTTGAACTCATCCCATTCAACCACATGACCCTCTTGCTGCAGGGCCAGGTAGTTCTCCCACCATAGGAGAGCTGGGCCGCGGAGTTGCTGCGCCGCGAACACGACCTTGCGGTTGGTAGTGCAAGGCGTGGCCAGGATGGTGAACTTGGACTCGATGGCTCGAATCCATGTATCGGCCTCCAGGGGCTCATCGGCTCTCGAGAATATTGGCGGGTGTGTAGCCAGAAAATCCTCATATCGGGCCACTTGAGATTGAGGGGCCCGTTGACCTCCCTGCTGTAGCATCTGCTGTTGCATCATTTGTTGCTGATGCTGCAGGTTCCGTAGGATTTCCGTTTGCGTAGCATACAACTGCTGCCACGTCGGAGGTTGCTGCGGTGGCGGAGGTGGTGGCGGCTGTTGCTGCCCCTCTGGCCCTTGCTGGTTAGCATTGGAGCCACTAGCGTCATGACCGCTGCGGGTGATTGCCATCTGCAGTAGGTACTTGTATTAGCCACAATTCATAAGCTTGCATAATGATGACAAGATAGAACGTGACAATATATTGAAGTTTACTGCATAGGAATGACACATCAACAAGCAGTTCGGAAGAAAAATCATATCTCCCAACAGGAAGCTAGTCAAATGCTCCCATTCGGTCAGTAGCTCGAAAATTTCATGCTCTACAACTTTCATGTTTGGCTCGGATTCAAATTCGAACTGGAACTAAGCCGAAAAATTCAATCTTTAGCTCTCTGCGTTTGCTGTTTTATAGCAGGCCGAGCTGTAGTGTTTTGGTTGCCATTTTTATTTCGCTTAACCAATGGGGTTGAAATTTGGTGAACATTTTGTTTGACAATTTCCAAACAACTTTGTAGTTCACAACACAGCCCAGAAATGAATGGAAAACACATCAATAATTAAAACAAGGTTAGCTGCAGAATGTTTTCTACATAGCCATTACATCTTTCATCAAGTTTTTGGATCACACAATCACACCATTAAATTACATTGTCTCCAAAAGATTAAAGGGGGAGCTCAACTCCATCTAGCCTATTACAACATGAAGCCAAAATTTAGGCCTAGCGGAGGAGTAACTTGCGACTACCACTTCTAAAAATCATCTAAGTTGTTAGCGGTAGCCTCGCTGCCCATAGGTGATGGTGGAGCTGGAAGGGGCGGCATATCATCCTCGGTATCCATGTCGGAGTCGGGGGCCTCTCCTTCTCCTTGCTCTCCCTCTTGCTCAAGAAGGTGCTGAGCATCATGGGCGGCTAGCATAGCATTAGCATGCTCCAAAGTACCGTGTACCTCCTCAAGTTCATCTCTTGTTTGGGCTAGCTCATTTTGGACGTTGTTGTGCGCAATGTGGAGGTCATTCAATTGCCTCTCCAAGTCAGCAATCATGGCGTCCCTGGTGGTCACCTCAATGGACAATGAGGTTCTCTCAACCCCAATGTGCTCGATGGAGTGTGTGGGTGAGCCAGAAGGCACTGAGCGGCCTTGGGGGCGTGTGTGCGCGTGCGCGGCTGTCGCGGTCGCCATTGATGGCGCTGTGAGCTCGAGCAGAGCGCGCGCACGGGATTGGGGGTCGGAGATTGAGGCGTGGAGAAGTGGAAGATCCTCTGCAGAGCTCTTGGAGCGTAGCGGAAGGAGAATCGCACGAGGCGTCACTGCGCGACGCGCGCGAGCGCACGGCCACGGCGGCGCTCCGACCGCCATGATGGCGTTCGCGCGGCGCGAGGCGAGGCGACCCGTCGACGGCGATGTGAGAGCTCGGGAGGGGCTGGACAAGCACAAGGCGACAAGCGCCACCCGACGCCGTGGCTCGGCCAGCTCGGCGCGGCCTCCGCCGCTCGCCGGCCACGTGGCGGCCGAGCTCCGGCCAGAGCAGGGGCACGCCAGGGCCACTGTTGGCGCCCGTGGAGCTCCTTTGCCCCTTTTGAATTTTCTCCAAAAATTTGAACTGAACATGAAAAAGTGTGAAAATAAAAGTTGGAGTTTGAGAGGTGGGACACAACTTTATTTTTGGGGTGAACCTTAAATTTCAAATTTTTCGAGCTCAAACAACCCAAATTCAAAAAGCTGCCCAGAACTGTATTTTGAGTTTTTGAGGGGCTAAACTGCAAAATTTTCAAAAGTTCTAAACAGTGACTAGGCCTTATTTGTGATGACAACAACTTTTATTTTTGGAGATTTTCAAGTTTCGTACAAAAGTTTTGAGATTTCAGTTGGGTGTCAAACAACCCTTGTTTTTGAATTTTCATTTGAATTTTTGATGGATTTTTGAATTCCAACCCATAATTCCCTTTTGCATTGGTTTTAAGTGTACTTTTAATTCTTTTGACATCAGAGATGTCACAGCCTACCCCCCTTAAAAGGAATCTCGTCCCGAGATTTGATTAAACTTAGGAACAAAGTGGGGAAAGTACCTTGGCTTACGAAAGGATGTCGGGGAAATTCTTCTCAAGATAGTCCACGGTTTCCCACGTGGCTTCGTCTTCGGAGTGATGACTCCACTGAATTTTGTACATTTTAACTCCTTTCCTTAGTGTTTGCCTCTCTTTCTCGTCGAGGATTTTAACGGGATGCTCATCATAAGAGAGATCCGGTTCAACCGAGAGTTCTTCTGGTTCAACAACTTCGGTCGGAACACGTAAACACTTCTTGAGTTGGGAAACGTGGAACACGTCGTGTACGGCTGAGAGCTTCTCAGGAAGCTGCACACGGTAGGCTACCGGTCCACATTGTTGAGTAATTTCATATGGGCCGATGTAACGAGGTGCCAGTTTTCCTTTTAACCCAAATCTTTGCACACCCTTGGTCGGGGAGACCTTGAGATACACGTGGTCACCAACTTCGAATTGAAGTGGTTTCCGCCGTTGATCAAAGTAACTCTTTTGTCGTGACTGGGCGGTTCTCAAATTTTCACGAACGATCCTAACCTTTTCTTCTGCTTCCTTTACAAGGTCAGGGCCATAGGTATACCTCTCGCCTGCCTGGGACCAACACAACGGGGTCCGACATCTTCTACCATATAAGGCTTCGAAAGGTGCCATTTTAAGACTCGTCTGGTAGCTGTTGTTATAGGAGAATTCAGCCAGAGATAAACATTTCTCCCAATTCTTCCCATAATGGATAACACAAGCTCGAAGCATATCCTCAAGTATTTGATTTATCCTTTCCGTCTGCCCATCGGTTTGAGGGTGATATGCTGAACTACGGATCAGTTTTGTGCCCAGGGACAGTTGCAATTGTTCCCAAAAGCGTGCTACGAACTGAGTACCACGATCTGAAATTATCGTCTTGGGTACCCCATGTAGACAAACGATCCGTTCCAAATAAATCTCAGCGTACTTCTTAGCGGTATAAATGGTATTGACCGGAATAAAATGTGCGGTCTTGGTAAGGCGGTCCACAATTACCCAAATTGAATCATGCCCCTGAGGGGTTCTGGGAAGTCCAACAATGAAATCCATGCTTATATCTTCCCACTTCCATGAGGGAATAGGTAGAGGTTGAAGCGTGCCTGCTACCTTCAAGTGGCTAGCCTTAACCCGCTGGCATGTGTCACATTCCGACACATACGTGGCAATTTCTCGCTTCATCCCAGTCCACCAAAAATTTTGCTTCAAATCTTGGTACATTTTGGTGCTACCGGGATGGATGGAAAATTTAGAGAGATGGGCCTCATCCATAATCTTCCTCCGGAGTTCCGTGCTTTTGGGCACCACGATGCGATGTCCAAACCACATCACTCCCTGCCCATCTAGCCGGAAACACTTGTATTTTTCCTTCACCTTTTCCTTTGACAATTTCCTTTTAAGGATTTTAATCTTTGCATCATTTAATTGGGCTCCAACAATCTGATCATGCAAAGTTGGCTCAACTGAAATATGGTTGAAGTACCCGTGTGGAACAATCTCTAAGTTGAGCTTTGCCATTTCATGACACAAGGTGTCAGCGTAGGACTCCACGGAAAGACAATGACAATGAGCCTTGCGGCTTAGTGCATCCGCAACCACATTTGCCTTGCCGGGGTGATAATGCACACTAAGGTCATAGTCCTTTGCTAACTCCAACCATCTTCGCTGCCTCATATTCAAATGTGCCTGAGTGAAGACATATTTGAGGCTCTTTTGGTCTGTGTATATGTTGCATGGAACACCCATCAGATAGTATCTCCACATCTTGAGAGCATGAATCACCGCTGCTAACTCAAGATCATGCGTGGGGTAGTTTTGCTCATGAGGCCTAAGTGCTCGAGAAGCATAAGCAATGACTCGGTTCTCTTGCATGAGGACACAACCAAGTCCGGTGCCTGAAGCATCGCAATAGACGTCATAGGGCTTGGTGCAATCGGGTTGAGCTAAAACTAGGGCTGAAGTTAAATGTTTTCTCAAAGTGTGGAAAGCTTCATCACATTTGTCATTCCACTCAAATTTGACTCCCTTCTTTAAGAGTTGGGTCATGGGTTTCGCAATCCAAGAGATGTCCGGGATAAAACGGCGATAGTAACCGGCTAAACCCAGAAAACTCCGAATCTCATGAACAGAAGTAGGTGGTTGCCAATCTAGCACCTCTTGCACCTTGGTTGGATCCACGGATATACCATCCTTGGAAACCGTGTGACCTCAAAATTTCACACTCTCCAGCCAGAATTCGCACTTGGAGAACTTGGCGTAGAGCTGATGGTCTCTCAACCTTTGGAGAACAATGCGTAGGTGCTCGGCATGCTCTTCCTCATTCTTGGAATATATGAGAATGTCGTCAATGAAAACCACCACCAACTTGTCTAGTTCTGACATGAAAACCGAATTCATGAGGTACATGAAATAGGCTGGGGCATTGGTGAGTCCAAAAGACATGACCAAGAACTCATAAAGTCCGTAACGTGTAGAAAAGGCAGTCTTTGGAATGTCACAAGGTTGGATTTTTATTTAGTGATAGCCAGAGCGAAGGTCAATCTTGGAGAACACTCTGGCGCCAGCTAGTTGGTCAAACAGGATGTCAATACGGGGGAGTGGGTACTTGTTTTTAATAGTCACCGCATTGAGAGGCCGGTAGTCGATACACAACCTCAAGGAATGGTCCTTCTTCTTCACAAAGATAGTGGGACATCCCCAAGGTGATACACTCGGACGAATGAAACCCTTGTCTCGCAGTTCTTGGAGTTGAATTTTTAATTCAGCCAATTCATTGGGTGGCATTCTATATGGGCTCTTTGATATAGGTGCTGTGCCAGGTTGAAGTTCAATCACAAATTCAATGTCCCTATCCGGCGGCATCCCAGGTAAGTCATCCGGAAAAACATCGGCATACTCACATACCACCGGAATGTCCTTTAGTTGAGTTTCTACCATTGTATAAGCACACGCATTGACGCAAGTCCGTTGTGGCAGATATAGCACACTAGGGCCATGCGTAGGCGAGTTTATTTCAACAACTCGTTCCGCAACATCTAGCACAACCTTATGTTGAGTCATCCAATTGGCTCCCAAGACAATGTCAATGCCTTCCATACCAAGCAGAATTAAATCAGTAGGAAATATTTTACTTCCCAGCCTGATTGGAACTCTTCGGGAGACTTGGTTGGATGCTATTTTACCTCCCGCAGTTGATATCACATACGACGATTTGGTATGGTAAGATTTTAACCCACATTTCACATGAAATCTTGTGCTTATAAAACTATGTGTTGCCCCGGAATCAAACAGTATCACAGCAGATTGAGTGTGGATAGGGAAGGTACCAGTCATGTCTGGGGCTCCCTCGGGTAGGTCGGCCAAGGTGGTGTAGTTAAGCCGTCCTTGTCGGACCTGCACACGCTGCTGCTGTTTGCCCTTGTTCTGCTGATTTCCCGGGCGCTGGTGCTTGTTCTGCGGGCAGTCCTTGATAAAGTGGTTGTTACTGCCGCACTTGAAGCACTGATAGCCGGCTCCAGGACGAGCTGGCTGTTGTGCGTTCTGCCTTGGCACCGGTTGCTGCTGCGGCGGTGGAGGGAAACGGGGCGCATTAGGCTGTGGTGGCCTAGCAACCCATCCACCTCCCTGAGGTGCCCTGGACTGTCCTTGCGGTGCAGCCGGAGGAACCAAGCGGAATCTCTGCGGCTGCGCGCTCGAGGGTCCAGCGGGAGCTTTCCTCTTCTTCTCCGCCTTGTGCACCGTGTTGGCGTCTTCTTGGGCAATGGCGAGGTTCACAAGATCGCCATATGTGGCAGCACGGGTGGTGGCCAACTGAGCCTTCAACTTGGTATTGAGGCCACGTCGGAACCTCTCCAACTTCTTCTCGTCAGAATCGGCGCGATGACCCGCATATGGGCACAGACCATTGAAGGCCTGGGCGTATTGGAGCACCGTGCGGGTACCCTAGGTCAGAGCCAGAAATTCGTTCAACTTCTGCTCTACCAAGCCGGCAGGAATATGATGAGCCTTGAACGCAGTCTTGAACTCATCCCATTCAACCACATGACCCTCTTGCTGCAGGGCCAGGTAGTTCTCCCACCATAGGAGAGCTGGGCCGCGGAGTTGCTGCACCGCGAACACGACCTTGCGGTTGGAAGTGCAAGGTGTGGCCAGGATGGTGAACTTGGACTCGATGGCTTGAATCCATGTATCGGCCTCCAGGGGCTCATCGGCTCTCGAGAATATTGGCGGGTGTGTAGCCAGAAAATCCTCATATCGGGCCACTTGAGGTTGAGGGGCCCGTTGACCTCCCTGCTGTAGCATCTGCTGTTGCATCATTTGTTGCTGAAGCTGCAGGTTTCGTAGGATTTCCGTTTGCGTAGCATACAACTGCTGCCACGTCGGAGGTTGCTGCGGTGGCGGAGGTGGTGGCGGCTGTTGTTGCCCCTCTGGCCCTTGCTGGTTAGCATTGGAGCCACTAGCGTCATGACCGCTGCGGGTGATTGCCATCTGCAGTAGGTACTTGTATTAGCCACAATTCATAAGCTTGCATAATGATGACAAGATAGAACGTGACAATATATTGAAGTTTACTGCGTAGGAATGACACATCAACAAGCAGTTCGGAAGAAAAATCATATCTCCTAACAGGAAGCTATTCAAATGCTCCCATTTGGTCAGTAGCTAGAAAATTTCATGCTCTACAACTTTGATGTTTGGCTCGGATTCAAATTCGAACTGGAACTAAGCCGAAAAATTCAATCTTTAGCTCTCTGCGTTTGCTGTTTTACAGCAGGCCGAGCTGTAGTGTTTTGGTTGCCATTTTTATTTCGCTTAACCAATGGGGTTGAAATTTGGTGAACATTTTGTTTGACAATTTCCAAACAACTTTGTAGTTCACAACACAGCCCAGAAATGAATGGAAAACACATCAATAATTAAAACAAGGTTAGCTGCAGAATGTTTTCTACATAGCCATTACATCCTTCATCAAGTTTTTGGATCACACAATCACACCATTAAATTACATTGTCTCCAAAAGATTAAAGGGGGAGCTCAACTCCATCTAGCCTATTACAACATGAAGCCAAAATTTAGGCCTAGCGGAGGAGTAACTTGCGACTACCACTTCTAAAAATCATCTAAGTTGTTAGCGGTAGCCTCGCTGCCCATAGGTGATGGTGGAGCTGGAAGGGGCGGCATATCATCCTCGGTATCCATGTCGGAGTCGGGGGCCTCTCCTTCTCCTTGCTCTCCCTCTTGCTCAAGAAGGTGCTGAGCATCATGGGCGGCTAGCATAGCATTAGCATGCTCCAAAGTACCGTGTACCTCCTCAAGTTCATCTCTTGTTTGGGCTAGCTCATTTTGGACGTTGTTGTGCGCAATGTGGAGGTCATTAAATTGCCTCTCCAAGTCAGCAATCATGGCGTCCCTGGTGGTCACCTCAATGGACAATGAGGTTCTCTCAACCCCAATGTCACGGGCACGGGCGGACATGTCCATAGCAAGGTTGAGCATCTCGCTCTGCGATCGTCCCACAAGTGCCTGCAAGCGGTGGTAGGCTCGGATCCACCTCATCATTAGTGCAGCTGCAGCGACGGGATTTTCCGTCATCCTCAAAGGGGAGCTAAGGTAGCGTCTCATCCAATGGGGATCATCCGGCTGAGTCGGCGGAAACAATCCAAGCAACTGGTGCTCTACCAATTCCTGGTTCTGAGCAACAAAAGAACTAATGCCATTGAAGGCGGCTAGCTCACAAGTCGTCTCCATGTGGTGTCCATGAACTTCCACACTCCAAGTGGGGGAGCTAGGACACGGTGGATGGCGATATACCACCAAACGCACACGAGAACGGGTCACACCACGGTCTCGGATGAGGGTCCTCTCATACCGTGGCGGGGTAGGGTAGTCGAGCGCCTGCAAAACCGACCACAGAATACTAGGGAAACCTTCCCATCCTAGGCAATCTGAGAAGGACACGTCATTGGGGTAGTTGGCCAAGTCAGCGTGAGCGTCCATTCTGAACCAAAGGAAAAGGGCAAGGGTGAGAACCGGTTAGCGCCAAAGAAAACAAAACAGATTCTGGACAGTGTAGTAAAAATTACAAAACTCGAAATCTACAAGCTCAAAAATTCTCAGATTTGGCCAGGACATTTTTTAAGTAATTCCAAACAAGTTTCATGTTGGAGGTTTGAGCAGAAACTGTCATTAAGATGGTGTAAAAGTTCAATTTTTATCTCACTGTTCCCAGAAATTTCCAGCAGACACGGGGTTACCATTTTAAGCATAACTACAATTCTACTGAACCATTTTCGTTGAAACTTCTACAGCATAAACTTCATAATATTTATGACAACTTTCATGTTGAACACTTTTTCGTTTGACAACGTTTTCAATTTTGAATTAAAGGTGCAAACAGACTGGTTTGACAGAGCTTCGGGTTGTGATTTACAATTTGACGGCGGTTTGATTGGTCACGTGTTAAGGTTCAACATTATTTCAGTGAGATGCAATGCATGAGCGGCCTATTCGTTCTCAACAACACACATGCCAATAAACTTTTGGCCTACGAAGTTAGTGCCGGTGGCTAGGCAATATCCGTCTCTCCCTATATTATCTAGCCGAACTTTTCTAACCGTTCAATCATACGGAATCGCGGTTAGTGTACCTGCAGAAAATCCATTCCAGAGCATATTTAATCAACCTTTCGTGCCAGCACTCACGAAAGCGTCTCCATTCATTACCACCCACTATAGAGGTGGCACCCGAACGTTTAACATTGAACGGGCAATGTTCATATGTCACCAAGGCAACATATTGACAATTTCATACGCTCATGAGATAGCGTATTGACTTTGTGCCGCCATCATATTTGCATATGATGCCGTGGTATGCTACAGCAATCGCCGTACCTTGCGCCCTGCTATTCTAGTTTAATACGCCATCACAGCGTATTGACTATGTGCCGCCACTATATTTTCATATAGTGCCGTGGTATGTTACAGCAATCGCCGTACCTTGCGCCCACCATTGCGTAAAATAAATGACAGAATGAAATGTGCTGGAAGTTAGTATAATATATTATTTGCCACCTATCATATCGTGATCCCTTAACCCACGTAGGCTTCACGCTCTAGGTAACATCCTTAACGGTCCTAATAATAACCTTCCTTCGCAAAGCGCGGCGGAAGTAGGAGTTGGCAAATTTTATTCAAAAAATGTTTATTAAAGGTTTGTTGCTCTCTCCGGTGCGCTGTTTCGGCTCTGATGCCAGCTGTGGCGGACCACTCCGAAATTATTCCAAGTTAAGTACCCCGGGACCACTAATCAAGCAGTCAGGCACTTAATCCGGAATAAGCTGGAGTGCCGTCGGATCAAACCCGATTTAACCACGTACTTTTTTCGATCGAAACAACAGCACGCCCACACGAAGGTGAGTTCCAGAGATTACAACATTCCACAAATTTAACATACATAAAGGGGTATTTCAAGTTATTACAAACCAAGTTCAAAATTTAAATCAGAGTATCAAATTCATTGCAGCGGAAATAAACAGTTCATTGCAGCGGAAATAAACTAACGACGATACAAGTAACACCATGCTGAAGCCTGCCACGGTGCTACTCCTCCCGTTCCTCGGCAGAGGACGGAACCCACTCGATGTGCCATCCAGGGGGAACCTGGGTAGGCCAAGTCATGGCATTGACTGCCACATCCAACACTGTACCTGTAAATAAATGCCACAAGCAAGGCTGAGTATACTAATACTCAGCAAGGCTTACCCGTCGGGTGAAAACTACATCACCGACATCTAGACATGAGAGGCTTTTGGCTGGTGGGTTTGTTTGCCAAAAAGCAACTCAAGGTAGGTCCTTGCTTTCATGTTTTAGCATCATATTCTAGTAGATTTAACCATTCTAGATTAGCATCCTCTCTAAGCATACAAGTGGTGCAATACAATTTATTTCATAGAACAAGTTCATCAATCTCATAGTTCCACTTGTTACTCAATGCAGCAAGGCGGTCAAGCAGTCTCATTAACCGCGAGAAGCGGACAGTTCGAACCGAATTTTGCTACCTGGCCAGGGGAAACCCAACACACACGGATAATGCTTGCTATAAAAAGTACAAGCACTTCCCAACCTTTCCCATCGATCCACAATTCGGAACCGGGTCCACTTCCTTTGGACAAAGGTTTACTGCTTCACTCACAGTCTCACGCATATATCCACAAGTGTACGGCAGGGGAAACAAAAGTTTCCAAGGAGAGATGGCTATCGGCCCTAGCTGCTTCAATCTGGTACCGGGCTTACCGATTCCCATATATCGGCATGCATGTGGTACGTTCAAAAACTTGACACACTCAACCACACGTTTCGACCTTAAATCCATTATCATACACAGACGGGAGATCTACATCTATCACCCCGCCCGTCAATCCTTATGATTCCAACATAAGTAAAGACAAGCAACTCCTATGTCTCGCGAGTGACAGGAAATCACTCGACTTGTAACGGACCTATAACAATGCCCTATCGATCCTTTCATACTAGTGTTGCAAGTCATAGGTACTAGAAATGTGCAGCTAAGGTATTCAATCAACTCCTTGAAACGTAAATGCACAAGCATAGGGAATTCATAGATGCATAAACTTTAAAGGTTAGGTTATGCTCCGGGGCTTGCCTTCTTGCTCTAGCTGGGGGTTAGCCTCCGGGTTGATCGATCCTTCGTCGGCACCTCCCTCCGGGATTCCTTCCTCGTCGGCGGGGATGAGATGGTAGGTGCCGTCCGGAATAGCGCCTTCTACACGAGATGCATAACTTAAAGCGGCTGTCTATTGATTCCAAAACTAAGGCCTTGAAGGCCATATTCACCTAGACATGCTTAAGTACTACTCTTTCTTTCACAAAAATAGAGTAGGAGGGTGTGGAAAATTTTTATTCATCTTTGATGGTGATTGTGTACATATATAAAGGAATTTCCATTTATTATCTGAAGTTTGGGTGCTGTTCTTGGAATTTTAGACTTTCCTTATTTTATTCCAACTAATTATCAAAAAGGTTTATTCTTTTATATAATTCAATTCCACATTAATTCCTTCTCATTTTTGTTTCCCATTTTCTGTTCATCCTTTTTATCTATAAGCTTTATGACAGCTACTGGAGTATAAGAGTTAGGCTCACTCCAAAATTTAGCTAAATCTGAGCTACACAAAATTTATTAAAAATAATTCAAACTGCTGCATGCAGAAATGAAATAAATTCATATCAAATTGAAAATACATCCAAATCAGGAAATTTTCCTACCAGAGCTAGTCATGAGTGCAGGGAGGGCTCTGGCCAAGTGGTGGCTCAAAATAACCATTGGACAGTCCTCAATAAATTTCTATCCTAAAACACATAACTATTTATTTGCTAGTCTAAACAGAGCAAAAATTAAGTTTTGCATTTTTAACAGATGTGCTAACAAGTTTTTAGTCCTCTGGAGAAAAATGGTGATTTTTCACTACATGGATTATTTTTAACAATTTCTGGACTACAAAAAGACAGGAAACACATTTTAATTCATAACTGAAGCTACAATCCATATTTTTAGGTCCCCTTTGGACACAAGGTGTCCAAAGTCACTACAAACAACATATCCAAAGCTCAGCCCTAGCGGAGCTCTGGATTTGAAATGGTGCACAAGTTTCAATTTTTACAGTTTGAATTTTAATTCAAAAATGGTTCGCCAAAAGTATAAACATGCTTAAATGAGATTGGAGTTTACAATCTCACAAATCCAGGGAGTAGTTTTGTGCATTTTTCTGATTTTTGTACGATTTTTAACGGATTTTACAAGATTCGGGAAAAATAGATCTAGGTTTAAGATTCTTTTTACGCGAGAGACCCTAGAACTTTTAAAACTTCACGAACAGGTCCCTGACTTTTACACTGGGAGCCCTGGAAAAACGAAGACGATGAAGAAAGGTCCTCGGCTCTCGCCGGAGTTGCGCCGGCCAAACGACGGCGAACTAGGGTCGGGGAAGTGGGGGAAAAGAACCAGGGGCTCACCACGAGTCGATTGGTGGCCGTTCGGAGGCCGGGGGATGCTCGGAGTTCGCCGGCGACGTGCGGTGGCGGTGCGGCCGACGCGGGCTCGATTCCGGCGAGGTCGGTGGGTCTCGTCGGGGTTTGAGGGGTCCTAGAGCACCAGTGGAGCTCGGGGAAGCTGTTGGCGTGCTCGGTTGACCTCGGGGACGGCTCGGCGTAGGGTCTCGACGTGAGGGTGCTCCGGTGGCCGAAAATCGAGATTTGGGGGAAATCTTGATTTCTCGCCGGAGAAGCGATGATAGCTCGAGAGAAGTGGGGGGAAATGGAGCTAGGGTAGAGGTCTAGCTCTGAGCGCGAGGAATTTGGGAATGGTGGAGAGTAGAGGGCGAATTTCGTCTCGAAGCTCGGCTCGGTCCGCGCGGCGCGAGGTTGAAGACGACGGAGCGAGACGCGAGGGAGCGAAAATGGCTACGCGTGGACTGAGGGGAAGGAGTGTGAGTGCTCGGTGGAGTGTGTGGGTGAGCCAGAAGGCACTGAGCGGCCTTGGGGGCGTGTGTGCGCGTGTGCGGCTGTCGCGGTCGCCATTGATGGCGCTGTGAGCTCGAGCAGAGCGCGCGCACGGGATTGGGGGTCGGAGATTGAGGCGTGGAGAAGTGGAAGATCCTCTGCAGAGCTCTTGGAGCGTAGTGGAAGGAGAATCGCGCGAGGTGGAACTGCGCAACGCGCGCGCGAGCGCGCGGCCACGGCGGCGCTCCGACCGCCATGATGGCGTTCGCGCGGCGCGAGGAGAGGCGACCCGTCGACGGCGATGCGAGAGCTCGGGAGGGGCTGGACAAGCACATGGCGACAAGCGCCACCCGACGCCACGGCTCGGCCAGCTCGGCGCGGCCTCCGCCGCTCGCCGGCCATGTGGCGGCCGAGTTCCGGCCAGAGCAGGGGCACGCCAGGGCCACTGTTGGCGCCCGTGGAGCTCCTTTGCCCCTTTTGAATTTTCTCCAAAAATTTGAACAGAACATGAAAAAGTGTGAAAATAAAAGTTGGAGTTTGAGAGGTGGGACACAACTTTATTTTTGGGGTGAACCTGAAATTTCAAATTTTTCGAGCTCAAACAACCCAAATTCAAAAAGGTGCTCAGAACTGTATTTCGAGTTTTTGAGGGGCTAAACTGCAAACTTTTCAAAAGTTCCAAACAGTGACTAGGCCTTACTTGTGATGAAAAACAACTTTTATTTTTGGAGATTTTAAAGTTTCGTACAAAAGTTTTGAGATTTCAGTTGGGTGTCAAACAACCCTTGTTTTTGAATTTTCATTTGAATTTTTGATGGATTTTTGAATTCCAACCCATAATTCCCTTTTGCATTGGTTTTAAGTGTACTTTTAATTCTTTTGACATCAGAGATGTCACAATGTCAATGTTTAGATGAATTCCTAAATGTATATATTGATAAATATTTAGAGATTATAACTTGTTTTGATGAATTTGTGATTTATCATGTACTAAGAGAAGAGAGTCCTAGAGCTAATGTGTTGCGCAGCAAGCATCAGGCTATAATATTCAGAAAAGAAATTTTTGAGAAAAGAAGTCTGTTTTGCGCAGCCGAGGCGGTCCAACCGCCTGCCTAACTGATTGTACCTCTAAAAAACCTGGTTCGTCCATGGTTGTTTCCCAATCTATTAAGGCCCATGTTGGTGTTTGGAGGAAGCCTCTGGTGGATTATTTGAGGTTTATGAGGGATTTGTGGTGCGCATCAATCGGCTCACATGATGAAGTGGCTCCTTAAGTGGGTTTGCTTTTGTTGGCCTACCATTATTGCCAATTGTTTTCGTTACTACGAAAGATTTGAAGAGTGTTAGAAGTCCGGAGATATTGAGTCAGCACTTGTTTCATTGATGCATCCGATTATTAAACCTCGGTCTTTTAGAGGATGAGGTTTGGACTTTATTGGAATTCATTTTCCTTCGTCGAAGGGTCATTGTTTCGTGATTGTGGCCACTGATTATTTTATTAAGTGGACTAAAGTTGTTTCCCTGAAGAATGTGACACATCAAGAGGTGGTTGAATTTATTACCAAGCATATTAAACATAGATTTGGATTCATCAACATTGACAACGGATCAAGGGATGCCATACGTATCTAAGGAGGTAAGTGAGTTTGTTGAATCCTATGATATTAAATTGCTCAATTCATCTTCATATTATTTTGAAGCTAATGGTCAAGTGGAGTCTAGCAATAAATCATATTTCTAGACATGGTGCTACCAAGGTTACTCCGTTTGAGCTTGCCTATGGTCAAGAAGTCGTTTTGCTTGTTGAGGTGAATATGGCTGCTTATACATTGGCAAAGCAAAATGATCTTGATGTTGAATACATATTATGCTATGATTATGGACAATATTTGTGACATCTCTGATGTAACAATGATGAAAACACCTTTGAAACAGATTAAAAAGGGGAATAATGGTGGTAGGATTCAAAAATTCATCAAAAATTCAATTGGAAATTCAAAAACAAAGGTTGTTTGACACCCAATTGAAATCTCAAGAATTTTGTGCTAAACTTGAAAATCTCCAAAATAAAAGTTGTTTGTCATCACAAATAAGGCCTAGTCACTGTTTGGAACTTTTGAAAATTTTGCTTTTTAGCCCCTCAAAAATTCGAAAAACCAATCTGGACACCTTTTTGAATTTGGGTTGTTTGAGCTCGAAAAATTTAAAATTTCAGGTTCACCCCAAAAAGAAAGTTGTGTCCCCCCTATCAAACTCCAACTTTTATTTTAACACTTTTTCATGTTCAGTTCAAATTTTTGGAGAAAATTCAAAAGGGGCACAGGAGCTCCACGGAGCAGCCAGCTCGGCCCTGGCGCGCTCTGCGCCTGGCCGGAGCTCCGCCGCCACGTGGCCGGCGAGCGGCGGAGGCCGCGCCGAGCTGGCCAAGCCACGGCGTCGGGTGGCCTTTGTCCTCGAGCGTTTGTCCAAGCCCTCCGCGCCGTCACATCGCCGCTCGTCCGCTCGCCTCGCCTCGCGCCGCGCGAACGCCATCATGGCGGTCGGAGCGCCGCCGTGGCCGCGCGCGCGCGCGTCGCGCTGAGCCGCCTCGCGCGATTCTCCTCCCGCTACGCTCCAAGAGCTCTGCAGAGGATCTTCCACTTCTCCACGCCTCAATCTCTGACCCCCAATCCCGTGCGCGCGCTCTGCTCGAGCTCACAGCGCCATCAATGGCGACCGCGACAGCTCGCGCACGCGCACACACGCCACCAAGGCCGCTCAGTGCCTTCTGGCTCACCCACACACTCCATCGAGCACTAACACTCTTTCCCCTCAGTCCACACGTAGCCATTCTCGCTCCCTCGCGTCTCGCTCCCTCGTCTTCAACCTCGCGCCGCGCGGACCGAGCCGAGCTTCGAGACGAAATTCGCCCTCCACTCTCCTCCATTCCCAAATTCCTCGCGCTCAGAGCTAGACCTCTACCCTAGCTCCCTTTCCCCCCACTTCTCTCGAGCTATCATCGCTTCTCCGGTGAGAAATCGAGATTTGCCCCAAATCTCCATTTTTCGGCCGCCGGAGCACCCTCACGTCGAGACCCTACGCCGAGCCGTCCCCGAGGTCAACCGAGCATGCCAACAGCTTCCCCGAGCTCCACTGGTGCTCTAGGACCCCTCCAACCCCGACGAGACCCACTACCCTCGCTGGAATCGAGCCCGCGGCGGCCGCACCGCCACCGCACGTCGCCGGCGAACTCCGAGCATCCCCCGGCCTTCCAACCGCCACCAATCGACTCGTGGTGAGCCCCTGGTTCTTTTCCCCCACTTCCCCGACCCTAGCTCGCCGTCGTTTGGCCGGCGCAACTCCGGCGACGAGCCGAGGGCATATGTCCATCGTCTTCGTTTTTCCAGGGTTCCCAGCGCAAAAAGTCAGGGACCTATTCGTAAGGTTTTGAAAGTTCTAGGGTCTCCAGCGTAAAAAGATTCTTAAACCTAGATCTATTTTTCCCGGATCTTGTAAAATCCGTTAAAAATCGTACAAAAATCAGAAAAATTCACAAAAATACTCCCTGGACACGTGAGATTGTAAACTCCAATCTCATTTAAGCATATATACACTTTTGGTGAACCATTTTCGAATTAAAATTCAAATTGTGAATTTAGAAACTTGTGCACCTAAAAATATGGACTGTAGCTTCAGTTATGAATTAATTTGTGATTCCTATCTTTTTGTAGTCCAGAAATTATTAAAAATAATCTATGCGGCTAAAAATCACCATTTTTCTCCAGAGGCCTAAAAACTTGTTAGCACATCTGTTAAAAATGCCAAACTTAATTTTTGCTCTGTTTAGACTAGCAAATAAATAGATATGTGTTTTCGGATAGAAATTTATTGAAGACAATCCAAGGGTTATTTTGAGCCACCACTTGGCCAGAGCCCTCCTTGTACTCATGACTAGCTCTGGTAGGAAAATTTCCTGATTTGGGTGTATTTTCAATTTTATATGAATTTATTTCATTTCTGTAGGCAGCAGCTTGTACTATTTTTAATACATTTTGTGTAGCTCGGATTTAGCTAAATTTTGGAGTGAGCCGAACTCTTATACTCCAGTAGCTGTCATAAAGTTTATAGATAAAAAGGATGAACAGAAAATGAGAAACAAAAATGAGAAGGAATTAATGTGGAATTGAAATTTTATAAAAGAATAAACCTTCTTAATAATAGGTTAGAATAAAATAAGGAAAGTCTAAAATTCCAAGAACAGCACCCAAACTTCAAATAATAAATGGAAATTCTTTTATATATGTACACAATCACCATCAAAGATGAATAAAAATTTTCCACACACCCCCCTACTCTATTTTTGTGAAGGAAGGAGTAGTACTTAAGCATGTCTAGTGAATATGGCCTTCAAGGCCTTAGTTTTGGAATCAATAGGCAGCCACAATAAGTTATGCATCTCATGTAGAAGACGCTATTCCGGACGGCACCTACCATCTCATCCCCGCCGACGAAGAAGGAATCCCGGAAGGAAGTGCCAACGAAGTGGAAGTCAACCCAGAGGCTAACCCCCAGCTAGAGCAAGAAGGCAAGCCCCGGAGCATAACCTAACCTTTAAAGTTTATGCATCTATGAATTCGCTATGCTTGTGCATTTACGTTTCAAGGAGTTGATTGAATACCTTAGCTGCATATTTCTAGTACCTATGACTTGCAACACTAGTATGAAAGGATCGATAGGGCATTGCTTTAGGTCCGTTACAAGTCGAGTGATTTCCTGTCACTCGCGAGACATAGGAGTTGCTTGTCTTTACTTATGTTGGAATCATAAGGATTGACGGGCGGGGTGATAGATGTAGATCTCCCGTCCGTGTATGATAATTGATTTAAGGTCGAAACGTGTGATTGAGTGTGTCAAGTTTTCGAACGTACCACATGCATGCCGATATATGGGAATCGGTAAGCCCGGTACCAGATTGAAGCAGCTAGGGCCGATAGCCATCTCTCCTTGGAAACTTTTGTTTCCCCTGCCGTACACTTGTGGATATATGCGTGAGACTGTGAGTGAAGCAGTAAACCTTTATCCTAAGGAAGTGGACCCGGTTCCGAATTGTGGATCGATGGGAAAGGTTGGGAAGTGCTTGTACCTTTTATAGCAAGCATTATCCGTGTATGTTGGGTTTCCCCTGGCCAGGTAGCAAAATTCGGTTCGAACTGTCCGCTTCTCGCGGTTAATGAGACTGCTTGACCGCCTTGCTGCATTGAGTAACAAGTGGAACTATGAGATTGATGAATTTGTTGTATGAAATAAATTGTATTGCACTACTTGTATGCTTAGAGAGGATGCTAATCTAGAATGGTTAAATCTACTAGAATATGATGCTAAAACATGAAAGCAAGGACCTACTCTTAGTTGCTTTTTGGCAAACAAACCCACCAGCCAAAAGTCTCTCATGTCTAGAGGTCGGTGATGTACTTGTCACCCGACGGGTAAGCCTTGCTGAGTATTAGTATACTCAGCCTTGCTTGTGGCATTTATTTACAGGTACAATGTTGGATGTGGCAGTCGATGCCATGACTTGGCCTACCCAGGTTCCCCCTGGATGGCACATCGAGTGTGTTCCGTCCTCTGCCGAGGAACGGGAGGAGTAGCACCGGGGCAGGCTTCATCATGGTGTTACTTGTATCGTCGTTAGATTATCTTTCCGCTGCAATGAACCTTTATTTCCGCTGCAAGAATTTTGATACTCTGATTTAAATTCAAACTCGGTTTGTAATAACTCTATGATACCCCTTTATGTATGTTAAATTTGTGGAATGTTGTAATCTCTGGAACTCACCTTCGTGTGGGCGTGCTGTTGTTTCGATCGAGAAAAGTACGTGGTTAAATCGGGTTTAATCCGACGGCGCTCCAGCTTATTCCGGATTAAGTGCCTGACTACTCGATTAGTGGTCCTAGGGTACTTAACTTGGAATAATTTCGGAGTGGTCCGCCACAATATTGATGAAGTGAGCAACAAGCGTTTGGAGGCTTTAGAAGAGATTGAGAAAGATAAAAGGAGAATAGCTTGAGCATACAACAAGAACATAAAAGTTAAACCCTTTCAAGATGAAGATTTGGTTTGAAGATTGTTCTACCTATAGGAACGAGGAGCAATAAGTCTGGTAAGTAGTCACCGAGTTGGGATATTGTGGGTATGTTCTGGGCATTCCTATTTGGTATAAACTTTTCAGAAATTTCAATTGCCAAGAGGACTTGAGGAGGTATTATCCAAGTGTTTGGCAAAGTGTTTGAAAGGATCTACCCGGTATGTATTATCACCCTTAGAATAAAATGACCGACAATAGAGGGTCGCCCTTAGACTGAATTAATGTTTTATTGTACACATTGCTTTACCAAAAAAATAGGGGGGCATATGTTGATGATAAAAAATGGCAAGGATGCCGATTTGGCTCGACAGCCGGTCTATGTGCCTGTTACAAGCAGTTTGGCTGGCTGGTCCGGTAGCCAGTCTAGCAATACGCCAGATGGTCTTACCACCTGTTACAGGCGGTTTAACCGCATGTCCCCGAGCCCGAGTAGAACTGTAGATTTCTCATGATTTAAATCTGTAAAAGGACTTCCTTGTGGGGCAAGACCTCCCCACCCTATAAATATAAAGGGTCGTGTCGGATTGAGGATCTCTATCCAATCATACAAACATGTCTACCTTTACTTTTTATCTCAAACCCTAGCTTTTCCCACCCCCTACTTCTTTCTTCGTCTCCATGATGTTTTCGGATATTCTAAGTGGCCTTGCCGACCATAGAAGAACCCTAGGCTCGCCATCCCCGACAGGGTCCCTCCTGAGGTGGTGTTCGTAGGCTTTCATGGCGTCTTTGCTACAGGCGGTCCAACTCCCTATAACGGGCGGTCTGACCCCCAGTCACATGCGGTCTGACTCCCTGTATAGGGGGTCTAACCTCCTGTCCAGGAGCTTCGACAAGGAGATTACGATGATTGCCCGATCTAGCACTTTTCGTGTGTTGATCAGAAAAAGCGTCAACGCATAACTTCACTTGGGCTTGGTCTGAGCTACCTAGCACTAAAATTTCACAAGTGTGCACCCTAGCTACCTCTAGTCTCGCCTAGGTCAAGCTACAAACCCTTAGCCCCCCCCATTATAGTACGGTCAAAGAAAAACAAAGACCTAAACTAATCTAAGTGTCTCTCATCATCCAAACAACACTTAGAACTAGCTTATCCTTACTTTTTGAACATATGCTTAATACAACCATTTCACATGATGGGAGGCAAGAATGCTATGAAAGCCCATCATTACACTAACTTAAGAATTTGCCACTGCAAAACACACATTAGTTGCCATTAATCATCAAAACCAATTGAGGGGCCTAGATGCTCTTTTAGTGCCAACTTCAGAGAGCATCACACCTCGTAACTCAATGACCATCACATACAATCCCCCTATCGAATTATTTGATGTATGGGGCATTGATTTCATGTGGTAAATCTAAAGGCCCTATGATTGCGAATACATACTCATTGTTATGGACTACGTATCCAAGTAGGTGGAAGCATTGCTAATTAACTTTACATCCAACCTTTCGTGAAAGAAGAGAATAATCATAGGGAAGTAGAGTTGGGGTGAAGGGCCCGTGACACCCTAAGAGGGGGTGAATTAGTTGTCTCTAAAAACTAAGGCTCTAAAGCACATACGAAAATCTATTTCAATTTCTATCTAAATGTGCTCTAGGTATTCTGTATGTGTTGCTATCTCTACTGCTACAAAGTTTTGCACCCTAGGTCCAATCCTATACTAGCATAGCAAATCTAGGAAAGGTAATGCGTAAAGTAGTGCAAGTAAGTAATACAGAAGGTAAAGGGTACAGAAGCAAACCCCCGGCACATAGTTTTTTACCGAGGTATCGAAGAGCTCACGAGCTTACCACTAACCCTTGTTGTTGGAGCGTGTTGGTGCCCCTTAGCAACATACTTTTAGTGTCATTTAGGTGGAGTTTTTGGACTAATATGTAACCCGCCACTTGGCACGTCAAATAACCCCGTTCTCCCATATGTACATGTTTTTGGAGGATTTTGGTTTATGCGGTTTTTGGGCCATAAATGAGCACTTTTGGATGAAGGACAAGATCATCACCAACCTCCAGGGATGTGTAAGAGCAAGGGATTGAAGAATATATTTGGACGATTTTGGGATCAAGGCATATAATGCAGAGATTTGGAAAGTTAGCAAAGATCCAATCTTATCCCGAAGAAAACAATGTCAAAAGGATCACATATGTGTAGGACATAAGCAAGTAAAGTTGCAAGAAGTCTACACACGAAAGATGAGACCGAGACAGGCAAAACAAGGGCGAGGCCGGCCGGTCCAATGGCCCCCTAGCCAGCCGGCCTGGGGCCTTTTTGCATCATCTCGGCCTCCCCTTCTAGGGGGTCTTCCTCGGACTATTAAAAGCTTATGTCCTATAGAAACCTAGATCTAATTTTGATTGGAGAGTCGCCGAAACGATAGAGACACACCGAAGGAAGCCGATGGCCGCGACAAGATGGAGGACGGCAAGGATTCATCCTTCACCGAGGCTTCTACACCATGAACCATGATGCCATGCCTAGCTTCATGTGGTAAAATCCTTGTTTGTTCATGGGGTTGTAACTGACGAACCTTGTTTTGGATCTTTATGTCACAATATCTTTGTGTTCTTGTTGCTTGATCATGGATGACCTTGCTTGATCATGGATGACCCTCGTGTAGTGATAGTACGCGGGAGGGGAAGGGTTGAGTTTGGAATATGTTACCTTGATATATTAGATCAGAGCTTCATCTCCGTGGTTGCATCTTCAAGTGATCCTACACCCCCATGGACAAATATTCTCCATATCTTGCTCTCTCCACAACAGTGATCTCTACTTTGTTCTCTTTAACTTAGATTAGATTATATTAGATTAGGTTAAGTTCTTAGTCATAATCATCATCACTTAAAATAGTTTTCAATCAACATTATTAGTGTTTAGTGAAGCGTAGCAACTCACATGTTCCACGGATTTATAAAACCTTGGGGAAACTCTAAGGGAAAAGCTACAACCGACCCGTGCACTTGCCGTTCATAATTGATGCATCTAAGGAGCGTCAACAAGCTTTTCTGGCACTGTTGCCAGGAAAGAAGCTAGTTTGCTACGTTTATCTTTGTATTAATTTTTTTGGTTTCTAACCCCCTAATCTTTCTCTAGAAATTTTTCTTTTTCTTTTTGTTTTTTATTTTCTAGATGGCCCTCTTTGTCCTACCCGTGGGTGGAGAGGAAAGATCTCTAATGGATTATGCAAGGTTGCGACCGGAGGACTTCGACATGCAAAAATCAGATTTGGGGCCCAAAGTCGAAGAGTACGAGATCAAGACCGAAATCATCAAGATGACGGCGGAAAATCCATTTAGAGTTTAAGAAACAGACAACCCGTATAGGCACATTGAGCGCTTCACGATGTTGTGCAATACGGTTTGGCAAGAAGGAGTTCCATTCGATTGGTTCAAGTGGAATCTTCTCCCATATTCATTTGCCAAAAAAGTGAAAATATGGTATGCATTCGCTTCCTTTGAGGCCAAAGGGAATTGGAATGAGTTGATGAGAAAGTTTTGTGGTCACCCCATTGCTTATTCTTTGTAATATTTGGGCAGCCTCCATGAGTGTCTTCTCCATGAGATCTCCTCGTGCGCCATTCAAACAAATTGCACGCTTTTTTGCATGCAATTTGTTTGAATGAGCGCAGAACTAAATTGAAATAGAAAAACAAAATAATTAATAACGGGAGCTACAATGCATATTTTTAGGTCTCCTTGCAGCACAGAGCTACTAAAGACTAGACAAGCAACATAGCCAAAATTCAACTACAGAGAAGTTCAGGATTTCAATTGGTGCACAATTTACTTATACCTGAGTTTGAATTTTAATTCAAACACTAATCATCAAATGTATAAACATGCTAACAGGGGGTTGTAGTTTGCAACCTCACGAGTCCGGGGAATATTTATTTGTATTTTTCTAATCTTTCTATGATTTGTAATTGAATTTTGAAATTTCCAGCATTAACCCTAGATTTGAAGATTCGACTATTACAAATAGGTCCTCGGAATTTGCACTGGAAACCTAAAACTATTTGGACGATCGCAATCGGGTCCCTAGGCGGAAACTGAAGCTCGGCGAGCTCGATTCTGGCGAGGGGCAGCCAGGGTTGGATGGGCTGAGGCCACGGGAATGATGAGGGTCTCACCCATGACCGGTTTGATGAGGCGGTGAGGTCAGATGTGGACCAGAGATGTCCGGCGATGGGAGCAGCGGTGCGTGGCCGGCTCTGCTTCAACTCTGGCAAGGACGGCAGCGTTGCTGCGGTTGGAGGGGCTCGTGAGCATCAGTGGAGCCTGACGAAGGCATTTGGGAGCTTGGTTGGCATCTCGGAGAGCCAGAAGGTGCGGCGCGACGTGGAGGTGAACTTCAGCAGCTGCAATGGAACCTTGGGGAAAAATTTTGATTCCTAGGCCGACAGGCGACTGGAGCTCGAGAGGAGTGGTGGAGGACGAAGCTAAGGAGGTGAATGAGCCTTGGGTGCGGTGGATTTGAAATCCATGGAGGGAAAAAGGTGGATTTGGCCAACGACTGCAGGGTTCTCGAGCTCAGTTCCTTGCGTCCAGAGGTTGAAGAAGAACCACAGGAGCGTGGGGAGGATAGGGAAGGGTCGTAGGGAATGAGGCGATGAGGCCGTGGCAAGTTGGAGGAGCCTGTGATTGCGTTAGAGGCAGCTGGAGCCGCTCGAGGCTGGAGCGCGCGTGACGGGACGCCGGCAGGGCACCATTAATGGCGGAGACAGCTCGAGCTTGTAACATCTCTGATGTTTAAATGCTAATTAGGAAATTAAGTGGAGAAAGGAAAGACAAAACAAAAGATTTTATTCAAAGATTGTGGAAAATTACTTAAATAAATTAAATCCAAACAAGCAGAAATGATTTTCAATCTCAAAGACCTAAATGTTCAACAAAACTAAAAATTTGGTTAAAATGAAAGTTTAAGTAAAAATATAACCAAACAACTTTCTAATTCAAGGTTTTGTCGAAAAATGATGGAAACTTTGCCTAAAACTCCAAAACAGTTCTGAGAACATTAAATTTCAACCCAATTTTTCTCTGTTGTTTCTGAAGATCATCAATTTACTCTTGAATTCACAAAACAACTTGAAAATATCCAAAACTAGAAGTTGTCACAAAGTTTATAACAAACTTATGCCTCTTTTGAAGTTTTGGCAAATTTTGACCGGAAGGGTGTGAAAAACCCTTGTTTCTATCAGTTTTCCATCCGCTGGCAGACCAAAGTTCCTAGCTCGCCATACACTGAACCATTCATCTTTTCATATGCCCGACCTTGCCATTTTGAAACTTTGGACTTCACTCTAAAACTTTCGTACTTGGGGAAATTTCAGAGCAGTTCAAAGTTTGGACGAACGTGGCTCGTCAACATAGTGGCCACGCAATGTCAACCGGGCGCCAGAGCGCTCCATCCGCGCTCTGCACGCGCCGCGCCTCAGCACCGCGCGCCAACACCGCGCCACCACATGGCCGGCGATGCCTGACACGGGGACCAAAGTTGACCAGCGTTCCCAGCTTGTCCTCGAGGCCCCGACCGCACCCTGCTCGCTATCGCGTACGCGCTACGCATGGCTGCCCTGCTCACCACGCGCCGCCAACGCCGTAGCAGCGTTCCCACAGCGCTCCCCTCTCCCTTCGGTCGCAAGGCAAGCCGTGGTCGCTTCACCTCTAAGCAAGCTCCCCTTGATTACCTTTGGAAGAAACTCAGGAGCCTGCAGATCGCCCTCTTCTCCCTATCTTCTTCCTCGCGGAGCCAAGCCGAGCAGAACGGCGTCCTCCGAGCTCCTCGCGAAATTCCACCACCCAGCTCTTCCACTCCCCAAATCCTCCACTCCCGAGCCTCCCTCACCACCCCAGATCACCGGAATCGAGCACGCCGAGCTCCCAGTCTCTGCCAGGGACCCGATTGCAAATCGCGAGTTCTTTTTTAGGGTTCCCAATGCAAAAACAAAGGACCTGTTTGTAATAAACAAATTCCAGATTTAGGGATTAAAAAATGCAAACTTTGAAATTCGATTAAAACTTGTAGAAAACTCGGAAAAATGCAAACTAAAATTCCTTGGAATCCTGGTGATGTCTATTTTATTCCCCTCACAGAATGTATATGCTATAAAAATTAAAATGTGAAAATGAACTCTTGTGCATAACTCCTAAACCACAGCTGCTATGAATGTGAAATTTGGATATGTTGTTGCGCTTATAGTCACCACTTTGCAGTACCAATCTTGCACTGATTTATGTTTTCTAGCTCGAGATATAAATGGTTTAGTTTATCTCTGCTGACATCTTGTTCGAATTTCAATAATTAATTTATTCAGAAACAATATTTCTTCTTTGGATAGTAGGGTATACATTTTACCAGATATCTTAAAAAAATGCAAATCCCATTTTTAGCTCCGCTAACATGCTTAATTAAATTAGGGTATGAAAATACAGTAACATTTGTTTAGCACCTGATTTATTAATAAAACTGAGTACTCACTTGATAGATGAGCTAAACATGACTTCTTTTTGCTCCTATAAATAGTTCACACTAGTTTACTGTGTATTTATTTTTATAGGATTTAATTTCGTTTCCTAGCAATGAAAATGCAATAATGCTAGAAGTAGACTTTCTAGAATAAATAATTTCTTTTTGATGCATAAAAATATGATTTATAAATCTGAGAATAATCATAGGGTGTCACCCAAAATTCAGATCATTAGAAATTGAGAAACAAAAGAGGAAGTTGAGATCTTGTTTGACCAAGAGATAATTAACAAAATCTATATCACATGCACTTGGATATAAATTGTTGGGACATAATTAAATAAATCAAAGGCTGAACTGAGTTAATACAATGAAGAATTAAATTTAGAATTTAATAAATGTACACAATCACCGTCAATAGAAAAGGAAGAATGAGCATAAAACCCACCTTGCCTTATGAAGAAATAAATTATTTACAATTTTTGTCTTAGTCAATATGACAACATATGCACCATATATTTTTGATAAATAAGATGATTACTTTAAGTCACCATGTATTTGCATCACGTGTAGAAGAGCAAATCGCTAACGGGAACTACAAGCTGGTGCCGGACATAGACGAGGAGGTGCATGGAGGAGATTTGAACACTATCATTGTGGAGCAGGTGCCATCGCTTGAGCCAGAGACTAGGGCTGAGCACGAAGGCAAGCCCCGGAGCATAACCCAAGTTTATAACTCCTTGCAATTATTTCATTATGTTTGTGCATTTATGTTGTTAGGAGTTGAATGAAAACCTAGACGCATGACTCTTATTAACCTATGTTTTATATAGTAGTATGATAGGTTCGCTAGTTGCCATGCTTTAAGGACTCGTTACAAGTCGTGATTTCCTATCACTCGCGAGATATAGGAGTTGATTGTCTTTCTTTATGTTGGAATCATAAGGATAGACGGGTGGGATGGTATGTGTAGGTCTTCCGTTCGTGTATGATAATTGCTTAAGGTCGTAACGTGTGGTATCTGTGTGTCAAGTTTTTGAGTCTACCACGCACATGCCGCCATATGGGACCCGGTAAGCCCGGTACCGGATTGAAACAGCTAGGACCGCTTGCCTACTTTTCTTGGAAATTTATTTCCCTTGCTGTACACATGTGGTTACATGCGTGAGATCGGCCGACATGTGTCCGCGAGTATCCGATAACCATGTATCCTAAGGGAGTTGGCCCTAGTTCCGAATTGTGGATTGATGGGAAAGGTTGGGTAGTATTTGTGCCTTTTATAGCAAATATTATCCATGTGTGTTGGGTTTTCCCTGGCCAGGTAGTGAAATTCGGTTCGAACTGTCCGCTTCTCATGGTTAATGAGACTGCTTGACCGCTGTGCTGCATTTAGTAACAAGTGGAACTATGAGAATGATGAAGTTGATGTTTGTGTATAATTGTATTGTCTCACTTGATTGTTTAGACAGGATGCTCATCTAGAATAATTAAATTACTAGAATTGGATGCTAAAATATTGAAAGTAAGGATCCATTACTAGTGCTTTTGGGCAAAACAAACCCCTCAGCCAAAAAGCCTTGCATGTCTAGAGGTTGGTGAGGTGGATATCACCCGACGGGTAAGACTTGTTGAGTATTAGTATACTTAGCCTTGCTTCTGGCTAAATTTTTCAGGTCATGCTCTTGAGGAGTGAGGATCGTGAGTAGTAGCGTCATGGGCGGCTTCATCATGATGTTACTTGTATCATCGTTTAGATCATCGTTTACTTTTCACTACTTTAAACTCTGAAACTTTATTTATGTCTTTCGAACTTGGTTTGTAATAATTTGAATATAAGACTTATTTGAATTTGGACGATGGAATGTTGTAATCTCTGGAACTCGCCTTCGAGCGGGCATATTGTTTCGATCGACAGTACGTGGTTAAATCAAGCTAGACTCGACGGTGCTCCAGCTTAATCCTATTCAAGTGTACGGATGTCTCACGGTGGTCCCTGGTGCACTTAAGTTGGATTAATTTAGGGGTAGTCCGCCACAGAGCTGGGCGCCAAGGATTCAAGAACAGTGAACGTGAGATAGCCTGAGCAAGCTGCAGCGCACGATTGGTCGAGCAGCCAGGTCAGAGGGGGCCGGGCAGGCGAGGCGCGACGGCCAACGGCGTGGCTCTACGCGTCGTGATGGTGGAGCACGCGTGGCGAGGCTGGCAAGGCGTGGGCAGCATGGGAAATGACTGGACGAGGGGTCAGGTGCATGCACTGGGACACGACTTCCAGCGGTTGGCCGGGCGGGTGAAGGCGGCAGGCCTCGCCGGCCGTGTGGTGGTGTTCCTGGCGTTCGCAGGCAGAGGCCATGATGGCCACTGCGTGGGCGCCGAGGTGGCAAGGCTGAGCATACTAATACTCAACAAGGCTTACCCGTCGGGTGAAAACTACATCACCGACTTCTAGACATGAGAGGCTTTTGGCTGGTGGGTTTGTTTTGCCAGAAAGCTACTAAGAGTGGATCCTTACTTTCATGAATTTAGCATCAAATTCTAGTAGAGTTAACCATTCTAGATTAGCATCCTCTCTAAGCATACAAGTGGTGCAATCCAATTTAGTACATACAACAAGTTCATCATCCTCATAGTTCCACTTGTTACTCAATGCAGCACAGCGGTCAAGCAGTCTCATTAAACGCGAGAAGCGGACAGTTCGAACCAAATTTTGCTACCTGGCCAGGGAAACCCTACACACACGGATAATGCTTGCTATAAAAGGTGCAAGCACTTCCCAACCTTTCCCATCAATCCACAATTCGGCGTCGGGTCCACTCCCTTAGGATAAAGGTTTACCGCTTCACTCACGGCATCACGCATATACCCACATGTGTACGGCAAGGGAAACAAAATATTTCCAAGGAGAGATGGCTATCGGTCCTAGCTGTTTCAATCTGGTACCGGGCTCACTAATACCCATAGGTCGGCATGTGCGTGGTACGTTCAAAAACTTGACACACAGAACCACACGTTTTGACCTTAATCCAATTATCATACACGGACGGGAGATCTACACATACCATTCCACACGTCCATCCTTATGATTCCAACATAAGTAAAGACAAGCAACTCCAATATCTCGCGAGTGACAGGAAATCACTCGACTTGTAACGGTCCTAAAGGCATTGCTCTACCGATCCTATCATACTAGTATTTCAAGACATAGGTACTAGAATCATGCAACTAGGGTATTCAGATAACTCCTTGAAACGTAAATGCACAAGCATAATAAATCATAGTTGCACAGTTTAAGAGTTAGATTATGCTCCGGGGCTTGCCTTCTTGGGCTACGCCGGTGTCAGACTCTGGGTCAATCACAATGACGTCGGCACCACCTTCGGGAGCTTCTTCTTGTGACATCCCTGATGTTTACTACATTAAAAACACAATTAAAACAGGATAAAAGGGTAGCAATGGTGGTAGCACACACAATTTGACCAAAATTTGAAATTTAAATTTCAAACAAGGCCTTTTTGACACCCAACTGAAATCTCATGAATTTTGTACTAAACATAAAATCTCCAAAAATAAAAGTTGTTTGTCATCACAAATAAGGCCCAGTCATTGTAGGAAACTTTTTCAAATTTTGCAGTTAAGCCCCTCAAAAACTCGAAAAACCGTGTTGAACGCCTATTCGAAAATGGCTTGTTTGAGCTTGAAAAATTTGAAATTTCAGGTTCACCCCAAAAAGAAAGTTGTGTCCCACATTTCAAACTCCAAATTTTGTGTTTGCACTTTTTGATGTGTATTTCAAATTTTCAGAGTTAAACCCGTTGAACCGGGGATGCTCTACGGGCGTCGCGACAAGCGCTCTGTCCAGGCCGGCAGTGGCCACCAGCAGCCGCCACGTGGCCGGCGAGCGGCGGCGACCTCGCCTAGCCGGCCAAAGCCGCGGCAGCCACATCTCACTTCCCCACACACACGCCAGCGTCCACGCCCGGTCGATTCTTGTGTGCTGTCAGCGTCGCAGCGCGGCGCGCCATCATGGCGGCCGAGCTCTCCATTGGCCGCGGCGGTGCACGCTGAGCCGAGCTTCTTAGAGGCCGGATTCGAGCCCGCTTCACACCAAAAAGCAATGCCAGAGAACTTTCGCTCGCCCACGCCACGATCTTCCTCCGCCAACCAGAGGCCGCGCTCTGCCCGAGCTGTCAGAGCCAACAATGGCGGCTCCGACGGCCGAGCGCGCGTGCACGCCTCCCCCGAGCTGCCCAACCCTCTCTAGCGGCCCAAAACTCTCCCAAGCAACTCTCATTTCCATCCTCACCCAGCGCCCTGCCTTTCTCCTTCTCCTCGCGCTCCCTCACCCCTTCTTCCACCTCCGGCCGCCGTGAACCGAGCTCGAGCTCATGCCGCTGCAGGCCAAAATCCCCCACGCTCCCTCCACGAAACCCAAATCCACTGTACCCATAGCTCGATCACTCTCTTCGCTAGCCCCTCAAACCATCCCCAACCAAAACCGAGCACTACTCGCCGGGAATCGAAGAGATTTCTTGCTGTTCCTCCATTTCCGCCCCCGAGCTCCACCTCCACGCCGAGCCCTATTTCCGGCCATCCCCGTCGCTGCCAAGCACCTCGACGAGCTCCGCCTCATTCTGGTGAAGCTTTCAAGCCGCATCGCGCCCCGTCTTGACCCCCACAGCCGGCTACCAACGTCGCCGGAGCAAGTCGCTCCGCCGCTCACCGTCGACGAGCCTCGCCACTGAACCACCAGCCTCGAGACCTACCCCAAATGACTCGCGGTGAGCCCCTCGTCATTTCCCCCAACTTTCCCCGCGCTAGTTCGCCCGCCAGCGCAACAACGCCGACAAGCCAAGGACCTAGATGCCTTCCCCTTTTTAGTTCTAGGGTCCTCCGTGAAAGTTTCAGGGGTGTGTTTGTAAAGTTTTAAAAGGTTTAGGGTCCCCGGCGTAAAAGAGATTCTTAAACCTAGATCCATTTTTTTTAGATTTTGTAAAATCCACTAAAACTCGTAGAAAAATCAGAAAAATGCACAAAAATACTCCCTGGACTCGTGAGATTGTAAACTCCAATCTCATGTTGGCATGTATAAGCTTTTGGTGAATAGTTTTTGAATTAAAATTCAAACTCAATTTTTAGAATCTTGTACACCTTTTCAAATCCAGAACTCTTCTGGAGCTGAACTTTGGATATGTTGCTTTTTGTCCAAAGGAGACCTAAAAATATGGACTGTTGCTTCAATTATGATTTATTTTGTGATTCCTGTTCTAGTTTAGTTCTGCAATTATTAAAAATAATCCATGCAGCCAAAAATCACCATCGTTCACCAGAGGTCTAAACTTGTTTGCACATTTGGTAAAAATGCTAAACTTAATTTTGGACCCTGTTTAGACTAGCAAATAACTAGATGTTGGTTTTCGGATAGAAAATTATTGAGGGTTGTCCAAGGGTCATTTTTAGCCACCACTTGGTCAGAGCCTTTCGTTCACTCATGTATAGCTCTGGTAAAGAAATCTCCTGTTTTGCAAGTAGTTTTGATTTTATATGAATTAATCTTGATTCCTTAAGCAGCAACTTGTTCCATTTTTAATAAATTCTGTGTAGCTCAGTTTTGGCTAGATTTTGGAGTGAGCCTAACTCTTATACTCCAGTAGCTGTCATAAAGTTTATGGATAAAAAGGATCAACAGAAACAGAGAAACAAAAATGAGAAGAAACTAGAGTTGAATTGAGTTTATAAAAATAAATAGATCACTTTGTTAATTGGAGTAAATGTGGAGCATGTAAAGTCTAAAAATCCAGAACTGCACCCTTGCTTAAAAATTATAATTTGAATTGTTGTATATGTGTAATTATAATTTAAATACGTTGGCGGGGACGAGGTTGTAGGTGCCGTCAGCGAGAGCGCCTTCTACATGAGATGCACAACTTCAATGTGGCTACCTAATGTGATCTAAAAGTAAGGCCTTGAAGGCCATATTCACCTAGACATACTAGGGAGCTATTCTTTTCTTCACAAAATTAGAGAAGGTGTGTGGTGTAAGTTTTATGCCTTTATGATGGTGATTGTGTACACATATAAAGCAATTCAAACCATTATTTTTATGCAAGTGTGTAGTTCTGGAATTTTAAACTTCACATGCACCCTATTTACTTTAATTATCAAAGGTGATCTATTTCTTTTTATAAAACTCAATTCCCTCTAGTTCCTTCTCATTTTTGTTTCTCTGTTTCTGTTCATCCTTTTTATCCACAAACTTTGTGACAGCTACTGGAGTATAAGGGTTAGGCTCCCTCCAAAATTTAGCTAAAACCGAGCTACACAGAATTTATTAAAAATAGTGCAAGTTGCTGCTCAAAGAAAAAAGATTAATTCATATAAAATCAAAACTACTTCCAAAACAGAAGATTTCTCTTCCAGAGCTAGACATGAGTAAAAGAAAGGCTCTGACCAAGTGGTGGCTAAAAATGACACTTGGACAGCCCAACTAATTTTCTATCCAAAAACCAACATCTATTTATTTGCTAGTCTAAACAGGGTCTAAAATAAAGTTTAGCATTTTTACCACATGTGCCAACAAGTTTATAGACCTCTGGTGAAAGATGGTGATTTTTGGCTGCATCAATAATTTTTAATAAATGCAGAACTGAGCTAGAACAGAAATCACAAAATAATTCATAACTCAAGTTACAGGCCATATTTTTAGGTCTCCTTTGGACACAAAGCTTCTACCGACCACACAAACAACATATCCAAGGTTCAGCTCCAAAAGAGTTCAGGATTCGAAATGGTGCACAAGTGCACAAAACTCTAAAAACTGAGTTTGAATTGTAATTCAAAAAATATTCATCAAAGGTGTATACATGCCAATATGATATTGGTGTTTACAATCTCACGAGTCCAGAGAGTATTTATTTGTATTTTTCTGATTTTTCTACGATTTTTAATGGATTTTAGAATATTTTAGGAAATTGAACTAGATCTTAAGAATCTTTTTACGCCGCGACCCTTGAATCTTTTAAAAACTTGCAAGCAGGCCCCTAGTTTCTTTCACTGGAAACCCTGCGAAAAGGAAGAAGATGAAGATATGACCTTGGGCTCGTCGGCGTCGTTGCTCCGGCCAAACGGCGGTGGGATGAGGTCGGAGAGGTGGGGGGGAAAAGATGAGCAGCTCACCTCGACTCGATTGGTGGTGGTTGGGAGGCCGGAGGAGGCTCGGAGGTGGCCGGCGAAGGGAGCAGTGTTGGTGCGGCCGTCGCGGCTTCAACTCGGGCGACGTCAGTGGCTACCGCTGTGGTTGGAAGGGCTCGTGAGCATCAGTGGGGCATGGCGAAGGCGTGTGAACGCTTGGTTGGCGCCTTGGACAGCACGAAGGGGTGGTGCGGCGTGGAGGTGACTTCGGCGGCCGAAATGAAAATTTGGGGGAAAAAGTGATTTCTAGCTGGACAGGCGATGGGAGCTCGAGGGGAATGGTGGAGAATGAAGCTAGGGAAGTGGATGAGCTATGGGCACGGTGAATTTGAAAACCATGGAGGGAAGGAGGTGGATTTTGCCTCGGCACTCGAGCTCGGCTCTTGCGTCCAGAGGTTGAAGAAGAGGCACTGGAGCGTGGGGGAGAGGAAATGGTTGTGGCGCAAGCTAAGGCAAGGGGCAATGGTCACTTGACGAAGCCATGGAGCAAGCTAGAGCCGGTTGGGGCTGCTAGGGACGCGCGCGCGTGGAGGGGCGGTCGTTAGTGCGCCATCGATGGCCTGGCGAGCTCGGACAGGGTGCCGCTGCGAGTTGGCGGTCGAAGATTGAGGCGTGCGCGTAGCGAGCGCAAATCCGGGTCACGGGACGGCTCTGCTCGGCGTGCGCGGCCACGGCCAGTGGCGGAGCTCCGCTCGCCATCATGGCGCGCTCGGGGTGACGAGACGCGGACGACGCGTGCGATGCGTGACAGGACATCACATGAGGCCAGACGCGTGCGCGAGAAGTTGGGACGCTTGCGATGCGTGACAGGACATCCCATGCTCCATATTTAATTATTTATCAAAAATTGACCTATTTCTTTTTAAACAACCCATTTCTACTCTAGTTTCTTCTCATTTTTGTTTCTCTGTTTCTGTTCATCCTTTTTATCCATAAACTTTAGGACAGCTACTGGAGTATAAGAGTTAGGCTCACTCCAAAATTTAGCTAAAACTGAGCTACACAGAATTTATTAAAAATAGTACAAGTTGCTGCTCAAAGAAACAAGATTAATTCATTTAAAATTGAAACTACCTAGAAATCAGAAAATTTTTCTACCAGAGCTACTTGTGAGTGAAAGAAAGGCTCTGTCCAAGTGGTGGCTAAAAATAACACTTGGACAACCCTCAATAATTTTCTATCCGAAAGCCAACATCTATTTATTTGCTAGCCTAAACAGGGTCAAAAATTAAGTTTAGCATTTTTATCACATGTGACAACAAGTTCCAAGACTTCTGGAGAAAAATGGTGATTTTTGGCTGCACGGATTATTTTTAATAATTGTAGGACTAAACTAAGACAGGAATCACAAATTAATTCATAACTGAAGCTACAGTCCATATTTTTAGGTCTCCTTCGGAGACAAGGCGTCTAAAGCCACTACAAACAACATATCCAAAGTTCAGCTCTAGTAGAGCTCAGGATTTGAAATGGTGCACAAGATTCTAAAAACTGAGTTTGAATTTTAATTCAAAAACTGTTCACCAAAAGTGTATACATGCTAACATTAGATTGGAGTTTAGAATCTCACGAGTCCAGAAAGTATTTTTGTGCATTTTTCTGATTTTTGTACGATTTTTAGTGGATTTTACAAGATTTCAGGAAAATGAGTTAAACCTTAAGAACAGGTGCCTTGAAACTTTTGAAAACTTCGTGAACAGGTCCCTGACTTCTTTCACTGGGAACCCTACAAAAAGGAAGACAATGAAGTTACGTCCTTGGCTCGTCGACGGCGTTGCGCCGGCCAAACAGCGGTGGGAGGAGGTCGGAGAAGTGGGGGAAAAGAACGAGCAGCTCACCACGAGTCGAATGGTGGCGGTTGGGAGACTGGAGGAGGCTCGGAGGTCGCCGGCGACGGAGGGGTGGCGGTGCGGCCGCCACGGCTTCAACTCCGGCGAGGTCGGTGGCTTTCATCGGGGTTGGAGGGTCTTGTGAGCACCGGTGGGACTCGGTGGAGCTGTTGGAATGCTCGGTTGACCATGGGGATGGCTCGAAGTGGTCGCTCGACGTGCGGGTGCTCCGGCGGCCGGAAATGGGGATTTGGGGGAAAATCCAATTTCTCGCCGGAGAGTTGGGGAAAGCTCGAGAGAAATGGGGGAAATGGAAGCCAAGGAAGTGGTCTAGCTCTGTGCGCGAGGAATTTGGGAATGGTGAAGGGACGAGGGCGAATTAGCTCCGACACTCGAGCTCGGTTCTCGCGGCTGGAGGTTGAAGATGAAGTGCGTGAGCGCGGGGAGGAGAAATGGCAGTGCGCGGACTGAGGGGAAGTTGCAAGGCGGCTCGGAGAAGTGTTGGAGCACGCGAAAGTGGCTAGAGCTGCCCGGGGTCGTTCGCGTGCACGGCTTAGCGCGTGCAGGCCGCCATGAGTGCGCTGCGAGCTCGAGCAGTGCGCGCGACGCGATTGGGCTCTGCGGATCGTGGCGTGGATGCGAGGAGATACGCGGTAGGGGCTTTGGCGCGTTGCGAGCAAGAATCCTGGCCGCGGGACGGCGCTGCGCGGCGCGCGCGGCCGCGGCCAGTGGCCGAGCTCCGCTCGCCATCATGGCGTTCCGCGCGGCGCGAGGCTGCCAGCGTGCTGTCGCGCGCGAAGTGATGGAACGGCAAGCCCGACGGCCGCGGGAGGACAAGAGCTAGCTGCCGCCGCGGCTCGGCCGGCCTGGCGTGGCCTCCGCCGCTCGCCGGCCACGTGGCGGCCAATCTCCGGCCGGAGCAGAGCGCGCCAGGGTGAGGTGGCAGCACCCGTGGAGCTCCTTTGCTTTTTACAAATTTTCTCCAAAAATTTGAACTGAACATTGAAATGTGCAAAAATAAAAGTTGGAGTTTGAGATGTGGGACACAACTTTCTTTTTGGTGTGAACCTGAAATTTCAAATTTTTCAAGCTCAAGCAAGCCATTTTTAATCAGGCGTTCAGCACTATTTTTCAAGTTTTTGAGGGGCTAAACTGCAAAATTTGAAAAAGTTCCCAACAGTGACTAGGCCTCATTTGTGATGAAAAACAACTTTTATTCTTGGAGATTTTCAAGTTTAGTACAAAATTCTTGAGATTTCAGTTGGGTGTCCAAAAAGGCCTTTGTTTTGAATTTAATTTGAATTTTGGTCAAATTTTTGTGTACTAGCACCAGTGTTCCCCTTTTTAACCTGTTTTAATTGTGTTTTCAATGTATTAACATCTGGGATGTCACAGTCTTTGATCAAAGTAACTCTTTTGCCGTGATTGTGCGGTTCTCAAGTTTTCACGGATGATCCTAACCTTTTCCTCTGCTTCGTTTACAAGGTCAGGGCCGTATGTGTATCTCTCGCCTGCCTAAGACCAACACAAAGGTAGAGGCTGAAGAGTGCCTGCTACCTTCAAGTAGCTAGCCTTTACCCGCTGACACGTGTCACATTCCGACACATACGTGGCAATCTCCCGCTTCATCCTAGTACACCAAAAGTTTTGTTTCAGGTCTTGGTACATTTTGGTGCTACCGGGTTGGATGAAAAATTTGGAAAGATGAGCTTCATCCAAGATTTTCCTTCGGAGCTCGGCGTTCTTGGGCACCACTATCCGATGTCCAAACCACATCACTCCCTGCCCATCTAACTGGAAGCATTTATATTTGGCCTTTCCTTTTGCCAATTTTCTTTTGAGGATTTTAATCTTTGCATCATTTAATTGGGCCACCACAATCTGAACGTGCAAGGTTGGTTCAACAGAGATATGGTTGAAATACCCGTGGGAAACAATCTCCATGTTGAGCTTTGCCATTTCATGGCACAAGGTGTCGGCATAGGACCCCATGGAAAGGCAGTGACAGCGAGCCTTGCGGCTTAGTGCATCCGCAACCACATTAGCCTTCCAAGGGTGATAATGCACACTAAGATCATAGTCCTTTGCTAACTCCAACCATCTTCGCTGCCTCATATTCAAATGTGCCTGAGTGAAGACATATTTGAGGCTCTTGTGATCGGTGTATATATTGCATGGAACACCCATCAGGTAGTGTCTCCAAATCTTGAGAGCATGAATAACCGCTGCTAACTCAAGATCATGCGTAGGGTAATTTTGCTGATGCGGCCAGTGGATACGTATTCTTGATGGTCACCGCATTGAGAGGCCGGTAATCAATACACAACCTCAAGGAATGATCCTTCTTCACAAAGATAGCTGGACAACCCCATGGTGACACACTAGGACGGATGAAACCCTTGTCTAGCAATTCTTGGAGTTGAATTTTTAATTCAGCCAATTCATTGGGTGGCATTCTATAGGGTCTCTTTGATATAGGTGTTGTGCCAAGTTGAAGTTCAATTACAAATTCAATGTCCCTATCCGACGGCATCCCAGGTAAGTCATCCGGAAAAACATCGGTATAGTCACATACCACCGGAATGTCCTTTAGTTGTGTTTCTACCATGGTGTAAGCACAAGCATTGGCGCATTTTCGGTGTGGCAAATAAAGTGCACTAGGCCGATGTGTAGGCGAGTTTATTTCCACAACCCTTTTGGCAACATCTAGCACAACCTTATGTTGAATCATCCAATTTGCGCCCAAAACAGTATCAATTCCTTCCAATCCAAGTAAAATCAAATCAGTAGGAAAAACTTTACTACCCAGCTTGATTGGTACTTTTCAAGTGACTTGGTTGGATGCTATTTTACCTCCCGCTGTTGATATCACATATGCTGATTTGGTGTGATATGATTTGAACCCACATTTTGCATTAAACCTTGTGCTTATAAAACTATGTGTCGCCCCGGAATCAAACAATCTCACAGCAGGTTGGTTGTGGATAGGGAAAGTACCAGTCATGTCCGGTGCTCCCTCAGGTAGGTCAGCCAGGGTGGTGTAGTTGAGCCTTCCCTGCCTGACTTGGACTCGCTGCTGCTTGCCCTTGTTCTGCTGATTCCCAGGACGCTGGTTCTGCGGCTTGTTCTGTGGGTAGTCCTTAATGAAATGGCTATTACTGCCACACTTGAAGCATTGGTAGCCACCTCTAGGATGAAGCGGCTGCTGCACGTTTTGCCTCAGCACCTGTTGCTGCTGCTGCGGTGGAGGGAAACGAGGCGCAACCTGCTGTGGTGGCCTGGCAATCCAACGTCCACCCTGAGGCGCCCTTGGCTGCCCCTGCGGTGCAGCCGGGGGAACCAAACGGAACCTCTGAGGCTGTCCACCCGAAGGTCCAGCAGGTGCCTTCCTTTTCTTCTCGGCCTTATGAACCATGTTGGCATCTTCCTGGATAATGGTAATGTTCACAAGTTCACCATATGTGGTAACTCGTGTAGTGGTCTCCTGAGCCTTGAGCTTGGTATTGAGGCCACGACGGAACCTCTCCATCTTCTTCTCATTGGAGTCAGCATGATGACCCGCATAAGGATACAGGCCATTGAAGGCCTGGGAGTACTGGAGCACAGTTCGGGTTCCCTGAGTCAGAGCCAGGAACTCGTTCAGCTTCCTCTCAACCAATCCAGCAGGAATGTGGTGGCTTTGAAGGCAGTCTTGAATTCCTCCACTCAATGACATGGTTCTCCTCCTAAAGAACCAGATAGTTCTCCCACCACAGGAGAGCTGTGCCACGGAGCTGCTGCGCTGCAAAGACCACCTTGCGGTTTGGAGTGCAAGGCGTAGCCAGGATGGAGAACTTGGATTCGATGGCCCGAATCTATGCATCAGCTTCCAAGGGCTCCTCGGCTCTGGAGAACACCAGAGGGTGAGTAGCCAAGAAGTCCTCGTACCGGGCCACTTGAGCTGGAGGGGCACATTGACCACCTTGCTGCTGCTGCATCATCTGTTGCTGGTGCTGCAGATTACGGAGGATCTCCGTTTGGGTGGCATACAACTGTTGCCACGTTGGGGGTTGTTGCGGTGGCGGAGGTGGCGGTGGCTGCTGCCGTTCCGGCCCCTGCTGGTTAGCGTTGGATCCGCTAGCATCGTGACCGCTGCGAGTGATAGCCATCTGCAGTAGGTACTTGTATTAGACACAATCCATAAGCTTGCATAAATAATGACAAGATAGAATGCGGCAATGTAATGAAGTATATTGTGTAAGGATAACATATCAGCAAGCAGTTTTGGAAGAAAAATCATATCTCCCAAGAGAAGTCAAGTTAGATGCTCCAATTCGGTCAGTAGCTTGAAAATTTTGTACTCTACAACTTTCGTGTTTGGATCAGAACCAAAATCGAGCTAGAATTAGGCTGAAAAATTCAAGTTTCAGTTCTCTATTTTTGCTGTTTTTCAGTAGGCCGAGCTGTAGTGTTTTGGTCGCCATTTTTATTTCTCTTAACCAATGGGGTTGAATTTTGGTGAGCGTTTTGTTTGACAAATTTCAGACAACTTGTAGTTCAAGCCATAGTCCAGAAGTGAATGGAAAATGCGTTAATAATTAAAACAAGAGTAGCTGCAGAAAGTTTTCAGCACAACCATTACAACCTTTCTCAAGTTTTAGGGCTCACACATCCTATGCAAATGGATTACATGTTCAAAAGCTTAAAGGAAACTCAACTCCAACTAGCCTATGACATCATGAAACCAAAATTTAGGCTACGCGGAGGAGTAACTTGCTACCGAAGCTCCTAGAAGTCGTCTAGGTTGTTAGCTGTAGCCTCGCTACCCATGGGAGACGGTGGAGCTGGAAGAGGTGGCATGTCATCCTCTGTGTCCATATCTGAATCAGGGGCTTCTCCTTCCCCATTCTCTCCACCCTCCTCATTAAGGTGCTGAGCATCATGGGCAGCTAGCATGGCATTGGCATGCCCCAAGTCATCCTGCACGTTCTCTAGCTCATCCCTCACTTGAGTCAGCTCATTGTTGGCATTGTTCTGCTCTAATTGGAGGTCGGTCAACTGCCTCTCCAAGACTGAAATATTTTTAATATACCACTGACATTTAAAACATCTCTATCATTGTCTTGGACGGTGAACACATTAAGAACGGTCCTTACCACATACCTATAAACTTCTCAAGATCAAACAAATGAATTTGGAAATTAAAGTATAGTACCTTATGTCCAACCTTGGAGTGCGTGATCTTGATCCATTCATCTTTCCATTGCTTTCTATGATCCTTGTAGTGCTTGGAGATGTTGTGGTAGGTGCACGCCCTCCGTTCATCCAACTCAGCAATTTTGAACTTATCTTCTTGAATCTTGCTGATTGGAGATCAATGTTTCACCTCTTGATAGCCCCATGGGATTTCAATGTCCACTGGAAAATGGTAGACTTTACCATAGGCCAGCTGATAACGGTGTTATTCCTATCAATTTCTTGATTCAATGTCCATAGCGCCTCAGGTAATTTTGCTTGTCCATCCATTCTCCATAGCTCTTGCAGAATGTTCGTGTTCTACTTGTCAGATTTTTCTGCTTGGCCAGTCAGACGGAGATGGTATAGAGAAACAGCCTGGTGAAGGTACTCTTAACCTGTTGGTACACTTCCCGAAGGTCTTGTGGAGTGTGGGACTCCATGACTAGTTCTTGACTCTTGGAATCACAAAGCTAGGAAATATGATTTCCTGAAGCATCATCCTTGAATTCCTTGAGTCAGCCGCAACATAGGAAGTGTGTCAACCCATTTGGATAGAAAGTCCATGATTGCCAAGATGTGTCAAAATCTCCAACTGAAAGTTCTTTTAGTGGGCATAGCTTCGAGCATTGATATTCTTGGATTTTGTCATCTTGAACAATGTTGCAAAATTTTCTTAGTGCCTCCATACATGGTTGGCCAGAAGATGCTCTGCCAAACCTTAGCATGGTACCCAGAATACTCTGAGGTGTCTTCCATATGAGGAGTGGTAGTGACACTTAAGGATCTTGCGAATCTCACATTGGGTTGTAGCGGTGGAGTAAACCATTAGCAATGACTTCAAATTGATAGGGATCCCATAAGTGAAATCTTCAAGAGAGTGACTTCTCATAGAGGATAGGATTTGTAATCTTGAGAGATGGTCTGCCACAAAATTCTCTGCTCTCTTTGTATCTCTGATTTCAAATTGAAACTCTTGAAGGAGCAGAATTCAACGGAAGAGTCGTCGCTTAAAATCCTTCTTGGCCAAATTGTGCTTTGGTGTAGCATGCTCCGTGTAGACACTTTAACACCAACCAAGTAGGAATTGAACTTGTCAATGTCAATTGCCATTGGCAGCGGTTCCTTCTCCGTTGTTACGAATTTCTGGTCAATCTATAGATGTTGCTATTTATCCTTGTATTGATACAACACTGCGCAGATGGCAAAAGTCACTTGCATCCTATCTGCTCCTGAAAGGAACGTTCCAATAAGGAACATATATGACGGGGCTGAAACGAGTGCCGAGAACGGCAACTTCTCTGACCATGAAGTGACATTTCGTCAATTGAGGACCAAATGTGTCTCTTCGAATCTCTTGAGGATCATTGTTAGATTCCCAAGGCAATCTTCAAGCTTCTGCTGTATACTGAGAAGTCATCTAGGAATACTTCCACGATGTTCTTGATAAGGTCAGAGAAAAATCGCCATCATAAACCTTGGAAAGAAGCAGGTGCACTGCTAGACCAACTGGCATCCACCTAAAAGGCAAATGTGCCAAAGGGGTAGGTGAAGGTGGCCTTACTCTGATCATCCGGATGAATAGGGGTTGATGATAACCAGAGTAGCCATAGATGTAACAAACGAGCAAGTGCTTGGCCAATTGTTCAAACATTTCATCAATGAAGGGTAGGAGGGTAGTGATCTTTCCTGACATCCTTGTTCGGCTGCCGGTACACATCCTCCAGCTGGTAATTGTCCTCTGAGGTAAGCGCGCAATTCTCTCATTTTGGACGACTATCCTCCCTTCTTCGGAATCACTTGAACATGACTAACCAATTCACTGTCTTGCATGGGGTTGATGACTCCCGTATGCAAAAGTTTTGAATACATCTTACTTTACCACCTTCCTTATCACATCGATCCCGTCAATCTTGAGTGAATGGTTGGGCTTAGCTGATCTTGAGCGATGAGCTAGATATAAGGTCTAGAATGACCAGTGACACTGAAAATTCAGTGCCATAAAGATGTGATATGTGGATATGTCGGGGATTGAACCCTTTCTAGTCCTGAAGAGGGTACCCAGAGATGGATCGATACTTCTCTTAGGACCGTCGAGAGATGACAAGTCTCACTCTCTGATGATGACTGACATGCCTCAGTTGGAAGTAAGACAAACCTTACACCAGGAGGCAACGATTTCTACCTCAGGAGAAGAATGTTGCGGTTTTTCCTCCTCATTGAGATATCTGCCTAGTTCTATCTCTGAGTAAAGTGTTGAGCATCATCTTCAATGATTTGTTGAGTGGGCTCTTCCAAAGTTATGCTCATTGCCTTATTCTAGTGGGTCTTGTTCTGGTCTTGCCTCAGCTATAGTGTTGATTGAACTGACTAGGCTGACCGAGATCTTTTCATTGCCAACTCTGAGCTGAAGAGTAGCTCGTGCTCCATCAATGTTAGCAAGTGGCTCTATTGACTGACCGACCAAGAAAATCTGTCACCTTCATAGATATCGAAGATGTGAAACTAGGAAGAACTCCTTTGCTTTCCACAATCTGGCCGTCGATCCACTTCAGGTGCTTACGAGAGAAGGACAACCTTCGGATCGTAGATGATTCCTTGCGGTTCAGCATCCCCAATAGTGCGGAGGAATATTTTGAGCTTGTGACTGCTTATTCCTCTATCCATTCCTTGCTCATAATCGCAGAAGGACCCTCAATCTACGGTGTGGCTTCCGGAATGAATGCCTCAGACCATGAGCACGTCCTCTCAGTTACATCAGCGTGCTGGAAACATTGCTGAGTGATGGGATACTTCTCTTTTGTGGAGAGAGGTGATATGAACTGAGGTATATCTTTCGATAAGTGACTCATGATCAAAAGGTCATGATTTGTTCGGTCATCTCCTTGATAATCGGTGGAGGTGGATGTGGTGTAATTGTAAGGGTGCGAATCTGGTGCTTCATCTTGGGTAGATCTGAGGAATCTTCAAAGGCACGTGTGCTATCACAAACCTGGTCAAGATAGCTTGGACTTAATCCAAGGTCTTGTATGCGACCCCTCGGTAGCGATATGAAGAATGTCTTCAAACCGCCAATGAAATGCTGCATATGGTTTTTCTCTGGAATACCGTATGGTGAGCCAGAGGTTACCATCAGCATGAATCTTGCCCACTGTGTTCCAAGTAACTCATCATGATACGAGTACCTTGGTAACAGGATAAAATGACCGGAATTCGTCCTTCAGCTTCAACAAATGTCCTCCCGCTCACTTGCGATCCGATCATACCATAACATAGCCTTCCCCGTCAGAGAGAACGGGAAAGACTCCATTACAGTGTCTTGATTCCGGATATGATAAGAAGAGATCAATTCTCTTCAAAGTCCTACAGGTGAGTATAGAGATGTCTTCCTTCTTGCTAGAGAAGGATGATACACGAACCATGGCTACGAGACTGGGACTGGTCCCGTAACTAGCAGATAAAATGGGGGTGGTGATGTGGTGGCAATTCCAAAACTCGCGGGATGGAACTACCGGATAACTAGGAGATAAACTCCTAGGGGTAAGGTGGAAAATGTGTACAGCTAAAAAGCTCTAAACTAGTGTTGCTACCGTTCCCCGGCAACGGCGCCAGAAAAGCTTGTTGGCACTCCATAGCCTATACAAGAATAACTCAACAAGCGCACAGAGACCGATGTAGCCTTTCACTAGGGGAGTGATACCTGGGATATCGAATCCAAGGAACGGTAGACGCGACTAAGCCTAGAACTATTCAACTGGACACACGAGGGGAGAAAAGGTACATGGGTAGAGGGCCTAACTTTAGATAGCCAACTAATTACCCAGATAACTTGCTACTCACTAACTTGATCTGCATCGGCGGCTGGAAGAGGAAGGGTCCAGACGGGGTAGAAGTGGGACCCAACGGCAACCAGCTACTACTGCTATGAAAACACCCAAACGTTGTGGTCGCACAAAGGACAGACAAGGCTGTCACCACTTGCCGCCTATCACTCTCTTTCCGTGGGGTGGAACACACCCGAGGTAACTATCAAGCACAGGTACCACACCTAAGCTATCAAACTACTGACTTCTGCCTTAGCCTCAGGCAAGAAGAAACCCCAAATGGACAGCTCAATGTCCACGCAGACAAGGGATCCCGCAGATCAAAGGAAGTAAATAACAAATTACTGAAAGTAAAGAGAAGTACTAGCGAGACACTGAAGAAAGACGATGAACTTACTCAAAGAAGCTTTATTCCTCCGAGGTGGCCACAAAGTTGGAAAAGGACCGAGGGAACCCGGCTCCTCTCCTCCTAGCTTGACTCACACCCAAGCTCTCACCTCACACTCTCCCTATTCTACAAATATAGAAGAGGAACTCAATTCCCTCTAGTTCCTTCTCATTTTTGTTTCTCTGTTTTTGTTCATCCTTTTTATCCACAAACTTTATGACAGCTACTGGAGTATAAGAGTTAGGCTCACTCCAAAATTTAGCTAAAACCGAGCTACACAGAATTTATTAAAAATAGTGCAAGTTGCTGCTCAAAGAAATAAGATTAATTCATATAAAATCAAAATTAGTTCCAAAACAGAAGATTTCTCTACCAGAGCTAGACACGAGTAAAAGAAAGGCTCTGACCATGTGGTGGCTAAAAATAACACTTGGACAACCCTCACTAATTTTCTATCCGAAAACCAACATCTATTTATTTGCTAGTCTAAACAGGGTCTAAAATTAAGTTTAGCATTTTTACCACATGTGCCAACAAGTTTCTAGACCTCTGGTGAAAGATGGTGATTTTTGGCTGCATGAAGTATTTTTAATAAATGCAGAACTGAGCTAGAACAAAATCACAAAATAATTCATAACTGAAGTTACAGGCCGTATTTTTAGGTCTCCTTTGGACACAAAGCTTCTAAAGAACACACAAACAACATATCCAAGGTTCAGCTCCAAAAGAGTTCAAGTTTGAAATGGTGCACAAAACTCTAAAAACTGATTTGAATTTTAATTCAAAAACTATTCATCAAAGGTGTATACATGCCAACATGAGTTTGGAGTTTACAATCTCACGAGTCCAGGGAGTATTTATTTTTATTTTTCTGATTTTTCTATGATTTAATGGATTTTAGAAGATTTCAGGAAATTGAACTAGACCTTAAGAATCTTTTTACGCCGCGACCCTTGAATCTTTTGAAAACTCGCAAGCAGGCCCCTGGTTTCTTTCACTGGGAACCCTGCGAAAAGGAAGAAGATGAAGATATGCCCTTCGTTGCGCCGGCCAAACGGCGGTGGGATGAGGTCGGAGAGGTGGGGGGAAAAGACGAGCAGCTCACCTCGACTCGATTGGTGGTGGTTGGGAGGCTGGAGGAGGCTCGGAGGTGGCCGGAGACGGTAGCAGTGGTGGTGCGGCCGCCGCGGCTTCAACTCCGGCGAGGTCAGTGGCTACAGCTATGGTTGGAAGGACTCATGAGCATCAGTGGGGCATGGCAAAGGCGTGGGAACGCTTGGTTGGCGCCTTGGACAGCTCGAAGGTGTGGCGCGGCGTGGAGGTGACTTCGGCGGCCGAAATGAAAATTTGGGGGAAAAAGCGATTTCTAGCTGGACAGGCGATGGGAGCTCGAGGGGAGTGGTGGAGAACGAAGCTAGGGAAGTGGATGAGCTATGGGCACAGTGAATTTGAAAACCATGGAGGGAAGGAGGCAGATTTTGCCTCGGCACTCGAGCTCGGCTCTTGCGTCCAGAGGTTGAAGAAGAGGCACTGGAGCATGGGGGAGAGGAAATGGTTGTGGCACGAGCTAAGGCAAGGGGCAATGGTCACTTGGTGAAGCAATGGAGCAAGCTAGAGCCGGCTGGGGCTGCTAATGACGCTCGCGCGTGGAGGGGCGGCTGTCAGTGCGCCATCGATGGCCTGGCGAGCTCGGACAGGGCGCCGCTACAGGTTGGCGGTCGGAGATTGAGGCGTGCACGAAGGAGGATGCACCGCAGAGCCATTGGCGCATAGTGAGCGCAAATTCGGGCCGCGGGATGGCTCTGCTCGGCGTGCGCGGCCACGGCCAGTGGCGGAGCTCCGCTCGCCATCATGGCGCGCTCGGGGTGACGAGACGCGGACGGCGCGTGCGATGCGTGGCAGGACATCACATGAGGCCAGACGCGTGCGCGGGAAGCTAGGACACGGCTGCCGCGGCTTTGGCCGGCCAGGCAAGGCCACCGCCGCTCGCCGGCCACGTGGCGGCCACTGGCGGCCGGGGCAGAGCGCGCCAGGGCGAGCGGTTGGGGCGCCCGTGGAGCCTCCCAGTTCAACCGCGATTTTATCCAAAATTTCAAACTAAAGTTTCAAAAGTGCAAATACAAAAGTTGAAGTTTGAAAGGTGGGACATGATTTTATTTTTGGGACGAACTGGAAATTTTGAATTTTTCAAGCTCAAACAAGCCATGTTTGAAAAGGTGTTCAGCTAGGTTTTTTGAGTTTTTGAGGGGCTTATCTGCAAAATTTGAAAAAGTTCCAAACAGTAACTAGGCTTTATTTGTGATGACAAACAACTTTTATTTTTTGGAGATTTTCATGTTTAGTACAAAATTTTTGAGATCTCAGTTGGGTGTCAAAAAGGCCTTATTGAAATTCAAATTTCAAAATTTAGATCAAATTAAGTGTGCTCAAACCAAGGCTGTCCTTTAACCCTGTTTTTAGTGTATTTTTAAGGTTCTAAACATCAGGGATGTCACACTTTTATCGACGGCCAGAGTGGAACAGCGATAGTGGTGAGTCGGCGATATGATGGTGGGTGCGGGGGCGACGACCAGCAGCTGTGAGAAAAACGATGCGGACCGATGAAGCAAGATAGTGCAGGCGACGCACGGATACGGAGGGTGATCAAACTGGCCCTTGAGACCCTGTGGTGATGGTGGGAAAACAAGAGGCAAAGGTGATCTTTGAGACTGTAGATAGTCACGGGCAAGATGCTTAACCAACTGGAAGTCTTAATTAAATGATGATTTACCCACTTTTGTATCAACAAGAACAAGGAATAAACTCCTCAGCATTCTCCTAAGAGAAAATGGAGGGTTAATGAACAACGATGTGGTGAGAAGACAAGGGTGCCCATTAGATTTTTAAAACAAGCCCACATCATACAAAACGATCATGGTATGACATTACACGGGGTTGCTGACCAAATTCCAAGATGAGCTAAAGGAACAACAAGGATGGGCAATAAAAGATTTGCTTACGGCAATGAGGGAACACCCTAGAAAAGGTGGCGTGGTATAGGAATTTCAGAAATTTTTGCTCAAATTTTTACACATGCGCATGAGAGTATGATGCATATGGACATGAAGGCCTGATATGCATGTGGGGATGCAAGTTATTGTACCTCACTCACACCATTAAAATTTGTCAAAGAGTCAGAGCAAGGAGATACTGACTTGGGTTGTGAGATAACGGTAATTGTGGGTAACATCTGCTCATACCAAGATACCAGTGCGCTCCTAGTGACACATGCATGTGGCTGCAGCACACACACGAGATCCCAGGTTCCGTCACGGCACCATAGGTTAAGGAACATGACACCACAATAAAATTTAGATATGACAACCCAAATGGCCCAAGAAGAGAGGCAGAAATAGTCACGGGTTATGATGTGCACCATGTTAGCCACCCAAAAGATTGTCATGGTGCAAATGATATGTTGGTGAAGATGTCATGCTCATGCACATGCATTATTGGTGAAGTATGAAATGCGTGCACATTGCTGATGACCATCATGCATACAAATGTGACCTTAACCTAATTTTAAGTGGTGACCTCATTTTTATATTTATTTTCTTGAGCAAGAATTGAGGCATGGATTCCATGGATAGATAAAGCAAGGAAACCCAATACAAGGTATCGACGTCAAATAAATTTAAGTGACAAAATTCATGTAGTCACGCGAAAGATAGTGAGAACAATTTTGATTGATGTATGAAATTTTTAGCTTACGGAATCAAACAACAATGGAGATCAAAAAGGATTTGGATGCTAACACATCATTAATAGGACATTGTTATACTTGGTATCCCTAAATTTTCATTGTTGGTTCAAGTCATTGCATATCCATATACTCCTCCTAAGCTCAAAGTTCTTGAGCCACCATTAACTAACTATTAATTCAATGATCACATCCAAGGAGGATGCACGTGCTGATCTTAAGTCATTATGTTCTCCTATTTGATAAGAGGATCAAGAGACTAATTTGGAAAAGAGAATGGAGTGAAGTAGTCCATCTTGCCTTGCTTTGGGACAGTTGTAGCATGGCAGCGTAGTGGTGGGAGATATTAGAGATTAAAATGAATGAAGAATTTTTCTAGACAGATTGTGTTTTCATAGAAGAAAATCCGTATCTCCTAGCTCGAACATCCAAAATTTCTCATCTTTGGTCAGCAATTAGGAAATTTAGTAAGGTACAACCTTGTTATTTATTTTGAAGACCGATATAATAGTTACGTTGGTAGACCAAGTCATTTTAGGCCCCTCAGTTTGGATGGAATTTCAGCCGACCTAGCCAAAGGAGTTTGCCTATAACTCTAGTTTCTTTATTCTTTTGGGGCTGCAACTTCTAAGTGTTTCCATCACAAATTTCCAATTCACCTTGGTAATCATCATTTAGTCGAGATTATTTCAACATGGTATTATTTTTTTTAGAAACCCTTACTTGTAGGCTATTAACGACATGATGGAAATTCAATATCTCTAGGTGCCACTTCAAGTTTCAATGAATTCAATTTGAGCAATCCAAAAATTTTCAAACCTCACCAGTATGTTTTTAATATGTTCCCTACGGGAAAAGTTTGATATTCTATGGAAGAGGTCATTGTGACCCTAAGAGGTGTCATACCATGGAATTTTAAAGTAGGTACGTCCAGAAATTTCAGAAGGACAGTGACTTAGTAAAACAAACATATCTCAAAAGTGGCTTATCCAATATAATCGGAACTTTGTCAGCATTTAGTTCATTACATTAGGAACAACAAAAGGCAGATCATCCGAAGGTAGAAGTTTCAAATGTTGACCACTAATTATTTGTCAAATTGTTTAAAAAGTGGAAGGCAGACAGATGTAGGCATGTTTAGAGTAACTTTCCTAATGAGCTTTTGTATAGACGAGGTCAGGAGTGAAAACCAATAAGCGTAAGAAAATCAAACAGATTCTGGGTAGTGTGGAAGAAGTGCAATAACTCAAAATTCGTTAAATCTAAAATTTCCCAAACTTGGCCAGAATATGCATTACGCAATTTCAAACTAGTTTCCTTTTTAACTCTCAGTCAGAAACTGCTGTTAAGAGGGCGTAAAAATTTAATTTTTAACTTGTTGTTCCTAGAAAAATCCAGCAGACAAGGGGTTATCATTTTAATCATAACTCAAGTTCTACTTCATGATTTGCTCTAAGATTTCGGTAGTAGAAACCAGATAACATTTCAAACAACCTTTATGTTGAACATTTTCACATTTGACCAAGTTTTTGGGCTTGAAATAACGATTGAATCAGAACTGTTCTAAGCGAGGTTTCAGCACATTTCCCTGGATATTTTTCAAACTTTTGTGATGGATAGTTTAGTGAGCATGCAACATTATTTAATGGAGTTTCAGAGAATTAAAGATGCATGAGTGACCTATTCGTTCTCACAAAACACACGTGCCAATAAACTTTGGCCTACGGAGTAAGTGCCGGTGGCAAGGCAGTATTCGTCTCTCCCTATCTTAAGTAGCCAAATTTTTCTAACCATTCAACTTATGAATCGTGGTGAGCGTACGTGCAGAAAATTCCATTCCAGAGCATTTATAATGAACCTCCTGTGCCAGCACTCATGGAAGCATTCCCATTCATTACCACCCACTATAGAGGTGGCACCCGAACGTTCAACATTGGACAGACAATGCTTCATTCGTCACCGAGGTGGCATATTCACTTCCCATACCGTCGCCTTATGGGAAACCCCGAGTAGACATGGCTCGTTGCCCATGGCCATGATTGTGGCGGACCACTCCAAAATTATTCCAAGTTAAGTACCCCTGGACCACTAATCGAGTAGTCAGGCACTTAATCCGGAATAAGATGGAGCGCCGTCGGATTAAACCCGATTTAACCACGTACTTTTCTCGATCGAAACAACAAGCACGCCCACACGAAGGTGAGTTCCAGAGATTACAACATTCCACAAATTCACCGTACATAAATAGTATCACCAAGTTATTACAAACCAAGTTTGAAATTCAAATCAGAGTATCAAGTTCATAGCAGCGGAATAAAATAGTTCATTGCAGCGGAATAAGGTAGTTCATTGCAGCGGAAAGTAAACTAGCGTCGATACAAATAACACCATGCTGAAGCCTGCCACGGTGCTACTCCTCCCGATCCTCGGCAGAGGACGGAACCCACTCGATGTGCCATCCAGGGGGAACCTAGGTAGGCCAAGACAAAGCATCGACGGCCACATCCAACATGGTACCTGTAAATCAATGCCACAAGCAAGGCTGAGTATACTAATACTCAGCAAGGCTTACCCGTCGGGTGAAAACTACATCACCGACATCTAGACATGAGAGGCTTTTGGCTGGTGGGTTTGTTTGCCAAAAAGCAACTAAAAGTAGATCCTTGCTTTCATAGTTTTAGCATCATATTCTAGTAGATTTAACCATTCTAGATTAGCATCGTCTCTAAGCATACAAGTGGTGCAATACAATTTAATTCATACAACAAGTCCATCATTCTCATAGTTCCACTTATTACTCAATGCAGCCAGGCGGTCAAGCAGTCTCATTAACCGCGAGAAGCGGACAGTTCGAACCGAATTTTGCTACCTGGCCAGGGAAAACCCAACACACACGGATAATGCTTGCTATAAAAGGTACAAGCACTTCCCAACCTTTCCCATCGATCCACAATTCGGAACCGGGTCCACTTCCTTAGGACAAAGGTTTACTGCTTCACTCACAGCATCACGCATATATCCACAAGTGTACGGCAGGGGAAACAAAAGTTTCCAAGGAGAGATGGCTATCGTCCCTAGCTGCTTCAGTCTGGTACCGGGCTTACCAATTCCCATATATCGGCATGCATGTGGTACGTTCAAAAACTTAACACACTCAACCACACGTTTCGACCTCAAATCAATTATCATACACGGACGGGAGATCTACATCTACCATCCCGCCCGCCATCCTTATGATTCCAACATAAGTAAAGACAAGCAACTCCTATGTCTCGTGAGTGACAGGAAATCACTCGACTTGTAACGGACCTAAAGCAATGCCCTATCGATTCTTTCATACTAGTGTTGCAAGTCATAGGTACTAGAAATATCCAGGAAATCACTCGACTTGTAACGGACCTAAAGCAATGCCCTATCGATTCTTTCATACTAGTGTTGCAAGTCATAGGTACTAGAAATATGCAACTAAGGTATTCAAGCAACTCCTTGAAACGTAAATGCACAAGCATAGGGAATTCATAGGTGCATAAACTTTTAAAAGTTAGGTTATGCTTCGGGGCTTGCCTTCTTGCGCTAGCTGGGGGTTAGCTTCCGGGTCGACTGTTCCTTCGCTGGCACCGTTCTCCGGGATGCCTTCTCCGTCGGCGGGGATGAGGTGATAGAAGCCGTCCGCAACAGCGCCTTCTACATGAGATGCATCACTTTATAGCGGCTGCCTAGTTGATCCAAAACTAAGGCCTTGAAGGCCATATTCACCTAGACATGCTAATGTACTACTTTCTCCTTCTCAAAATTAGAGGAGGGGTGTGGAAAAATTTTACGCATCTATAATGGTGATTGTGTACACATATAAAAGAATTCCCATTTATTATTTTGAGGTTTGGGTGCAGTTCTGGAATTTTAGACTTTCCATGTTTAATTTTAATTAATTATCAAAAAGGACTATTTCCTTTTTATAACTTAATTCCACCTTAGTTTCTTCTCATTTTTGTTTCTCGGTTTCTGTTCATCCTTTTTATCTACAAACTTTATAACAGCTACTGGAGTATAAGAGTTAGGCTCACTCCAAAATTTGGCTAAAACTGAGCTACACAGAATTTATTAAAAATAGTACAAACTGCTGCTTAAAGAAACAAGATAAATTCATATAAAATCGAAAATACATCCAAATCAGGAAATTTTCCTACCAGAGCTAGTCATGAGTGTAAGGAGGGCTCTGGCCAAGTGGTGGCTCAAAATAACCCTTGGACAGTCCTCAACAAATTTCTATCCGAAAACACATATCTATTTATTTGCTAGTCTAAACAGGGCAAAAATTAAGTTTTGTATTTTTAACAGATGTGCTAACAAGTTCTTAGGCCTCTGGAGAAAAATGGTGATTTTTAGCTGCATGGATTATTTTTAATAATTTTAGGACTGCAAAAAGACAGGAACCACCAATTAATTCATAGCTGTGACATCTCTGATGTAATAATGAATAAAACACATATGAAATAGGTTGAAAAGGGAATTATGGGTTGAAACTCAAAAATCCATCAAAAATTCAAATTTAAATTCAAAAACAAGGGTTGTTTGACACCCAACTGAAAACTCAAGATTTTTGTACTAAACTTGAAAATCTCCAAATATAAAAGTTGTTTGTCATCACAAATAAGGCCTAATCACTGTTTGGAACTTTTGAAAATTTTGTAGTTTAGTCCCTCAAAAACTCGAAATACAGTTCTGGGCACCTTTTTGTATTTGAGTTGTTTGAGCTCGAAAAACTTGGAATTTCAGGTTCATCCCAAAAAGAAAGTTGTGTCCCATCTCCCAAACTCCAATTTTTATTTTCACACTTTTTCATGTTCAGTTCAAATTTTTGGAGAAAATTCAAAAAGGAAAACGGAGCTCCACGGGCGCCAACAGTGGCCCTGGCGCGCCCCTGCACCTGGCCGGAGCTCGGCCGCCACGTGGCCGGCGAGCGGCGGAGGCCGCGCCGAGCTGGCCGAGCCACGGCGGCCGCTGGCGCTTGTCGTCTTGCACTTGTCCAGCCCCTCCCGAGCCATCACGTCGCCGCCGTCGAGTCGCCTCGCCTCGCGCCGCGGGACGCCATCATGGCGGTCGCGCGCCGCCGTGGCCGCACGCGTGCTCGCGCCGCGCTGCGCGCCCTGCAGGCGGCAGAAGCCGACCGCTACGCGCCAAGGCACCACTACAGCGTATCCCACTCCCTCACGCGACGATCTCTCACCCCCAATCCCGTGCGCGCGTTCTGCCCAAGCTCGCCGCGCCATCAATGGCGACCGCGACGGCCACGCACGCGCTCGCACGCTCCCAAGGCAGCACAGTGCCACTCTAGCGTGCCCAAGCACTCCACCGAGCACTCACACCCCTTCCCCTCAGTCCACACTTAGCCATTTTCACTTCCCCGCGCTCGCTCCGTCGTCTTCCACCTCCGGCCACGCGCACCGAGCCGAGCTTCGGGACAAAATTCGCCCTCCACTCTCCACCATTCCCAAATTCATCGCGCACGAAGCTAGACCTCTACCCTAGCTCCATTTCCCCCCACTTCTCTCGAGTTATCGTCGCTTCTCCGGCGAGAAATCAAGATTTCCCCCAAATCTCGATTTTCGGCCGCCGGAGCACCCTCACGTCGAGACCCCACTCCGAGCCGTCCCCGAGGTCAACCGAGCACGCCATTAGCTTCCTCGAGCTCCACTGGTGCTCTAGGACCCTTCAAACCTCGACGAACGCCCCCGACCTCACCGGCGTAGCAGTCGCGGCGGCCGCACCGCCACCGCTCGTCGCTGGCGAAACCCCGAGCTTCCCCGGCCTCCCAACCGTCACCAATCGATTCGTGGTGAGCCCCTGGATCTTTTCCCCCACTTCCCCGACCCTAGCTCGCCGTCGTTTGGCCGGCGCAACTCCGGCGAGAGCCGAGGGCATAAGTTCATCGTCTTCATTTCTCTAGGGTCCTCCGTGCAAAAGTCAGGGACTAGTTTGAAAGGTTTTGAAAGTTCTAGGGTCCCCGGCGTAAAAAGATTCTTAAACCTAGATGTAATTTTCCCGAATCTTGTAAAATCCGTTAAAAATCGTGCAAAAATCAGAAAAATGCACAAAAATACTCCCTGGATTCGTGAGATTGTAAACTCCAATCTCCTTTAAGCATGTATATACTTTTGGTGAACCATTTTTGAATTAAAATTAAAACTGTAAAATTTGAAACTTGTGCACCATTTCAAATCCAGAGCTCCGCTAGGGTTGATCTTTTGATATGTTGCTTGTAGTGACTTTGGGCACCTTGTGTCCAAAGGGGACCTAAAAATATGAAGTGTAGCTTCAGTTATGAATTAAAATGTGTTTCCTGTCTTTTTGTAGTCCAGAAATTATTAAAAATAATCCCTGCAGTGAACAATCACCATTTTTCTCCAGGAGGCTAAAAACTTGTTAGCACACCTGTTAAAATGCAAAACTTAATTTTTGCTCTGTTTAGACTAGCAAATAAATAAATATGTGTTTTTTGGATAGAAATTTATTGAGGACTGTCCAAGTGTTATTTTGAGCCACCACTTGGCCAGAGCCCTCCTTAAACTTATACCTAGCTTTGGTAGGAAGATTTTCTAAATTGGATGTATTTTCAATTTTATATGAATTTATTTCATTTCTGCAGGCAGCAGATTGTATTATTTTTAATAAATTATGTGTAGCTCAGATTTAGCTAAATTTTGGAGTGAGCTTAGCTCTTATACTCCAGTAGCTGTCATAAAGTTTATAGATAAAAATGATGAACAGAAATGGAGAAACAAAAATGAGAAGTAATCTAGGTGGAAATTGATTTATATAAAAGAATAAACCTTTTTGTTAATAAGTTGGAATAAAATAAAGGGAATCTGAAATTCCAGAACAGCACCCTAATTGTGAGTAATAAATAGAATCCTTTTATATATGTACACAATCACCATCGAGGTCAAATAAAATTTTTCCACACCTCTACTCTGTTTTTGTGAAGAAAATAATAGTACTTACGCATGTCTAGGTGAATATGGCCTTCAAAGGCCTTAATCTTAGGATCAATAGGCAGCCACCTTAAGTTATGCATCTCATGTAGAAGGCGCTATTCCGGACAGCAACTACCACCTCATCCCCGCTGACGAGGAAGGAATCCCGGAAGAAGGTGCCGGCGAAGGATCGACCAACCCGGAGGCTACCCCCAGCTTGAGCAAGAAGGCAAGCCCCGGAGCATGACCTAACTTTTAAAATTATGCATCTATGAATTCCCTATGCTTGTGCATTTACGTTTCAAGGAGTTGATTGAATATCTTAGCTGCACATTTCCTAATACCTATGACTTGCAACACTAGTATGAAAGGATCGATAGGGCATTGCTTTAGGTCCGTTACAAGTCGAGTGATTTCTTGTCACTCGCGAGACATAGGAATTGCTTGTCTTTACTTATGTTGGAATCATAAGGATTGACGGGCGGGATGATAGATGTAGATCTCCCGTCCGTGTATGATAATTGATTTAAGGTCGAAATGTGTGGTTGAGTGTGTCAAGTTTTTGAACGTACCACATGCATGCCGATATATGGGAGTCGGTAAGCCCAGTACCAGATTGAAGCAGCTAGGGCCGATAGCCATCTTGATGAGAACATGACACCATCGGACACGAACATTGGTCATAAGGTGAATTTATTTCTCCATTTGTATAATTATTTATTGTACAATTCACTTGGTTCCACATGTCCATGTCATTATTTGACTGAAGGTACAAATATATTATTACAATGTCTTCGCGGGCTTGTTATTCACACATGGGACCCAGGATTAAGATGGAGTAGGCCCCAGACATATGGAGAGAGCTTCAAATATGCTCAAGGACGTCCTCCACCTTGGCCGCCACCTTAGGAGACCAGCAAGGGCGCCCAAGCAAGATGGAGGCCCATTACAACTCGACTTCGGGTCCAACTCGGAGTCCAGGAACAGTCTGGAGTAAAACGGACGCCCAGGCCGCATACGGACTCGGATTTCGACGATCCACATATGGTTGGAAAGAAGATTTTATAGAGCTTCCAATGGAACCAGAACCAGGCCAAAATTCACTCTGAGTCGACGGGAATCGTCCGAGGAAGGTGGCGTCCAGAATCTGTCCCGGTGCTGCGTCACCGATATTTGGCCTTTGGGCCGTGTATCTTCATTGAGCCCATTAGGGGCGCGTGCAGGGGGTCGACCACGACCCTAACCTCTATATATCAGTAGCCGTCGCCCTTGTTAGGGTTTGGGTTTTGCTTAGATTAATCTGTCAAGAACAGTTTCGCCGTTGCATCGGTTTGTGAGACCCCAACTCGTGAGATTAATCATTCATCTGCAATTGTGTTGCATCTTTCTGTGTTCTTGCTTGTGTTCTTCGATTCGCAGGCAAGGATTAGCCTTCTGGGCGAGGTCGACTTAGGTCGATAACCTGAGGAGACGTGGTGCTGCGATTGCGGGGTTCAGGACGTGTTGTTCGGAAGCCGGATCGATTTGTGTCGCGACTCCGCCAAAATCGTCGCTTATCTGAACCTTTCGGAAGATCGGGAACCCTAGTCCACATCAGTTGGTAATCAGAGCTTCAGGTTTACCGTCAGGTTCACCCTTACCCTAGTTTAGTTTGTGTCGTTTGTCCTAAAAAATCCAGAAAATTGCCCTACAAAAATATATGTTCTTCATTGTTTCCGCTGTCCTATAACCCTCTGTGCCCCTCAATTTTTCTTTTCAGATTGCTTTTCTGAATTTTAGTCCCTCGTTGTGTCGTTGTGTTCGTCGTGTCTAGGTTTTGTTTCTTGTCTAGTCAAGTAGAGTAGGATTTTTGTTCTGTTTAAGTTGTCATTCGTGTGGATCTTTGAAGGGAAGACAATCTGATCCAAGTGCTTGTCTCATGCTCCATGTTAATTAATAACAGCACAATATATTTTTGCATCCTATATGCATGTTGCAGCTAAGATATTGGTTTGCCGTGTACCTTTAAAAAATTAGAAGGCAAAGGATAGTTGATTGGTGCATCCTGCACGTTGCTGTGAATTTTTGGCAGCCTCCCAAAATTCCATCGTCCATTGTGACATATCTTGCGGCATATTCTGAGTAGAAAAAAAGAAAAAGGCGAGGTGCAAAAAAAAAACAAAACAAAACAAAAGAGCCGCACCAAAGAAAAAAAAAAGAAAGAAAAGAGTAGAAAAAATCAGTATGGCTGCATCCTGTGAGTCCTTGAGCTAAGTTGTATTATTACTTGCTTGAACTAAGTCTGAGACGAGTTTAGGCCGGTGACATAGACTAGCTTGGGACTAATTTTCAGCTTTGCAATTTCTGAATTGAATTATTGATATTCCTTGCTACATATTTTTGGCCTTCCTATAGCTCCACATATTACTTTTGGATAACACAGTTTTTGACCCTTGCAATCGCTGGATCACATCTTCCAGGTAATCTTTTGCTTTGCTGGTAAGAACCTTGTAAGACCATAGTAAAGTGCTTCCTTTTGTTGTGTTGATTGATTGAGAGGCACCATCACACCTGCATAGGAGATTATTAGGAATAATTAATTGTTGTCACTCTTCTATGACTAGTATTTTGCAGGACAATATGGATATTATAGAACAACATGTGTTCAGTTCTCAAATGCAGAAGGCGGAACGCAATCAAGTCAACAATTTGTTCCAGACTTTCTTTGTTGTGAGGAATCGACGTTGTCGCGTCATCATTGACCGTGATAGCAGCTGCAACATTGCAAGTTTAGAGTTGGTTGAGAAGCTTGGTTTGACCACAGAGCCGCATCCATCTCCGTACTACATCCAATCGGTAAATTCGTGTGATATCATAAAGGTAAATAAGATTGCACGTATAGAATTTTTTATTGATGTCTACAAGGATAGTGCAAAATTTGACATAGTACCTATGCAAGCATGCAATTTGTTATTTGGTGAGCCATGGATATCTGAAAATAATGTTGTGCATAATACAATTGCTAGTGATTATTCTTTCAAATATAAAGGAAAAAACATTATTCTTAAACCTATGAGTATTGCTGAAATTTTAAAAGAAGATCTCATGAGAGCAGAGAGAAGAAAGAATGAGCCTTTTAGAAAAGAATGGGCAATTTTAGATGTTACAACACCTACATCTAAATCTGAAATTTTACGAAAAGATCATGCTATTTTGCCTCTTGTTGGAACTAATGTTTTGCAGCATATACCCAAACAAGAAGAAAATGAGGAGCTGACAACAACATATGAAGATTCAGAACCTTTTTGTCACAATGCACCGTTGGCTACTGCTGCATATGAGGCCAAAGCTGCTACACATGGTGCTACAATCACGGAAGGTGAAAATTGTGATATGCTGAATTTTTCCACCGATCATGCTAATATAGAGCAACTATTAGTGAAACCTACTCTTGATTTACTTTTGTCACAAGATGATTGGTTTGATATTTCTTGTGATAAAGAAGAGTTGTGCACAAATGATTCATATATTGCTATGACACAACTAGTCCATACTAATGATAATCATGCTTTGGAGTCATATACTTGTGATAATCATGCTTTGGAGTCATATACTTGTGCTGAAAATAAAATGTTTGTTCCTATTACTTGTGCACATGACGAACAAAAATTGATATCTTCTTTAAACACTTTGGGTTATATCAATGTTCTATGTAATCTAAATTGTTTGGAGGAGAGACTCTTTGCAAATTTTGAATTGTCATGTTTGAATAGGAATACATATCACTTTATTGGCAAATATAATAAAAATGGAGAATATATGGTGCACCGAGTTTATATTTGTTCAAATCTGAAATATTCTTTGATGGGACAACAAGGAGATCAATTTGAGGACTGCAATAACACTAAACATGCCGAATCCAGTTGCTCTAGTTTTGTTTTCAAGAAACAGGCAAATATTCAAGAAGGGGAGCACTGTTGGGTGTCACCTAAAACATCTTCTACAACTACGGCCAAACCGAGGACGGTTTGTTTTCAAGAAGGGGAGGATGATGAGAACATGACACCATCGGACACGAACATTGGTCATAAGGTGAATTTATTTCTCCATTTGTATAATTATTTATTGTACAATTCACTTGGTTCCACATGTCCATGTCATTATTTGACTGAAGGTACAAATATATTATTACAATGTCTTCGCGGGCTTGTTATTCACACATGGGACCCAGGATTAAGATGGAGTAGGCCCCAGACATATGGAGAGAGCTTCAAATATGCTCAAGGACGTCCTCCACCTTGGCCGCCACCTTAGGAGACCAGCAAGGGCGCCCAAGCAAGATGGAGGCCCATTACAACTCGACTTCGGGTCCAACTCGGAGTCCAGGAACAGTCTGGAGTAAAACGGACGCCCAGGCCGCATACGGACTCGGATTTCGACGATCCACATATGGTTGGAAAGAAGATTTTATAGAGCTTCCAATGGAACCAGAACCAGGCCAAAATTCACTCTGAGTCGACGGGAATCGTCCGAGGAAGGTGGCGTCCAGAATCTGTCCCGGTGCTGCGTCACCGATATTTGGCCTTTGGGCCGTGTATCTTCGTTGAGCCCATTAGGGGCGCGTGCAGGGGGTCGACCACGACCCTAACCTCTATATATCAGTAGCCGTCGCCCTTGTTAGGGTTTGGGTTTTGCTTAGATTAATCTGTCAAGAACAGTTTCGCCGTTGCATCGGTTTGTGAGACCCCAACTCGTGAGATTAATCATTCATCTGCAATTGTGTTGCATCTTTCTGTGTTCTTGCTTGTGTTCTTCGATTCGCAGGCAAGGATTAGCCTTCTGGGCGAGGTCGACTTAGGTCGATAACCTGAGGAGACGTGGTGCTGCGATTGCGGGGTTCAGGACGTGTTGTTCGGAAGCCGGATCGATTTGTGTCGCGACTCCGCCAAAATCGTCGCTTATCTGAACCTTTCGGAAGATCGGGAACCCTAGTCCACATCACATCTCTCCTTGGAAACTTTGTTTTCCCCTGCCGTACACTTGTGGATATATGCGTGAGACTGTGAGTGAAGCAGTAAACTTTTATCCTAAGGAAATGGACCCGGTTCCGAATTGTGGATCGATGGGAAAGGTTGGGAAGTGCTTGTACCTTTTATAGCAAGCACTATCCGTGTGTGTTGGGTTTCCTCTGGCCAGGTAGCAAAATTCGGTTCGAACTGTCCGCTTCTCGCGGTTAATGAGACTGCTTGACCGCTTTGCTGCATTGAGTAACAAGTGGAATTATGAGATTGATAAACTTGTTGTATGGAATAAATTGTATTGCACCACTTGTATGATTAGAGAGGATGCTAATCTAGAATGGTTAAATCTACTAGAATATGATGCTAAAACATGAAAGCAAGGACCTACTCTTAGTTGCTTTTTGGCAAACAAACCCACCAGCCAAAAGCCTCTCATGTCTAGATGTCGGTGATGTAGTTTTCACCTGACGGGTAAGCCTTGCTGAGTATTAGTATACTCAGCCTTGCTTGTGGCATTGATTTACAGGTACCATGTTGGATGTGGCCGTCGATGCTTTGTCTTGGCCTACCCAGGTTCCCCCTGGATGGCACATCGAGTGGGTTCCGTCCTCTGCCGAGGATCGGGAGGAGTAGCACCGTGGCAGGCTTCAGCATGGTGTTATTTGTATCGTCGTTAGATTATCTTCCGCTGCAATGAACTTTATTTCCGCTGCAAGACTTTGATACTCTGATTTAAATTTGAACTTGGTTTGTAATAACTTTGAGATACTAATTGTGTATGTTAAATTTGTGGAATGTTGTAATCTCTGGAACTCACCTTCGTGTGGGCGTGCTGTTGTTTCGATCGAGAAAAGAACGTGGTTAATCGGGTTTAATCCGACGGCGCTCCAGCTTATTCCGGATTAAGTGCCTGACTACTTGATTAGTGGTCCCGAGGTACTTAACTTGGAATAATTTTGGAGTGGTCCGCCACAATAACTGAAGCTATTGTCCATATTTTTAGGTCCCCTTTGGACACAAGGTGCCCAAAGTCACTGCAAACAATATATCCAAAGCTCAGCCCTAGCGGAGCTTTGGTTTTAAAATGGTGCACAAGTTTCTAATTTCACAGTTTGAATTTTAATTCAAAAATGGTTCACCAAAAGTATATAAATTCTAACATGAGATTGGAGTTTACAATCTCACGAGTCCAGGGAGAATTTTTGTGCATTTTTCTGATTTTTGTACGATTTTTGGTGGATTTTACAAGATCTCAGCAAAATAGATCTAGGTTTAAGAATCTTTTTACGCTGGAGACCCTAGAACTTTTAAAACCTTTCAAACCAGTCCCTGATTTTTGCGCAGAGGACCCTAGAACTAAAAAGGGGAACGCGAACAGGTCCACGGCATGTCGGCGTTGCTACACCGGCGAAACGACGGCGAGTCGGCTCGGGGAAAGTTGGGGGAAATGGAGAGGAGCTCACCGCGAGTGAAACGGCGCGGCTCGTCGAAGTTGAGCGGCGGCACGGTTGGCTCCGACGACGTCGCTAGAGGCCTGCGGTGGTCGAGACGATGCGCGAAGGAGCGTGTGAGCTTCACCAGACGATGGTGGAGCTCGTCGTGGGGCTCGACTGAGACGGGGACGGCCGGGGTATGGAGCTCGACGTGGAGGTGGTGTTCGCGGTGATAATGGCCGAGCGGTGGGGAAAAGCTTCGATTCCCAACGTGTGCGGCTCGATTCGAGCTGGGAAGTGCTCGAGAGGCTAGCTGGGTGAGTGAGCGAGCTTCACGAGCGGGGGATTGGGAAAACATGGAGGGATTCGCCGTCGATTTGGGTTCGCGGCGAGGAAGCTCGAGCTTTGCTCAAAGCGTCCCGAGGTTGAAGATGATGGGAGCGAACGCGGAGAGGGGAAAAGGCAGAGTGTGCGAGCTGGGAGAGGGTGTGAGGGGCTCGGTGGAGTGCTTTGGCACGCTAGAGAGGGATGTGCTGCCTCGGGAGCGCGCGAGGGGAGACAGCGACGCGACGCGCTATTGAAGCGCTCCCGAGCTCGAACAGAGCGCGCGACGGGGTTGGGCGAGGGGGATCGTGGCGTGGGCGCTGGGATACGCTGCAGGGATCCCCCACAGTGCTCCGTGGCGTGTAGTGGGAAGGAATCCACCGTGGAGGGGCTCTGCGCGACGCGCGCGAGCGCGCGGCCACGGCGGCGCTCCGACCGCCATGATGGTGTCTGCGCGGCGCGAGGCGAGACGGCTTGTCGAGCGCGACGTGACGGCTCGGGAGGCTTGGACAAGTGCGCGAGGACAAGAGCCACCAGATGCCACAGCTCGGATGGCTCGGCACGGTCTCCGCCGCTCGCCGGCCACGTGGCGGCCGAGCTCCGGCCAGGCGCAGAGCGTGCCAGGGCCGAGCTGGCAGCCCCGTGGAGCTCCTTTGCCCCTTTTGAATTTTCTCCAAAAATTTGAACTGAACATGGAAAAGTGTAAAAATAAAAGTTTGAATTTGAGATGTGGGACACAACTTTCTCTTTGGGGTGAACCTGAAATTTCAAATTTTTCAAGCTCAAACAACCCAAATTTCAAAAAGGTGTTCAGAACAGTTTTTCGAGTTTTTGAGGGGCTAAACTTCAAAATTTTCAAAAGTTCCAAACAGTGACTAGGCCTTATTTGTGATTACAAACAACTTTTATTTTTGGAGATTTTCAAGTTTAGTACAAAATTCTTGAGATTTCAGTTGGGTGTCAAAAGACCTCTGTTTTTGTACTTCAATTTTAGTTTTGATGAATTTTTGAATTCTAACACCACTTTTCCCCCCTTTTAATCTGTTTTAAAGGTGTTTTCTACATTTTTACATCAGGGATATCATAATCAAGAAAGTTTTATAATTCTTTTTTTTAGTAAACTATTATATTAACTTAAAGTGAAGACATGCACACATGGAGGTTAAAAGCTTATTTATTCCATGTGTTTAAACTTTAATTGTACCATCAAGCAAACTTGACATGTATTAAAATATTAATTAAATCTCATCCTTTTTATTTTAATACTTACAAGCTTAGATATAAATTTGGTTTCTAAGGAAAGAATACGGAAATAGTTTTTCTAGGTTAACTAAGCTTAGTGCTTTCATCATTTCATGCGGTCTTTGATTTCTCTTGTTTTAAACTTCCATTTCATGCTTGGTCTACCATGTTTTGGTGTAGTATCATCAAAGATTTCCTATTAGATGAAACCTTTCCTAATTTTAATGGTACCATAGCCTTTTTATTGACTTTAAAGTTCAAGTTGTGAACTAAAATTATTTTATTATAAGACTAAGATAGGGTCACTTGAAGGCCATGATTAACATCATAAACTTTAGTAGTCTAATTGTTTAACTTACTCTTGCTTTTATGATTTAAACACCAGAGGTGTTACAATGATCACTATTACACGGCTCGATGAACTTATCGGACTTACCATAGCGTAAGTGGGTCATTACGGAATTTAATCAACAATAATTAAATGACAGAATGGAACGTGCTGGAAGTAAGTACAATATATAGTTAGCCACCTATCATAGCATGATCACGTAACCAACATAGGCTTCATGCTCTATACTTAATCCTTAGCGATCCTATGCATAACATTTCCATCGCAAGTGCGCGGCGGAAGCAAATGTTGCCAAGTTTTATTCAAAATATGTTTGTTTAGGGTCCGTTGCTTTCTCCGGAGTGCATGTTTCGGCTCTGATGCCAGCTGTGGCGGACCACTATGAAATTATTCCATGTTAAGTACCCTACGGACTACTAACAAGCAGTCAGGCACTTAATCCGGAATAAGCTGGAGCGCCGTTGGATCATACCCTATTAACCACGATTTTCTCTATCGAAACAACATGCATGCCCAAACGAAGGTGAGTCCCAGAGATTACAACATTCCACAAGTTCAACTTAACATAAATAGTCTCAATAAGTTATTACAAACCAAGTCTGAATTTGAAATAAAAGTCTAAGAGTTCAACGCAGCAGAAATAAACTAACAACGATAAATAGCAACACCAAGATGAAGCCGTCCATGGTGCTACTCCTCATGATCCTTGGAAGAGGTCGGAACCCACTCAAAATGCCAGCCAGGAGGAACCTGGGCGGGCCAAGTAGCACTAGCAACATCCTCTGCAACATGCATACCTGAAATAAAGAGCCACAAGCAAGGCTGAGTATACTAATACTCTGCAAGGCTTAGCCGTAGGGTGAAAACTACATCACCGACTCCTAGACATGAGAGGCTTTTGGCTGGTCGGTTTGTTTGCCAGAAAGCGACTAAAATTGGATCCTTACTTTCATTAATTTAGCCTCAAGTTCTAGTAGTGTTAACCATTCTAGATGAGCAACCTTTCTAAGCATACAAGTGGTGCAATACAATTTAGTACAAACAATAAGTTCATCATCCTCATAGTTTTACTTGTTACTCAATGTAGCACAGCGGTCAAACAGTCTCATTAACCACGAGAAGCAAACAGTTCGAACTGAATTTCACTACCTAGCCAGGGAAAACCCAAACACACGGTTATTGCTTGCTATAAAAGGCACAAGCACTACCCAACCTTTCTCGTCAATCTACAATTCGGAACCGGGTCCAACTCCCTTAGGATACACGGTTATCGAATACTCGTGCACTGATGCAGGCTGATCTCACAAATGTAACCACTTGTGTACAGGAAAGGAAATAAATTTCCAAGGAAAGAAGGCTATCGGTCCTAGCTGTATCAATCGGGTACCGAGCTTACCGGAGCCTAGACTTCGGCAAGTGCGTGGTACATTCAAAAACTTGACACGCAGAACCAACGTTCTCACCTTAATCCAATTATCATACATGGACAAGAGATCTACACGTACCGTCCCTCCCGTCCATCCTTATCATTCCAACATAAGTAGAGACAAACAACTCCTATATCTCACGAGTGACAGGAAATCACTTGACTTTCATACTAGTATTTCAAGACATAGGTACTCGCGAGTGGCATGGTGGCAGGACCAACGGCCATGGTGGCAAGGAGGCGTGGAGCAGCACGACCGACGATGGCTGCGGCGTGGATTTCCTCCTCCTCCAGCTCCTTCTTGCCTCCCCTCCACCAGATCTGGGCGATGGCCGAGGCACCTCCCCTCCACCGAATCTGGGCGATGGCCGAGGTGAGGCGAGCGGCGGCGACCGTCGATGGTGGGAACAACAACGACACCAACAGATCTAGAGCCTGCAGAGTGCAGGCGACCCGACTGTCGACGGTGCCTGGATGGGCCTGGTGGGCTCATCTAGGTTCTTTCTATTCTTTTTCTCTGATGAAGGGAGGTGGACAAACAACCGCCTCCAAAAATGTCGTATTAACAGAAGCCCCACCTTGGAGGCAGACGCAAAAACCGCCTCCGAAAATGGTTTTTGACCGTCTCCGAAAATCTATTCTGTACTAGTGCGGAGCAAGCGTGGCGAGGCCGGAAGGGTGTGGGTAGCGTGAGAAATGACCAGACAAGGGGTCAGGCGCATGCACTAGGACAGGACTGCCGGCGATTGGCCGGACGGGTCAAGGCGGCAGGCCTCACCAGCCATGTGGCGGTGTTCCCGGCATTCGCGGGCCGAGGCCATGATGGCCACTACATGGGCACCGACGTACGGCTTCGGTTCAAGCGAAAATGCTCCAAAATTTTTAGCTGAACTCTAAAAAGTGCAAATACAAAAGTTGGAGATGGAAAAGTGGGACATGACATTGTTTTTGGGACGAACTCAAAATTCTGATCATTTCGATCTGAAAAAAGCTAGGTTTGAAAAGGAGTTCTCCTTGGTTTTGGGGGTTTTCGAGGGTCTTAACGTGAAAATTTGAAAAGGTTTGAAAAATAAAGGTGGTCTAATTTGTGATGACAAACAACTTTGTTTTTTGGAGATTTTCAAGTTTAGTAGGAGAATTTGGAGATTTGGGCTGGGTTTCAATCAGCCATTTTAAGTTAGATTTGTGTAATTTGATTTTCAAACCTTGGGTGGAAATTTGAGTTTCTTGCCTTGATTTTTGGATAAAGGTAATAAAAGCAAACTTGTTTAGTTTTATTTTTCCTTGCCACTTTCCCTAACAGAAAATTTTATGTTCTAAGGTGGTTTTGGCTTTTGTAGCTCAACCGATGTTTTCCTTTGACGCATTTGTTTGAATTATGGATAATTTCCATTGTTTTTCATTAATCCTCTTTCTTAATTATTCTTAACCAAGATTAATTAAGGTTTTTAAAAGAAATTCAAACACCAGGGGTGTTACATACATTCACTTGCCCACATGGTACCTTTGCATATCGACGCATGCCTTTTGGTTTGTGTAACGCACCCGCCTCTTTTCAATGATGCATGATGGCTATATTCTCAGATTTTATTGAAAAAAATTATGGAGGTATTTATGGATGACTTCCTCGTGCATGGGACAAGTTCTGAAAGATGCTTGGCTAACTTGGATAAAGTTCTCAAGAGATGTGGGGAAGTCGACCTAGTGCTTAATTACGAGAAGTGTCACTTCATGGTGAAGCAAGGAATAGTCTTGGGACATGTCATCTCTAAGACAGGGATAGAGGTGGATAAAGCAAAAATTGAAACCATTGAAAAATTACCTCCTCCAACAGATATCTAATCATTGAGAAGCTTTCTCGGACATGCCAGATTCTATACAAGGTTTATAAAGGATTTCTCGAAAATCACCAAGCCATTGACACATTGTTGACGGCCATTATGACACCTTGTGACCGTCAACATTTCGGATAAAATGAGAACTTTGCACAATGTTCCATGTATATTTTGCTTATATTTAACAAATTCCACAAGTTTTGGTGAAGTTGTGAATGCAGGGACACGTGGCAGAAAATAGGACTAAAATGGGCAAAAAGCTTGGCCGACCGACCAAGTCCTGACCGGCCGGCCAGACATCTCGGCCAAATGACAAGTCACTAATCCAGGAGCAAACTAGCACACATGCAAAGCATCCAAGCCATTAATCCAATGACGGTTTGATCAAAGGGCCCGAAAGGCACATCACATGGATTAGAGGACCCACTTGCATGCCTTAACTGCCAGGCAGTTAATAACCGTCATAACGACCGACACCAGGAGGCAATCCAGAGCGTTGCTGCGAAAGGCGGTGCCAGATGGCGACCAACCCCGGCCGATCGGCCAGGAACCGGCCGAACGGCCGGCCACCGACTCCGTTCGAGGCGCTCTTCTGAGGACGGTTGCATGCTGAGCTAACTTAACCGCCAAGATGCTCAACCGACCTGCTCAAGCTATAAAAGGAGGCCTCCACTTCACTTCTCAACACACACCAAGAAGGAGCTTCTCTATTTTTTTTATATTTTCTAGAGTAGATTAGAGTTGGGAGTTAGAGTTGAGTCTAGCTTGCCTCGAGGTTCCGGAGTCTCTCGGAGATCGGGTAAAGTTCTTGTATCTTTTCTTTATACTTCGAATATTTCCTTTATCAATATAGTTATCTTCTTTACTTTATCGGTTAAGCTTTCCTTTCCTGCTTTCCTTAGTTTATCTAGGAAAGTAGTGTGATCCTTTCATTTCATAACCTTTAGATTCAGTTAGAGTCTAGTTAGTTTGTCAGGCTTTTACCTAACGGGTTTCTCGCCCGGACTAGGAGACTTAGCCGTCTCCTAGGTAGAGGGGGGTTTCTTGTGAAGGCCTCAGAAGAAATCCTAGCATCAAACCCAGACGTAGTGTTTGGTTAGGTGTTAGCTAGAATTGTGTTCCACCCCACGGAAAGAGAGTGGTAGGCGGCAAGTGGTGACAGCCTTGTCCGTCCTTTGTGCGACCACAACGTTTGGGTGTTTTTATAGCAGTAGTTGCAGGTTGCTGTTAGGTCCCCCTTCTATCCCGTCTGGACCTTTCCTCTTCCAGCCGCCGAAGTAAGCTCTTTTCCCTGACAGCTAGGTAGAGTTCTAGTCTAGATCTTTAGAGGCTTTCTGATACGTTTAGGAGTGTCTTAGGAATCCTTTCTGGCTCGTTGCTCTCCCAGTTTCTTTTCTATCTCTAAGTGTAGAAGTCTCCTGTGTCGTTGGTCATTTTGACCTTCTATCTAGCTTACCTTTTAGATAAGCTAAGTCATTTAGGGCAGCCACCTAACATATCTTTGCGCCCCAGTTATCTCCCCTAAGATAGTTGGTGTATATTTCTAAAATGTGTTCCTGGTATAATTTCTCAATATCACTTTAACCAAAGAGCTTCCCCGTGGAAATTTACGATACCCTGGAATACTCCAAGGTGAAGTGCTACACGGTCATTCTGTGCGCTTGCAGAATATTTTATTCTATAGGGCAAGAGTTTCCCACTGGCTTTCTAACGGCACAATTCCAGTTATGTTAAGAAGTGCCAACACACATCTCCTCCAAAAGGATGTGTCATATGACTTTGATGAAAGTTGCTTGCAAGAATTCCAGAAATTGAAGCAACCATTCATTAGTGTACCAATTATTCAGCCACCCGATTGGAGCCATTTGAGATTATGTGACACAAGCGACTATGCCGTTGGTGACGTCGTTGGACAATGGAAGGAAGGGAAGGTACCTGTCAATTACTATGCAAACAAGACTCTTAATGAAGCCCAAGTAAATTATGCAACTACGGAGAAAGAGTTTCTTGTTGTCGTATTCACCTTCGAAAAATTCAGATCCTACATTGTGAACTCGAAGGTAATTGTGTATACCAATCATGCCGCAATCAAGTACCTTTTGTCCAAGAAAGATGCCAAGCCACATTTGATTCGATGGATTTTGCTATTACAAGAGTTTGATATAGAAATTTGGGACAAGAAAGGGTCGAATAATGTTGTAGCCGACCATCTATCAAGGATGCATCATGAAGAAGACAAGATGGAACCTATTGACGATGGAATGAGAGATGATCATTTATATCGGGTACTTGATAAGGAAGGATGGATGATTGATAGAATAAGATGCTTACGAAGGATGCCAGTAAATCACTTAGACCCCAATGCAAGACGAAGGTTGATTTCCGAGAGTAGAAAATTTTATTGGCACGCACCATACCTTTATAGATATGGGAATGATGGAGTGTTGAGAAGATGCATACAACGAGAATAAAAGAAAGACATTCTAAGAAAGTGCCACTCATCGGAATATGGAGGACATTACGGGCACTTTAGAACAAATGCAAAGGTATGAGGAAATGGATTTTATTGGCTGGAGATGCACGAAGATGCAAAGAGGTATGCCGCAACTTGCCCAGAGTGCCAAAAGACGGGAAACATATCACAAAGGAATTTTATGCCGCTGAATTATAATTTGCAAATTGATATGTTTGATGTTTGGGGCATTGATTTCATGGGACCGTTCGTGAACTCGCATGGGTATGAACACATCTTGGTCATGGTTGATTATGTATCGAAGTGGGTTGAGGCAATCCCATGTCGTACCCATTAAATACATTGGCATCTACATCTTGGATGGTGATCCAGATCATCAAGCCCAACGACGAAAAACAAGGTAAGTTTGTAAATAGTTTTTTTATGAGTGACTAGCCTTTCCTCTTTCATTTCTTCTTCGATGAGGACATCGTAAGTCTTAAGTGTGGGGAGAAGTGTAATCACTCACGTTCTTTTACTTTGTTTGAGAGTCCTAAATGCAGTGTTGAGTAAAAAAAAAGTTTCAAATTTAAAAAAAACCAATAAAAAGATTCCTCACCCCTTGAGCAAAGTTATGCAATCAAGTTCTTACTATCTTCTTTAAAGCATTTGTTCATGAGCATTGTCTTGGAATTATTTTATTTGTGGAGCTTATTATTCGATTTACCATTACAAATACCCATGCTCGATCCTGAACTAGTGCTTGGTTTTGATAATGCTAATGAGTAAGGCTTGAATTGGAGGAAATTTATTTCATTTAACTTGTGAAACCCCTGGAAATACAAGATTGATCATTTTCTTTACATGTTGAGAGTTATATCCTACCATCCAAAACCTTGATTTATCGTTCCACTATAAGCATTGGAGGTGCAATGAGTTGAGTTAGGAATTCTTTCTCTTGGAGATTTAATTTTGAGCAATGATCATGTCCGTACTTATTCACCTCTTATATGCTAGCGTCGTCAATATTTGGTATTGAGGGTTCTTCATTGAAACATCCCTTATGATCTACCGAATTCCAAAACCCAAACCCAAAATGATCATTGTTAATTACCTTTTTCCTTGACCAAAACCCACTTATACAATGATAAATCGTGTTTCTGGGCGATGTTTGAATAAAACATAATTTTGGGAAAAAGCAAGGAGGAGGTCGGAGGAGATTGAACCAAAGCCGAGCATGGAAGAAGCCAGACCGGCCGGCCCAATAAAGCCTAGCCGGCCGGGCTAGCCCCCTTTATCCACAGCTCGGGCTCCCAAAAATCATAGAAGTTCCTCTAGGTTTTATTTGTCCGTGTTTTGGAAGAAATTGTTCGGAACCGGTTCGGAGAAGAAAAAAAAGAGATGAAGAAAGGGAGAAAAAAATGTGTATATATAGTAAAAAAATGCATGCCCGAATTAGGTATATATGCTTCATGCTCTCAAGTCATGTCAAAAATGGGGGAGAGAAAAAGAGATAAGTGCAAGGAGATATAGCCTAGTTGTTTGAAAACGAGTCCTTATTTCCAACCCTGTGCAATCCGACAACGAGGACGACATTGGTGCCTTGAAGTCAATTTTTTTATATGCTTTTGCAGATGTCCACCAATCTAAATCTTCTTATCCTTGACCTGTTACATTATGGAGACATTCTCATGATCATTGTCTCAAAAGGTAAATGGCCACTAGAAAGTTTTCTTAATTTGAAAATATGTGTACCCTTAATTTGAAAATATGTGTAGTTACTTTGCTAGCCTGACCTATAGCTCCATCCTATTGAGACACTTATTTTGAGATTTGAGTGCTGCTAAAAAATGATAGGATAGCTCTTGTTGTAGGGTGTTTTGTTTTTATAACAAAAACAAAGAAAAACCTCCAAGGAAGGCAAGAAAGTAAGTGTTGAAAATCCTCAAGTTTGCTAGGTAAAGGTATGAGTTGCGGAGTAATTTTGTTTGGATGAATCTTTGAACGCCCATACTTCGATTATCCTTGTTGCTCCATTGACTTTTGCTTAAAGGATTTGGTTTGAACTCGTTGGCATAATTGAATTTTGTTGAGTAAGATGTTTTGAGCAACACTTTGAGAAAGATTTGAACATTCATTTTGCTCGAGGACGAGCAAAAGCTAAGCATGGGGGGGTGTTGTTGGCGCTCCTTAGCGACATACTTTTAGTGTCATTTGGGTGGAGTTTTGGGACTAATATATATATATACACACACAAATGTTTTTGCATATGTGAAATAACCCCGTTCTTGCATATGTACATGTTTTTTGAGGATTTTGGTTTATGCAGGTTTTTGGGCTATAAATGAGCACTTTTGGATGAAGGCCAAGATCATCACCAACCTCCAATGATGTGTAAGAGCAAGGGCTTGAAGAATATATTTGGATAACTTTGGGATCACGGCAAATCACGTAGAGATTTGTAAAGTTAGCAAAGATCCAATCTTATCCCGAAGAAAATGATGTCAAAAGGGCACATATGTGAATGAAATTAGCAAGTAAAGTTGCAAGGAGTCTACAAGCGAAAGATGAGACTGAGATGGGCCAAGGGCTGGGCCGGCTGGTCCAATGGCCCCCTAGCCGGCCATCCTAGGGCCTTTTTGCGTAATCTCGGCCACCCCTTCGAGGAGAGTCTTGCTTGGACTATTAAAAGCTTATGTCCTATAGAAACCTAGACCTAATTTTGATCGGAGAGCCACCAAAACGACAGAGACACACCGGAGGAAGTCGATAGCCATCTCCAACGGTGAAACAGCATCCAGGCCCCCAATTTGGTTTTGGCGATTAATGAGAACATAATCATTGCGACTAACAAGTGTTTTGCAGAGGCAAAGTTTAAGTTAGTGCAATGATGGGCTTTCACGGTATTCTTGGCCCCCATCATTTGAGAATGATTGTATTGGCGCAAAGGATATGCTCGAAGATTAAGGATAAGCTAGTTCTAAGTGCCGTTTGGATGATGAGAGGCACTTAGAGTAGTTTAGGTCTTTGTTTTCCTTTGGCCGTACTATTAAGGGGGGTCGAGGATTGGTAGCTTGACCTAGGCAAGACTAGAAGTTAGGTGTGGTGCACACTTGTGAAATCTAGTACTAGGTAGCTGCTTTGACGCCCTTGAGAAGTTAAGAAACTCCAAGAAGTTGAACTGGACGAGTTTCTGTCTCGAAAGAGAAGATAAGTGCACAAAACTCACAGGCATCGACTATTTCGACGGGCTGCTAAGGCACCATCGAATTAGTCGATGGCCCCTGGTTTTCTTACACAAACACGGGCACAGCTCTCTGAGTCGCGTCGACTGATTCGATGGTGCGTCCATCGAATTAGTCGATGGCCCTCAGTTTTCACCTAGATGGTGGTGCGGTGTTCTGTGTAGCGTCGACTGATTCGACGGTCTACCCATCGAATTAGTCGATGGTGCTCGAAGACGTATAGACCACAGAGTGCATGGCTCTGAGTAGAGTCGACCGATTCGACGGTTGTGGATCGAATTAGTCGATGGTCGCTGATCTGTGTGGAGATTATGTGGCCCATACTCTGGGTAGCACTGACTGATTCGATGGTGCAAGCGTCGAATTAGTCGGTGAGGGAACTAACCGGTGCACTGTTCAAAGTTTGAATGAAAAGCAAGCGTCGACTGATTCGACGGTGTCACCATCGAATTAGTCGACGGCTCTGCGTTTTGCATAACGGTTGGTTTTTTGAGTGAGGGCTATTTATACCCCTTCACTCACTCCTTAAAGACTCTCTTGCCACACGAGTTCACTGTTCATCCAGCTGATGTTGGGGGGTGTTTGAGGGCAAGAGAGGCACTTGGATTGATTGGTGTTCTTGGTCTTGTGAAGATTAAGGACTCTCTTTAGTGCTTGGGAGTAGCAAGTGTGCATCTATCTTGCTCTTGGTCTAGTCTAGGTCAAGTGAAGATCTTTGGCTTGTTACTCTTGGTGATTCGGCATCACCTAGACGGCTTGGTGGTGTTGATCTTGGGAGCTCACGTGGAGATTGTGTGAAGCCCCAAAAAGGTGTACACGGTTTGGGAATCCGCCGTCCCGGAGTGGGAAATGGACATCCCCTACGAGAGCACTTGATCCTTGTGCAGATCAAGGGGGAGCTATACCCTTGCGCGGGTGCTCCAACGAGGACTAGGGGGAGTTGCCGACTCCTCGATACCTCGGGAAAAATCGGCTTACTGCTCTTCTCCTTACTTTGAGCAAGTTTACTTTCCATATTTCTATTCCTAGAATTGCCATGTTAGAGTAGGATTGGAACTAGGTTGCTCATCTCTTTTCAACACTAGCTAGGCACAAACCACACTTGTAGGCACATGGTGTTAATTGGCTTATTGCATAGGATTGTTTTATTTCTTAAATTTTTGTAGAAGCCTAATTCACCCCCCTCTTAGGCATCTTGATCCTTTCAATTGGTATCAGAGCCTCATTGCTCAAAGGATAGTCTTCACCGCCTAGAACAAGATGTCTAATGAAGGGCCTCCCCCGGTTTTCGATGGCAAGGATTTTTCCTATTGGAAGATCCGTATGGAAGCATACCATGATGCCATGGATGCCGATGTGCTTAGGGCTACCACTGTGGGCTTTCCCGCGCCCGTTGATGAGGATAACCTCACCGCACTTGAGGTATCTCATGCGAGGCTCAATGTTAAGGCTAGGAACACTCTCCTTAGAAGTCTCAACAAGGAAAACATCAACCAAGTTAGGAGTGAGACAAAAGCCCATAAAATGTAGATGAAACTTGTTGAGATTCATATGGGTTCTAAGGATGAGAGAGAGGAACGCCACAAAGTCATTATGGATAAAATTAATGCTTTCAAGAAATTTCCTAATGAATGTGCTCGTGCAATGTACTCACGCTTGAATACTCTTGTAGAGGAGTTGAATGAACTTGATGTCACCAAGATGGAGGAGCTTGAAGTCAAGAGAAGATTCCTATGTGCTCTTCCAAGTGACAAATACTCCGGCATCATCACCATTTACTTCTATGATGATCTCAACTCTCACACAATCACCAAGATGTTGGGGAAGATTAAGGGTCATGAAGATTACATGGGCTACACAAAAGAATATGAGAAGTATGAAAGCTCATCTTCCTCCGTCAAGCAAGACATAGCTTTCAAAGCTAGCAAAGATAAGAAGACGAAGAAGGTGATTGTTGAGGAGTCAGGTGAAGATGATGACGATGGCAAGAGTGAGGAGCTCGATGAGGTTGCTCTCCTTGTGAGGAAGACCACCAAGATGCTTCGGAAGCTTGACAAGAAGGGTATTGACTTCAACCACAAGAGCAAGAAGTTCTCTATCAAGAAGAAGTCCATCAAGGATATGGATTGCTACAATTGTGGTGAGCTCACCCATCTTGCACATCAATGTCCTCTCCCTGACAAAAGAAAGAAGAAGAGCTACAAGAAGGAGGAGAGTGATGATGATGGTGAGTACAAGAAGAAGACATTCAAGAGCAAGAAAGATGGCAACAAGAAGAAGTCTTCCACACCCACCAAGAAGAAGCAAGGGAGAGCTTATATTGGGGAATGGATCACCGACGACGACACTTCAAGCAACTCATCAAATGAAAGTGAAGATGAAGGTGTTGCCGGTCTTGCTATTGGTGCATCCATCCCTCCACCACCTTACTCAAGCTCCAAGTCAAGAAAACATTTTTGCCTCATGGCAAAGGGTGATAGCAAGGTGAGAAAGTCTTCCCACCATGAGGATGAAAGTGATAGTGATAGTGATGATGAAGATGATGAGCCCTCTTATGATGATCTAGTAGCTTATGTTAAACAATATACTAGCATCATTAGAGACTCAAATGAGAAAATTGATAGGCTTGAGCAAAAGAAGGCAAAACTAGTTGCTAAATGTGATGATCTAGAAGCTAAGAACAAAGAGATAAAACTTGAGCATGTTAAGCTTGCTAGTGAAGTTGAAAACCAAGTTACAACAGCTTACTACCCACCACAAGTTGCTTGAAGAAAAGTTTGATGTGTTATCAAGTGAGAAATTGATTGAGGAGAAAATTGTGAAAGTAAATTGTGCTATTCAATGTGATGACCTTCTTGAGGAAAGCATAGTGCAAGTTGATTGTGTAATTCAATGTGATGATTTGCTTGAGATCTCGTCTAATCCCCCAATGAAGGCAAATGATGAAGTTGCTAGTGATTTGCCTAATCCCCCAATGGATGCTAGTCACTCAAATCAAGGTGAAGGTTCTAGCAATGAAAATTCAACCAAAAATTGTGCAACATGCAAGGGCAAGTTTGTGTTGGTTGTGTCACCAAATTACATACTTGACAAGGGCTATGTGGACCTTCAAGTCAAGAACAAGCATGCCATGAGTGAGATTCAAAGGCTCAAGCAACAAGTGAATGATCTCAAGTCCGGTTACACCATTCTCACAAATGGCAATCAACTCTTTGGCAAGATGTTGTCCGATAGAGCAATCAACTATAACACTCAAGGGCTCGGGTACTTGTCCACCAAGATTGTTGAAGCAAAGAACAAGATACCTCAACTCAAGTCATACAAGCCCAAGACTAAGTATTGCACCGAGTGTCAACAAGAAGGTCACTTTGCTCATGAATGCAATACTCCTCCTCCTCCAAAGATGAAAGATCACTTGAGACCCAAAGCCTTCAATGCTCATTATGGTGTGTCCAAGATATCAAATGGGAAGGTGGTAGTGAGATTCTTTGGACCTAAGGATTCAACTAGGCCTAAGCAAATTTGGGTGCCCAAGATTCTTGTCACAAAATTGAGTGAACCACACAAGTCAACTTTGCATCATCATCAACCTCTAGCTCCTGAACTTTCTCAAAGGTTTGGGTAGCTAAACCTCAAGCCTGATTTGATTTGTGGGTGTAGGTGAACTACAAGACTGGAGGACACCATTGGGTTATGGATAGTGGATGTACTCAACATATGACCGGTGATCCCCAGATGTTCACCTCACTAGAAGAGAGTGGATGTGGCGGAAGACTCCGAAATTATTCGAAGTTAAGTACCCCGGGACCACTAATCGAGTAGTCAGGCACTTAATCCGGAATAAGCTGGAGCGCCGTCGGATTAAACCCGATTTAACCACGTTCTTTTCTCGATCGAAACAACAGCACGCCCACACGAAGGTGAGTTCCAGAGATTACAATATTCCACAAATTTAACATACACAAATAGTATCTCAAAGTTATTACAAACTGAGTTCGAATCTAAATCAGAGTATGAAGTCTTGCAGCGGAATAAAAGTAGTTCATTGCAGCGGAAATAAAGTTTCATGGCAGCGGAATTAAAAGCTAACGATGATACAAGTAACACCATGATGAAGCCTGCCACGGTGCTACTCCTCCCGATCCTCGGCAGAAGACGGAACCCACTCGATGTGCCATCCAGGGGGAACCTGGGTAGGCCAAGTCAAAGCATCGACTGCCACATCCAACATTGTACCTGTAAATAATTGCCACAAGCAAGGCTGAGTATACTAATACTCAGCAAGGCTTACCCGTCGGGTGAAAACTACATCACCAACATCTAGACATGAGAGGCTTTTGGCTGGTGGTTTTGTTTGCCAAAAAGCAACTAAGAGTAGGTCCTTGCTTTCATGTTTTAGCATCATATTCTAGTAGATTTAACCATTCTAGATTAGCATCCTCTCTAAACATACAAGTGGTGCAATACAATTTATTTCATAGAACAAGTTCATCAATCTCATAGTTTCACTTCTTACTCAATGCAGCAAGGCGGTCAAGCAGTCTCATTAACCGCGAGAAGCGGACAGTTCGAACCGAATTTTGCTACCTGGCCAGGGGAAACCCAACACACACGGATAATGCTTGCTATAAAAGGTACAAGCACTTCCCAACCTTTCCCATCGATCCACAATTCGGAACCGGGTCCACTTCCTTAGGATAAAGGTTTACTGCTTCACTCACAGTCTCACGCATATATCCACAAGTGTACGGCAGGGGAAAACAAAGTTTCCAAGGAGAGATGGCTATCGGCCCTAGCTGCTTCAATCTGGTACCGGGCTTACCGACTCCCATATATCGGCATGCATGTGGTACGTTCAAAAACTTGACACACTCAACCACACGTTTCGACCTTAAATCAATTATCATACATGGACGGGAGATCTACATCTATCACCCCGCCCGTCAATCCTTATGATTCCAACATAAGTAAAGACAAGCAACTCCTATGTCTCGCGAGTGACAGGAAATCACTCGACTTGTAACGGACCTAAAGCAATGCCCTATCGATCCTTTCATACTAGTGTTGCAAGTCATAGGTACTAGAAATGTGCAGCTAAGGTATTCAAGCAACTCCTTGAAACGTAAATGCACAAGCATAGGGAATTCATAAATGCATAATTTGTAAAGGTTAGGTTATGCTCCGGGGCTTGCCTTCTTGCATTAGCTGGGGGTTAGCCTCCGGGTTGTCTTCCACTTCGTTGGCACCTCCCTCCGGGATTCCTTCACCGTCGGCGGGGATGAGATGGTAGGTGCCGTCCGGAATAGCGCCTTCTACATGAGATGCATAACTTATTGCTGCCTATTGATTCCAAGATTAAGGCCTTGAAGGCCATATTCACCTAGACATGCTTAAGTACTACTATTTCCTTCACAAAATAGAGTAGTGGTGTGGGAAAACTTTTATTTATCTTTGATGGTGATTGTGTACATATATAAAAGAATTTCTATTTATTATTTGCAAATTAGGGTGCTGTTCTGAAATTTTAGATTCTCCTCATTTTAGTCTAACTAATTAACAAAAAGCTTTATTCTTTTATATAAATCCATTTTCACATAGATTCCTTCTCATTTTTGTTTCTCACTTTCTGTTCATCCTTTTTATTTATAAACTTTATGACAGCTACTGGAGTATAAGAGCTAAGCTCACTCCAAAATTTAGCTAAATCGGAGCTACACAAAATTTATTAAAATTAACATAATCTGCTGCCTGCAGAAATAAAATAAATTCATATAAAATTGAAAATACATCCAATTCAGAAAATCTTCCTACCAGAGGTAGCCATAAGTTCAGGGAGGGCTCTGGCCAAGTGGTGGCTCAAAATAACCCTTGGGCAGTCCTCAATAAATTTCTATCCTAAAACACATAACTATTTATTTGCTAGTCTAAGCAGAGCAAAAATTAAGTTTTGCATTTTTAACAGATGTGCTAACAAGGTTTTAGACCTCTGGAGAAAAATGGTGATTTGTCACTGCATGGATGATTTTTAATAATTTCTGGACTACAAAAAGACAGGAAACACGTTTTAATTCATAACTGAAGCTAAAGTCCATATTTTTAGGTCCCCTTTGGACACAAGTTGTCCAAAGTCACTACAAACAACATATCCAAAGATCAACCCTAGCGGAGCTCTGGATTTAAAATGGTGCACAAGTTTCAAATTTTACAGTTTGAATTTTAATTCAAAAATGCTTCACCAAAAGTATATACATGCTTAAAGGAGATTGGAGTTTACAATCTCACGAGTCCAGGGAGTATTTTTGTGCATTTTTCTGATTTTTTTACGATTTTTAACGGATTTTACAAGATTCGGGAAAATTTGATCTAGGGTTAAGAATCTTTTTACGCTGGAGACCCTAGAACTTTTAAAAACCTTTCAAACAAGTCCCTGACTTTTGCGCACAGGACCCTAGAAAAACGAAGACGATGAAGAAAGGTCCTCGGCTCGTCGCCGGAGTTACGCCGGCCAAACGACGGCGAGTTAGGGTCGGGGAAGTGGGGGAAAAGCATCACGGGCTCACCACGAGTCGATTGGTGACGGTTGGGAGGCCGGGGGAAGCTCGGAAGATGGCCGGCGGCGATGCAGTGGCGGTGCGGTCGCCGCGGCTTCTACGCCGACGAGGTCGGTGGTTCTCGTCGGGGTTTGAGGGGTCCTAGAGCACCAGTGGAGCTCGAGGAAGCTAATGGCGTGCTCGGTTGACCTCGGGGACGGCTCGGAGTAGGGTCTCGACGTGAGGGTGCTCCGGCGGCCGAAAATCGAGATTTGGGGGAAATCTTGATTTCTCGCCGGAGAAACGACGATAGCTCGAGAGAAGTGGGGGAATGGGAGGCCAGTGGAGGGGTCTAGCTTCGTGCGCGACAAATTTGGGAATGGTGGAGAGTGGAGGGCGAATTTTGCCTCGAAGCTCGGCTCGGTCCGTGCGGCGCGAGGTGGAAGACGACAGAGCGAGGCGCGAGGAGAGGAAATGGCTAAGTGCGGACTGAAGGGAAGGGGTGTGAGTGCTCGGTGGAGTGCTTGGGCACGTGAGAGAGGCGCTGTGCTGCCTCGGGAGCGTGCGCACGCACGGCTCGGCGCGAGCAGACCGCCATGAATGCGGCGCGAGCTCGGGCAGCGCGCGAGCGACATGACCGGGCGAAGGAGATCCTTGCCTGACGTTGGGGGATCCTCTACAGGGCATCTTGGCGCGGAGCGAGCAGAGAATCTGCCGCGGAGCGGCTTCGCGCGACGCGCGCGCGCGTGGCCACGGCGGCGCTCGACCGCCATGATGGCGTTCGCGCGGCGCGAGGCGAGGCGAGCGAACGACGGCGAGGTGACAGCTCGGAAGGGGTTGGACAAGCACAAGGCGACAAGCGCCACCCGACACCGCGGCTCGGCCAGCTCGGCGCTCCCTCCGCTGCTCGCCGGCCACGTGGCGGCCGGCGCAAGCCCCGGAGCAGGGGCGCGCCAGGGCCACTGTTGGCGCCCGTGAAGCTCCTTTTTCCCTTTTGAATTTTCTCCAAAAATTTGAACTTAACTTGAAAAAGTGTGAAAATAAAAGTTGGAGTTTGGAAGATGGGACACATCTTCCTTTTTGGGATGAACCTGAAATTTCAAGGTTTTCGAGCTCAAACAACCCAATTTCTAAAAGGTGTTCAGAACTGTATTTCGGGTTTTTGAGGGTCTAAACCGCAAAATTTTCAAAAGTTCCAAACAGTGACTAGGCCTTATTTGCGATGACAAACAACTTTTGTTTTTGTAGATTTTCAAGTTTAGTACAAAAATTTTGAGATTTCAGTTGGGTGTCAAACAACCCTTGTTTTTGAATTTCAGTTTGAATTTTGAGGGATGTTTGAATTCCAATCCCATAATTTCCCTTTTGCACTTGTTTTAAGTGTACTTTTAATACTTTTATATCAGAGATGTCACAGCCTACCCCCCTTAAAAGGAATCTCGTCCCGAGATTCGATTAAACTTAGGAACAAAGTGGGGAAAGTACCTTGGCTTACGAAAGAATGTCGGGGTAGTTCTTCTTAAGGTAGTCCTCGGTTTCCCACGTGGCTTCATCTTTAGAGTGATGACTCCACTGAATTTTGTACATTTTAACTCCCTTCCTTCGTGTTTGTCTCTCTTTCTCATCGAGGATTTTAATGGGATGCTCTTCATAGGAGAGATCCGGTTCAACCGAGAGTTCCTCTTGTTCAATAACTTCGGTCGGAACACGAAGACACCTCTTGAGTTGGGAAACATGGAAAACGTCATGCACGGCTGAGAGCTTCTCGGGAAGCTTCACACGGTGTGCTACCGGTCCACATTGTTGAGTAATTTCATATGGGCCGATGTAACGAGGTGCAAGCTTTCCTTTTAACCCAAATCTTTGCACACCCTTGGTCGGGGAGACCTTGAGATACACATGGTCGCCGACTTCAAACTGAAGTGGCTTCCGCCGTTGATCAAAGTAACTCTTTTGCCGGGACTGAGCGGTTCTCAAGTTTTCGCGGATGATCCTAACCTTTTCTTCTGCTTCCTTGACAAGGTCAGGGCCATAGGTGTACCTCTCGCCTGCCTGGGACCAACACAACGGGGTTCGACATCTTCTACCATATAAGGCTTCGAAAGGTGCCATTTTAAGACTTGCCTGGTAGCTGTTGTTATAGGAGAATTCGGCCAGGGATAAACACTTCTCCCAATTCTTTCCATAATGGATAACACAAGCTCGAAGCATATCCTCAAGTATTTGATTTACTCTTTCCGTCTGCCCATCGGTCTGAGGGTGATATGCTGAACTACGGATCAGCTTTGTGCCTAGGGATACTTGCAATTGTTCCCAAAAACGTGCTACGAACTGAGCACCACGATCTGAAATTATCGTCTTGGGTACCCCATGTAGACAAACGATCCGTTCCAAATAAATCTCCACGTACCTCTTGGCGGTATAAATGGTATTGACCGGAATAAAATGTGCGGTCTTGGTAAGGCGATCCACAATTACCCAAATGGAGTCATGCCCATGAGGGGTTCTGGGAAGTCCAACAATGAAATCCATGCTTATATCTTCCCATTTCCATGAGGGAATAGGTAGAGGTTGAAGCGTACCTGCTACCTTCAAGTGGCTAGCCTTAAGCCGCTGGCATGTGTCGCATTCCGACACATAGGCGGCAATTTCTCGCTTCATCTGAGTCCACCAAAAGTTTTGTTTCAAATCTTGGTACATTTTGGTGCTACCGGGATGGATAGAAAATTTAGAGAGATGGGCCTCATCCATAATCTTCCTCCGGAGTTCCGTGTTCTTGGGCACCACGAGGCGATGTCCAAACCACATCACTCCATGCCCATCTAGCCGGAAACACTTGTACTTCTCTTTCACCTTGGTTGGGTCTACGGATATACCATCCTTGGAAACCGTGTGCCCTAAGAATTTCACGCTCTCAAGCCAGAATTCACATTTTGAGAACTTGGCATAGAGCTGATGGTCTCTCAATCTCTGAAGAACAATGCGAAGGTGCTCGGCATGCTCTTCCTCATTCTTAGAATATATAAGAATGTCGTCAATGAAAACCACCACAAACTTGTCTAGTTCTGTCATGAAAACCGAATTCATGAGGTACATGAAGTAGGCTGGGGCATTGGTGAGTCCAAAAGACATAACCAAGAACTCATAAAGTCCATAACGTGTAGAGAAGGCAGTCTTTGGAATGTCACAAGGTCTGATTTTTATTTGGTGATAGCCAGAGCGAAGGTCAATCTTGGAGAACACTCTGGCGCCAGCTAGTTGGTCAAACAGGATGTCAATACGGGGGAGTGGGTACTTGTTCTTAATAGTTACCGCATTGAGAGGCCGGTAATCAATACACAACCTCAAGGAATGGTCCTTCTTCTTCACAAAGATAGCAGGACATCCCCAAGGCGACACACTTGGACGAATGAAACCCTTGTCTAGCAGTTCTTGGAGTTGAATTTTTAGTTCAGCCAATTCATTGGGTGGCATTCTATATGGTCTCTTTGATATAGGTGCTGTGCCAGGTTGAAGTTCAATCACAAATTCAATGTCCCTATCCGGCGGCATCCCAGGTAAGTCATCCGGAAAAACATCGGCATACTCACATACCACCGGAATGTCCGTTAGTTGGGTTTCTACCATCGTATAAGCACACGCATTGACGCAAGTCCGTTGTGGCAGATATAGCACACTAGGGCCATGCGTAGGTGAGTTTATTTCAACAACTCGTTCCGCAACATCTAGCACAACCTTATGTTGCGTCATCCAATTGGCTCCCAAAACAATGTCAATTCCTTCCATACCAAGCAGAATTAAATCAGTAGGAAATGTTTTACTTCCCAGCCTGATTGGGACTTTTCGGGTGACTTGGTTGGATGCAATTTTACCTCCCGCAGTGGATATCACATATGATGATTTGGTATGGTAAGATTTTAATCCACATTTCACATGAAATCTTGTGCTTATAAAACTATGTGTTGCCCCGTAATCAAACAATATCACAGCAGGTTGAGTGCAGATAGGGAAGGTACCAGTCATGTCTGGGGCTCCCTCGGGTAGGTCGGCCAAAGTGGTGTAGTTGAGCCGTCCTTGTCGAACCTGCACACGCTGCTGCTGTTTGCCCTTGTTCTGGTGATTTCTCGGGCACTGGTTCTGCTGCTTGTTCTGCGGGCAATTCTTGATGAAGTGATTGTTACTGCCGCACTTGAAGCACTGATAGCCGGCTCCAGGGCGAGCTGGCTGTTGCGTGTTTTGCCTTGGTGCCGGTTGCTGCTGCGGCGGTGGAGGGAAATGGAGCGCATTAGGCTGTGGTGGCCTAGCAACCCATCCACCTCCCTGAGGTGCCCTGGACTGTCCTTGCGGTGCAGCCGGAGGAACCAAGCGGAATCTCTGCGGCTGCGCGCTCGAAGGTCCAGCGGGAGTCTTCCTCTTCTTTTCCGCCTTGTGCACCATGTTGGCGTCTTCTTGGGCGATGGCGAGGTTCACGAGATCGCCATATGTGGCAGCACGGGTGGTAGCCAATTGAGCTTTCAACTTGGTGTTAAGGCCACGTCGGAACCTCTCTAACTTCTTCTCGTCAGAATCGGCATGATGACCCACATATGGGCACAGACCATTGAAGGCCTGGGCGTATTGGAGCACCGTGCGGGTACCCTAGGTCAGAGCCAAAAATTCATTCAACTTCCGCTCTACCAAGCCGGCCGGAATGTGATGAGCCTTGAATGCAGCCTTGAACTCATCCCATTCAACCACATGGCCCTCCTGCTACAGGGCCAGGTAGTTCTCCCACCATAGGAGAGCTGGGCCGCGGAGCTGCTGCGCCGCGAACACTACCTTGCGGTTGGAAGTGCAAGGCGTCGCCAGGATGGTGAACTTGGACTCGATGGCTCGAATCCACGTATCGGCCTCCAAGGGCTCATCGGCTCGTGAGAATATCGGCGGGTGTGTAGCCAGAAAATCCTCGTACCGGGCCACCTGAGGCTGAGGGGCCCGTTGACCTCCCTGCTGCAGCATCTGCTGTTGCATCATTTGTTGTTGACGCTGCAGGTTCCGTAGAATTTCCGTTTGCGTGGCATACAACTGCTGCCACGTCGGAGGTTGCTGCGGTGGTGGAGGTGGCGGCGGCTGTTGCTGCCCCTCAGGCCCTGGCTGGTTAGCATTGGAGCCACTAGCGTCATGACCACTGCGGGTGATTGCCATCTGCAGTAGGTACTTATATTAGCCACATTTCATAAGCTGTGCATAATGGATGACAAGATAGAACGTGACAATATATTGAAGTTTACTGCGCAGAAATGACATGTCAACACACAGTTCGGAATAAAAATCATTTCTCCCAACAGGAAGCAAGTCAAATGCTCCATTTCGGTCAGTAGCTCGAAAATTTCATGCTCTACAAGTTTCATGTTGGGCTCAAAATCAAGTTCGGACTGGAACTAAGCCGAAAAATTCAATCTTTAGCTCTCTGCGTTTGCTGTTTTTCAGCAGGCCGAGCTGTAGTGTTTTGGTTGCCATTTTTATTTCGCTTAACCAATGGGGTTGCAATTTGGTGATCATTTTGTTTGACAAATTCCAAACAACTTTTTAGTTCACATCACAGCCCAGAAATGAATGGAAAACCCATCAATAATTAAAACAAGGTTAGCTGCAGAATGTTTTCAACACAGCCATTACATCCTTATTCAAGTTTTGGATCACAACCACACCATTAATTACATTGTCTCCAAAAGATAAAAGGGGGGGGCTCAACTCCATCTAGCCTATTACAACATGAAGCCAAAATTAGGCCTAGCGGAGGAGTAAACTTGCTACTACCACTCTAGAATCATCTAAGTTGTTAGCGGTAGCCTCGCTGCCCATAGGTGATGGTGGAGCTGGAAGGGGCGGCATGTCATCCTCGGTGTCCATGTCGGAATCGGGGGCCTCTCCTTCTCCTTTCTCTCCCTCTTGCTCAAGAAGGTGCTGAGCATCATGGGCGGCTAGCATAGCATTAGCATGCTCCAAGGTACCGTGTACCTCCTCAAGTTCATCTCTTGTTTGGGCTAGCTCATTTTGAACGTTGTTGTGCGCAATGTGGAGGTCATTCAATTGCCTCTCCAAATCAGCAATCATGGCGTCCCTGGTGGTCACCTCAATGGACAAGGAGGTCCTCTCAACCCCAATGTCACGGGCACGGGCGGACATGTCCATAGCAAGGTTGAGCATCTCGCTCTGCGACCGTCCTAGGAGTGCCTGCAAACGGTGGTAAGCTCGAATCCACCTCATCATAAGTGCAGCTGCAGCGACGGGGTTCTCCGCCATCCTCAAAGGGGAGCTAAGGTAGCGTCTCATCCAATGGGGATCATCCGGCTGAGTCGGTGGAAACAACCCCAGCAACTGGTGCCCTACCAATTCCTGGTTCTGAGCAACAAAAGAACTAATGCCATTCAAGGCGGCTAGCTCTCAAGTCGTCTCCATGTGGTGTCCATGAACTTCCACCGTCCAAGTGGGGGAGCTAGGACACGGTGGGTGGTGATATACCACCAAACGCACACGAGAACGGGTCACACCACGGTCTCAGATGAGGGTCCTCTCGTACTGTGGCGGGGTAGGGTAGTCGAGCGCCTGCAAAACCGACCACAGAATGCTAGGAAAGCCTTCCCATCCTAAGCAATCTGAGAAGGACACGTCGTTGGGGTAGCTAGCCAAGTCAGCGTGAGCGTCCATTCTGAACCAAAAGGAAAAGGGCAAGGGTGAGAACCGGTTAGCGCCAAAGAAAACAAAAACAGATTCTGGACAGTGTAGTAAAAATTACCAAACTAGAAATCTACAAGCCCAAAAATTCCCAAGTTTGGCCAGGACATTGGTTAATTAATTCCAAACAAGTTTCGTGTTGAAGGTTTGAGCAGAAACTGTCATTAAGATGATGTAAATATTCAATTTTTATCTCACTGTTCCCAGAAATTTCCAGCAGACAGGGGGTTACCATTTTAAGCATAACTCCAGTTCTACTAAACCATTTTTGTTGAAATTTCTAAAGCATAAGCTTTATAACATTTATGACAACTTTCATGTTGAACACTTTTTCATTTGACAACGTTTTCAGTTCCGAATCGTTGGTGCAATCAGACTGGTCTCAGCAGGATTTTGGTTGGTTATTTGAATTTTGACAGCGGTTCAATTGGTCACGTGTTAAAATTCAATATTATTTCAGCGAAATGCAATGCATGAGCGGCCTATTCGTTCTCGCCAACACACATGCCAATAAACTTTTGGCCTACGAGTTAGTGCCGGTGGCTAGGCAATATCCGTCTCTCCCTATATTATCTAGCCGAACTTTTCTAACCGTTTCACATACGGAATCGTGGTTAGCGTACCTGCAGAAAATTCCATTCCAGAGCATATTTAATCAACCTTTCGTGCCAGCACTCACAAAAGCGTCTCCATTCATTACCACCCACTATAGAGGTGGCACCCGAACGTTTAACATTGAACGGGCAATGTTCATATGTCACCAAGGCAACATATTGACAGGTTCATACGCTCATGAGATAGCGTATTGACTTTGTGCCGCCATCATATTTGCATATGATGCCGTGGTACGCTACAGCAATCACCGTACCTTGCGCCCACCATGCTATTCTAGTTTCATACGCCATCACAGCGTATTGACTATGTGCCGCCACTATATTTTCATATAGTGCCGTGGTACGTTACAGCAATCGCCGTACCTTGCGCCCACCATTGCGTAAAGTAAATGACAGAATGAAATGTGTTGGAAGTCAGTATAATATATTATTTGCCACCTATCATATCGTGATCCCTTAACCCACATAGGCTTCACGGTCTAGGTAACATCCTTAACAGTCCTAAGAATAGCCTTCCATCGCGAGGCGCGGCGGAAGTACGAGTTGGCAAGTTTTATCTCAAAATGTTTATTTAAGGTTTGTTGCTCTCTCCGGTGCGCTGTTTCGGCTCTGATGCCAGCTGTGGCGGACCACTCCGAAATTATTCCAAGTTAAGTACCCCGGGACCACTAATCGAGTAGTCAGGCACTTAATCCGGAATAAGCTGGAGCGCCGTCGGATTAAACCCGATTTAACCACGTTCTTTTCTCGATCGAAACAACAGCACGCCCACACAAAGGTGAGTTCCAGAGATTACAACATTCCACAAATTTAACATACACAAATAGTATCTGGGTAGGCCAAGTCAAAGCATCGAATGCCACAAGCAAGGCTGAGTATACTAATACTCAGCAAGGCTTACCCGTCGGGTGAAAACTACATCACCGACATCTAGACATGAGAGGCTTTTGGCTGGTGGGTTTGTTTGCCAAAAAGCAACTAAGAGTAGGTCCTTGCTTTCATGTTTTAGCATCATATTCTAGTAGATTTAACCATTCTAGATTAGCATCCTCTCTAAGCATACAAGTGGTGCAATACAAATTATTTCATAGAACAAGTTCATCAATCTCATAGTTTCACTTGTTACTCAATGCAGCAAGGCGGTCAAGCAGTCTCATTAACCGCGAGAAGCGGATACTTCGAACCGAATTTTGCTACCTGGCCAGGGGAAACCCAACACACACGGATAATGCTTGCTATAAAAGGTACAAGCACTTCCCAACCTTTCCCATCGATCCACAATTCGGAACCGGGTCCACTTCCTTAGGATAAAGGTTTACTGCTTCACTCACAGTCTCACGCATATATCCACAAGTGTACGGCAGGGGAAAACAAAGTTTCCAAGGAGAGATGGCTATCGGCCCTAGATGCTTCAATCTGGTAGCGGGCTTACCGACTCCCATATATCGGCATGCATGTGGTACGTTCAAAAACTTGACACACTCAACCACACGTTTCGACCTTAAATCAATTATCATACACGGACGGGAGATCTACATCTATCACCCCGCCCGTCAATCCTTATGATTCCAACATAAGTAAAGACAAGCAACTCCTATGTCTCGCGAGTGACAGGAAATCACTCGACTTGTAACGGACCTAAAGCAATGCCCTATCGATCCTTTCATACTGGTGTTGCAAGTCATAGGTACTAGAAATGTGCAGCTAAGGTATTCAATCAACTCCTTGAAACGTAAATGCACAAGCATAGGGAATTCATAAATGCATAATTTGTAAAGGTTAGGTTATGCTCCGGGGCTTGCCTTCTTGCTCTAGCTGGGGGTTAGCCTCCGGGTTGTCTTCCACTTCGTTGGCACCTCCCTCCGGGATTCCTTCACCGTCGGCGGGGATGAGATGGTAGGTGCCGTCCGGAATAGCGCCTTCTACATGAGATGCATAACTTATTGCTGCCTATTGATTCCAAGATTAAGGCCTTGAAGGCCATATTCACCTAGACATGCTTAAGTACTACTATTTCCTTTACAAAATAGAGTAGTGGTGTGGGAAAACTTTTATTTATCTTTGATGGTGATTGTGTACATATATAAAAGAATTTCTATTTATTATTTGCAAATTAGGGTGCTGTTCTGAAATTTTAGATTCTCCTCATTTTAGTCTAACTAATTAACAAAAAGCTTTATTCTTTTATATAAATCCATTTTCACATAGATTCCTTCTCATTTTTGTTTCTCACTTTCTGTTCATCCTTTTTATTTATAAACTTTATGACAGCTACTGGAGTATAAGAGCTAAGCTCACTCCAAAATTTAGCTAAATCGGAGCTACACAAAATTTATTAAAATTAACATAATCTGCTGCCTGCAGAAATAAAATAAATTCATATAAAATTGAAAATACATCCAATTCAGAAAATCTTCCTACCAGAGGTAGCCATAAGTTCAGGGAGGGCTCTGGCCAAGTGGTGGCTCAAAATAACCCTTGGGCAGTCCTCAATAAATTTCTATCCTAAAACACATAACTATTTATTTGCTAGTCTAAACAGAGCAAAAATTAAGTTTTGCATTTTTAGCAGATGTGCTAACAAGTTCTTAGGCCTCTGGAGAAAAATGGTGATTTTTCACTGCATGGATGATTTTTAATAATTTCTGGACTACAAAAAGACAGGAAACACATTTTAATTCATAACTGAAGCTACAGTCCATATTTTTAGGTCCCCTTTGGACACAAGTTGTCCAAAGTCACTACAAACAACATATCCAAAGATCAACCCTAGCGGAGCTCTGGATTTAAAATGGTGCACAAGTTTCAAATTTTACAGTTTGAATTTTAATTCAAAAATGGTTCACCAAAAGTATATACATGCTTAAAGGAGATTGGAGTTTATAATCTCACGAGTCCAGGGAGTATTTTTGTGCATTTTTCTGATTTTTGTACGATTTTTAACGGATTTTACAAGATTCGGGAAAATTAGATCTAGGGTTAAGAATCTTTTTACGCTGGAGACCCTAGAACTTTTAAAAACCTTTCAAACAAGTCCCTGACTTTTGCGCAGAGGACCCTAGAAAAACGAAGACGATGAAGAAAGGTCATCGGCTCCTCGCCGGAGTTACTCCGGCCAAACGACGGCGAGTTAGGGTCGGGGAAGTGGGGGAAACGCATCACGGGCTCACCACGAGTCGATTGGTGACGGTTGGGAGGCCGGGGGAAGCTCGGAAGATGGCCGGCGGCGATGCAGTGGCGGCGCGGTCGCCGCGGCTTCTACGCCGGCGAGGTCGGTGGGTCTCGTCGGGGTTTGAGGGGTCCTAGAGCACTAGTGGAGCTCGAGGAAGCTAATGGCGTGCTCGGTTGACCTCGGGGACGGCTCGGAGTAGGGTCTCGACGTGAGGGTGCTCCGGCGGCCGAAAATCGAGATTTGGGGGAAATCTTGATTTCTCGCTGGAGAAGCGACGATAGCTCGAGAGAAGTGGGGGAATGGGAGGCCAGTGGAGGGGTCTAGCTTCGTGCGCGACGAATTTGGGAATGGTGGAGAGTAGAGGGCGAATTTTGCCTCGAAGCTCGGCTCGGTCCGTGCGGCGCGAGGTGGAAGACGACGGAGCGAGGCGCGAGGAGAGGAAATGGCTAACTGCGGACTGAAGGGAAGGGGTGTGAGTGCTCGGTGGAGTGCTTGGGCACGCGAGAGAGGCGTTGTGCTGCCTCGGGAGCGTGCGCACGCACGGCTCGGCGCGAGCAGACCGCCATGAATGCGGCGCGAGCTCGGGCAGCGCGCGAGCGACATGACCGGGCGAAGGAGATCCTTGCCTGACGTTGGGGGATCCTCTACAAGGCGTCTTGGCGCGGAGCGAGCAGAGAATCTGCCGCGGAGCGGCTTTGCGCGGCGCGAGGCGAGGCGAGCGAACGACGGCGAGGTGACAGCTCGGAAGGGGTTGGACAAGCACAAGGTGACAAGCGCCACCCGACGCCGCAGCTCGGCCAGCTCGGCGCTCCCTCCGCCGCTCGCCGGCCACGTGGCGGCCGGCGCAAGCCCTGGAGCAGGGGCGCGCCAGGGCCACTGTTGGCGCCCGTGGAGCTCCTTTTTCCCTTTTGAATTTTCTCCAAAAATTTGAACTGAATTTGAAAAAGTGTGAAAATAAAAGTTGGGGTTTGGGAGATGGGACACATCTTCCTTTTTGGGATGAACCTGAAATTTCAAGTTTTTCGAGCTCAAACAACCCAATTTCTAAAAGGTGTTCAGAACCCAATTTCAGGTTTTTGAGGGTCTAAACCGCAAAATTTTCAAAAGTTCCAAACAGTGACTAGGCCTTATTTGCGATGACAAACAACTTTTATTTTTGTAGATTTTCAAGTTTAGTACAAAAATTTTGAGATTTCAGTTGGGTGTCAAACAACCCTTGTTTTTGAATTTCAGTTTGAATTTTGAGGGATGTTTGAATTCCAATCCCATAATTTCCCTTTTGCACTTGTTTTAAGTGTACTTTTAATACTTTTATATCAGAGATGTCACAGTGGAAGTCATGAGAAGATTACATTTGGTGACAACTCCAAGGGCAAGGTTGAAGTGGTTGGCAAGATTGACATCTCCAATGATCACTCCATCTCCAATGTGCTACTAGTTGATACTTTGAGCTTCAACCTCTTTTCTGTTGGTCAATTGTGTGACTTGGGCTACAAGTGTACATTCACCGATGAGGGTGTGGTTGTCACAAAGAAGGAAAGTGATGAAGCAATCTTCAAGGGTTTTAGGTACAACAACCTTTATCTTGTTGACTTCAACTCAAATGAAACAAGCTTGTGCACTTTCTTATTCTCCAAGGCTTCTAAGGGTTGGTTGTGGCATAGAAGACTTGCACATGTTGGCATGGGTACTCTCAAGAAGCTAGTGAAGAAAGATTTGGTTGTGGGCTTAAAGGACATCAAGTTTGAGAAGGACAAATTGTGTAGTGCATGTCAAGCCGGCAAACAAATAGCAACTACTCATCCAACCAAAGCTTATGTATCTACATCAAGACCTCTAGAGCTTCTTCACATGGATTTGTTTGGACCAACAACCTATGCTAGCATTGGTGGGAATCCCTATTGTCTTGTGGTAGTAGATGACTTCTCTAGATACACTTGTGTATTCTTTCTTCATGACAAGTTCGGGGTTGCCAAAATCTTCTAGAAGTTTGCCAAGAAAGCCCAAAATGAATATCAAGTCTCTTCGGTGAAGATTAGAAGTGACAATGGCACCGAGTTTGCTAAATCCAATATTGAAGCATATTGTGATGAAGTTGGAATCAAGCATGAGTTCTCCGCAACCTACACACCTCAACAAAATGGAGTAGTGGAGAGGAAGAATAGAACCTTGATCACCTTGGCTAGAACTATGTTGGATGAATATGATACACATGAGAAGTTTTGGGCCGAGGCAATCAACATCGCATCCTATGCATCAAATAGGCTCTTTCCTCATCGCCTCTTGAAGAAGACGCCATATGAGCTGCTCGTTGGGAGGAAGCCAAATATCTCATACTTCCGGGTGTTCGGTTACAAATGCTACATCTACAAGAAGCGGCAACATCTAGGGAAGTTTCAAAAACGTTGTGATATTGGTTTTCTTCTTGGTTACTCATTGAAGTCCAAGGCATATAGAGTATTCAACTTGGCCACCGGCTTAGTTGAAGAAACATATGACGTGGAGTTTGATGAATCTAATGGCTCCCAAGGAGCAATGGAAAATTGTGATGATGTAGGTGGTGAACCCTTGAGGGAGGCTATGAAGAACATGCAAGTTGGAGTCATCAAGCCCAAGGAAGATGATGATTAAATGCAAGAGATCAATCAACCATCTTCTTCCTCCATGACGCCTCAAGTGGATGTGGATGAAAGCAAGAACAATGAAGATGACACACCACTTCCTCATGAAGATGTTCATGTTCCACAAGAAGAGGTAGAGGCTCAAGCTCAAAATGTTGATGCTCCAAGGGCTCCTCAAGAACAACCACCTAGAAGACACAATCCAAGAATTTAAGCTCATCCCAAGGATCTCATCATTGGAAGCCCCACCAAAGGAATCATGACAAGATCAAAGAATCAACAAGCAATCTTTTGTGAGTGCTTCTCCTTTGTTTCAAAGAAGGAGCCATCCAAAGTTGAAGAAGCCTTGATTGATCCAAATTGGGTGAATGCAATGCATGAAGAACTCAACAACTTCACCCGGAATGATGTATGGACTTTGGTGGAGAGGCCAAAGAATGCTAGAGTGATTGGAACCAAGTGGGTGTTTAGAAACAAGCAAGATGACCAAGGGAATGTTGTGAGGAACAAGGCAAGGTTGGTTGCAAAGGGGTTTTCTCAAATTGAAGGACTTGACTTTGGAGAGACTTTTGCTCTGGTGGCTAGATTAGAGGCAATCCGCATTCTCCTTGCTTATGCCTCTTGTCATGATATGAAACTCTACCAAATGGATGCCAAGAGTGCATTCCTCAATGGGTACATCAATGAAGAAATATATGTGGAACAACCACCGGGCTTTGAAGATCCATACAACCCCAATCATGTGTACAAGCTATCCAAGGCACTCTATGGACTCAAACAAGCTCCAAGGGCTTGGTATGAGCGTCTCCTGGATTTTCTCATTGCCAAGGGATATAAGATTGGGAAGGTTGATACTACACTTTTCACCAAGAAGGAGAATGGCGAGCTCTTTGTTTGCCAAGTCTATGTGGATGACATTATATTTGGCTCAACAAATGAAGAGATATGCAAGCAATTTGGAAATGATGTCAAGGCAATTTGAGATGTCAATGATTGGTGAACTTACTTTGTTCCTTGGATTTCAAATTAAGCAACTTGAAGAAGGCACCTTTATATGTCAAGAGAAATATACCAAGGACCTTCTCAAGCGCTTCAAGATGGAAGATTGCAAGCCCATCAAGACCCCCATGGAAACTAATGGGCATCTCGATCTTGATGAGGGAGGTAAACCGGTAGACCAAACTCTTTACCGTTCTATGATTGGTAGTCTACTTTACCTTACCGCATCTAGGCCCGACATCATGTTTAGTGTATGTATGTGTGCTTGCTTTCAAGCCAACCCCAAAGAAGCACACCTTAAGGCCGTGAAGAGGATCTTTAGATATCTCAAATTTTCACCAAGCATTGGCCTTTCGTATCCCAAAGGAGCACATTTTGAACTCGTTGGCTATTCCGATGCGGATTATGTGGGTTGCAAAGTTGATAGGAAAAGCACTTCCGGCGGGTGCCAATTGCTTGGTAGGTCGCTAGTCTCTTGGTCCTCCAAAAAGCAAAATAGTGTGGCTCTTTCAACCACCGAGGCCGAGTACATTGCCGCCGGCTCTTGTTGTGCACAACTCCTTTAAAATACACAAACACTCCTAGACTACGGCCTAGTTCTTAGGAGTGTACCCTTGCTTTGTGACAATGAGAGTGAGGTAAAGCTTGCCAATAACCCCGTCCAACACTCACGTACCAAGCACATAGATATCTGTCACCACTTTATTAGAGATCATATAGCTAAGGATGATATATCTTTGCATGGTGTAAGGACGGATGATCAGTTGGTGGATATCTTCACAAAGCCTTTGGATGAGAATAGGTTTTGCAACTTGCGGAATGAGCTCAATGTGGTTGATTTCTCCAACTTCACCTAGAATGCTCATTGTTGTTTTTATATAGATATGCTTGGAAAACTCAAAAAAAATTAGTTGCTAGACTTGTTTTTGCATATCATGTGTAGTATATCTCATATGCATTAGGAGCTTGTCTAACCTTTGGAAGATAGTGGTGAAAACCATGAGTAAGCTTGCAAAGGGTTCAAACGTGGCAAGATAGATTTAAATTCTCGCTTTAATTTCTTGTCTATGCACTTGCATGCATCTTGCATTGTGTTCTTTTAGTCGTTTTGTTGGCATTTGGTTGTGGCATACATTTAGAGGGAGCATGGACTGCTATCATCATCCCTTGTGCTCTCTCTAAGTGTTGGTGCCCTCCGGTGCTTTGGCTTTGGTTTTCCATTTCAAAACTATGTTAAGCCACTTGGCCATATAAAAAACTACTTTGAAACATGAATGTTTGAGAGAGGTTCGCTGGTCTCTGTCCAAGAATCTTATTTATTTGAATCTCTTTGGATGTCTGGACTTGAGACAAGAAAATTCCACCAAAAATTCCTTGAAAAATCAATGTCGCAGGGGCGTCGATGCAATTATCTTGACAGCATCGAATTAGTCGATGCCATCGACTAAATCGACGGCTGTCACTCTTGGGCGTCGAACCAATCGACGACTATGTCCTTCCTGTGCGCTCGGATCTGGTGACCATCGGCTAGTTCAACACCTACTTCTACGGGCATCAAATTAGTCGATGGTTCATCAACTCGTCGCAATTTGAGCCGTTGATTCAAATTTGTTCGATCTCGACCGTTCTCTCAGATCTAAAACGTTGCCACTGCTTGAGGGGCCCCACCAGTTAGCGCTTTCCTCCTCCTCTCGCTCCCCCATGCTCGCGACTGCCGCCTTCGCAGCCAGCGCCGCCGCCTGCTGCCCTCGCCGCCGCGAGCCCTAGCGTGCGTCCGCAACGCCCTGCGTCTCCACCAAGCGCTGCCGCTCCTCCATGCTCGCTCACGCCGCTCCACGCGTACCTGCGACCTAACCTTAGCACCGCCGCCTGTGACATCCCTGATGTTAAGTGCTCTAAAACCACATTGAAAACAGGATGGAAGGGTAGCAATGGCGGTAGCACACAAAAATTGATCAAAATTCAATTTTTAAATTCAAATAAAGGCCTTTTTGACACCCAACTGAAATCTCAAGAATTTTGTACTAAACTTAAAAATCTACAAAAGTAAAAGTTGTTTGTCATCACAAATAAGGCCTAGTCACTGTTGGAAACTTTTTCAAATTTTGCAGTTAAGCCCCTCAAAACTCGAAAAACCATACGAAACGCCTGTTTGAAAATAACCTGTTTGAGCTTGAAAAATTTGAAATTTTAGGTTCGCCCAAAAAGAAAGTTGTGTCCCACTTTTCAAACTCCAACTTTTGTATTTATACTTTTTGAAGTGTAGTTCAAATTTTTGGAGTTTAAGCCGCTGCACCAGAGATACTCCACGGCGTCGCGACAAGCGCACTGTCGCGGCCGGCAGTGGCCGGCAGTGGCCGCCACGTGGCCGGCGAGCGGCGGCGAGCCCGCCGAGCCGGCCAGAGCCGCGGCAGCGACGTCCCGCTTCCCCACGCCCATGCCGAGGCCATCGCCCGGTCATTTCCCGCGTCGAGTCGCCGTCGTCGCGTGGCGCGCCATCATGGCGGCAGAGCCGCCATTGGCCGCGGCGGCGCACGCTGGCCTGAGCTGCTCAGCACCTTGATTCCAGCCTGCTTTGCGCCAAACGAGCAACGCCAAAAGAAGCTTCACCCGTCCATGCCGCGATCTCCATCCCCCAACCCGCGGCTGCGCTCTGCCCGAGCTGTCAGGGCCATCAATGGCGGCCCGACAGCCCGAGCTCGCGAGCACGCCACCTCCTGAGCTGCCCGACCTCCTCTAGTTAACCAAAAGACTGCCAAGCGACTCACTTTGCTCTCCTCGCTCAGTGCCCTACCCTTCTCCTCCTCCTCGCGCTCCCTTCCCCTTCTTCCACCTCTGGCCGCCGTGAAACCGAGCTCGAGCTCGTGCCGTGCGGGTCAAAATCCTCCTCGCTCCCTCCACCAAACTCCAATCCACTGCACCCATGGCTCACCCGCTCTCTTAGCTAGCCTCTCGAGCCATTCCCAACCAAAACCGAGTGCTATACGTCGGGAATCAACGAGATTTCTCGCCGTTCCTCCATTTCTGGCCCCGAGCTCCACCTCCACGTCGAGCCCCATCTTCCGGTCATCCCCGTCGCTGCCAAGCGCCTCAACAAGCTCCGCCTCACTCCGGCGACGCTCTCAAGCCACGCCGCGCCCCGTCTCGACCCCCGTAGCTGGCCATCGACGTCGCCGGAGCAAGCCGCTCTGCCGCTCACCGTCGACGAGCCTCGCCACTGCACCACCGGCCTCGAGACCTACCCCAAACGACGCGCGGTGAGCCCCTCATAATTTCCCCCAACTTCCCCCAAGCCAGTTCGCCGTCTTCTCGCCGGCGTAACAACGCCGACGAGCCGAGGACCGAGATGCGTTCCCCTTTTTAGTTTTAGGGTCCTCTGTGTAAATTTCAGGGACTTGTTCGCGAGAGTTTAAAAGAGTTAGGGTCCCCGGCGTAAAAGAGATTCTTAAACCTAGATTCATTTTTCTGAGATATTGTAAAATCCACTAAAAATCGTAGAAAAATCGAAAAAATGCACAGAAATACTCTCTGGAATCGCGAGATTTTAAACTCCAATCTCGTGTTAGCATGTATACATTTTTGATGAATAGTTTTTGAACTAAAATTCAAACTCAGTTTTTAGAATCTTGTGCACCATTTCAAATCCTGATCTGTTCTGGAGCTGAACTTTGGATATGTTTCTTGTGATGCCTTTGGACGCCTTGTGTCCGAAGAAGACCTAAAAATTTGGACTGTAGCTTCAGTTATGATTTATTTTGTGATTCCTGTTCTAGTTTAGTTCTGCAATTATTAAAAACACTCCATGCAGCCAAAAATCACCATCTTTCACCAGAGGTATAGGAACTTATTAGCACATGTGGTAAAAATGCTAAATTTATTTTTCGACCCTGTTTAGGCTCCCAAATAAATAGATGTTGGTTTTAGGATAGAAAATTTTTGAGGGCTGTCCAAGTGTTATTTTTAGCCACCACTTGGACAGAGCCTCTCTTTCACTCATGTATAGCTCTGGTGAAGAAATCTCCTGTTTTAGAAGTAGTTTTGATTTTATATGAATTAATCTTGTTTTCTAGGGCAGCAACTTGTTTTATTTTTAATAAATTCTGTGTAGCTCAGTTTTAGCTCAATTTTGGAGTGAGCCTATGACATCTCTGATGTTAATACATTGAAAACACGTTTAAAACAGGTTAAAAGGGGAACAATGGTGTTAGAACACAAAATTTGACCCAAAATTCAAATTAAATTCAAAACAAAGGCCTTTTTGACACCCAACTGAAATCTCAAGAAATTTGTACTAAACTTGAAAATCTCCAAAAATAAAAGTTGTTTGACATCACAAATAAGGCCTAGTTACTGTTGGGTACTTTCTCAAATTTTGCAGTTTAGCCCCTCAAAAACTCAAAAAATAGTGCTGAACGCCTGTTTGAATTTGGCCTGTTTGAGCTCAAAAAATTTGAAATTTCAGGTTCACACCAAAAATAAAGTTTTGTCCCACATCTCAAACTCCAATTTTTATTTTTGCACATTTCAATGTTCAGTTCAAATTTTTGGAGAAAATTCGAAAAAGGCAAAGGAGCTCCACGGGTGCTGCCAACTCACCCCTGGCGCGCTCTGCTCCGGCTGGAGTCCGGCCACCACGTGGCCGGCGTGCGGCGGAGACCACGCCAGGCCGGCCGAGCCGCGGCGGCAGCTAGCTCTTGTCCTCGCACGGGCGTCGGGCTTGCTGTGCCATCACTTCACGCGCCGCGCGGAACGCCATCATGACGAGCGGAGCTCCGCCGTTGGCCATCGCCTCGATCGTCGTGCAGAGCCCCTCCGCGGCTGGATTCCCTCCCGCTACACGCCAAGAGGCTCTGCAACGTATCTCACTCGCTCACGCCATGATCCCCATCGCCCAACCCCATCGCACGCTCTGTCCGAGCTCGGGGCGCATCAATGGCGCGTCCCGTCACCTATCTTCCCTCGCGCGCGCTCCTGAGGTAGCTCATCCCTCTCTAGCGTGCCCAAACACTCCACCGAGCACCCTCATTCCTTCCCCCAGCTAGAGCCCAGCCATTTTCCTTCTCCCCGCGTTCGCTCCCACTTTCTTCAACCTCCGACAGTGTAGAGCCGAGCTCGAGCTCCATCGCCGCAAACCGAAATCCACCACGTTTCCCTCCACGATTTCCCAATTCCCCGCACATGAAGCTCACTCACTCACCCAGCTAGCCGCTCGAACACTCCCCAGCTCGAATCGAGTCGCACACGCCGGGAAATCGGAGTTTCCCCCGTCGCTTGGCCATTTCCGCCGTGAACACTACCTCCGCGTCGAGCTCCATACTCCGGCGATCCCCGTCTCCGCCAAGCCCCACGACGAGCTCCGCCATTGTCCGGTGAAGCTCACACGCCCCTCCGCGCCTCGTCTCGACCACCGCAGCCGGCAATCGACGTCGCCGGAGCGAGCCGCTCCACCGCTCACCGTCGACGAGCCGCGCCGCTTCACCTCCGGCCACGAGACCTACCCCAACCGACTCGCGGTGAGCCCCTCGTCGTTTTCCCCCACTTCCCCCGCACCGGTTCGCCGTTTCCTCGCCGGAGTTCGGACGCCGGCGAGCCTAGGGACCCTTTCGCGTTCCCCTTTTTAGTTCTAGGGTCCTCTGTGTGAATATCAAGGACTTGGTTGAAAGGTTTTAAAAGTTATAGGGTCTCCGGCGTAAAAAGATTCTTCAAACCTAGATCTATTTTGCTGAGATCTTGTAAAATCCACTAAAAATCATACAAAAATCGGAAAAATGCACAAAAATACTCTATGAACTAGTGAGGTTGTAAACTCCAATCTCATGTTAGCATGTATATACTTTTGGTGAACTGTTTGTGAATTAAAATTCAAACTCAGCTTTTAGAAACTTGTGCACCATTTCAAATCCTCAGCGCTTCTAGAGCTGAACTTTGAATATGTTGTTTGTAGTGACACTAGACGCCTTGTGTCCAAAGGAGACCTAAAAATACGGACTGTAGCTTCAGTTATGAATTAAATTGTGATTTCTGTCTTAGTTTAGTCCTGTAATTATTAAAAATAATCCATGCAGCCCAAAATCACCATTTTTCTCCAGAAGCCTAAGAACTTGTTAGCACATGCGGTAAAAATACTAAACTTAATTTTTGACGCTGTTCAGGCTCCCAAATAAATAGATGTTAGGTTTTGGATAGAAAATTATTGAGGGCTGTCCAAGTGTTATTTTAGCCACCACTTGGTCAGAGCCTTTCTTTCACTCGTGAGTAGCCCTGGTAGAAAAATTATCTGATTGGAAGGTATTTTCAATTTTATATGAATTTATCTTGTTTCTTAAGCAGCAATTTGTACTATTTTTAATAAATTCTGTGTAGCTCAGTTTTAGCTAAATTTTGGAGTGAGCCTAACTCTTATACTCCAGTAGCTGTCATAAAGTTTGTGAATAAAAAGGGTGAACAGAAACAGAGAAACAAAAAAAGAAGGAACTAGAGTAGAATTGGGTTGTTTAAAAAGAAATAGGTCAATTTTGATAATTAATTAAAAATGGAGCATGGGAAGTCTAAAATGTCAGAACAGCACCCTAGCTTCAAAATAATAAATTGGATTATTTTATATGTGTACACAATCACCGTCATAGATACGTTAAAATTCCACACCCCTCCTCTAATTTTGTGAAGTAGAAAGTGAATCACTAGAATGTCTAGGTGAATATGGCTTTCAAGGCTTGTTCTTAGGTCACATAGGCAGCCGCATTAAAGTTGTGCATCTCATGTAGAAGGCGCTCTCGCTGACGGAACCTACAACCTTGTTCCCGTCAACGAAGAAGATCCCGACGGAGGTGCCGACATCGCCGTGAACGACCAGGAGCCTGACAACGTTTTAGCTCAAGAAGGCAAGCCCCGGAGCATGACCTAACTTTCAATTCGTGCAACTATGTATCTAATTATGCTTGTGCATTTACGTTCTAGGTGTTGTTTGAATACCTTAGTTGCATGATGCTAGTACCTATGACTTGAAACATTAGTATGATAGGGTCGATAGAGCAATGCCTTTAGGTCCGTTACAAGTCGAGTGATTTCCTGTCACTCGCGAGACATAGGAGTTGCTTGTCTTTACTTATGTTGGAATCATAAGGATGGACGGGCGGGATGGTATGTGTAGATCTCCTGTCCGTGTATGATAATTGGATTAAGGTCGAAACGTGTGGTTCTGTGTGTCAAGTTTTTGAACGTACCACACGCATGCCGACCTATGGGAATCGGTAAGCCCGGTACCAGATTGAAGCAGCTAGGACCGATAGCCATCTCTCCTTGGAAACATTCTGTTTCCCTTGTCGTACACTTGTGGATATATGCGTGATGCCGTGAGTGAAGCGGTAAACCTTTATCCTAAGGGAGTGAACCCGGCTCCGAATTGTGGATTGATGGGAAAGGTTGGGAAGTGCTTGTGCCTTTTATAGCAAACCTTGTCCGTGTGTGTTGGGTTTCCCCTGGCTAGGTAGCAAAATTCGGTTCGAACTGTCCGCTTCTCGCGGTTAATGAGACTGCTTGACCGCTGTGCTGCATTGAGTAACAAGTGGAACTATGAGGATGATGAACTTGTTGTATGTATTAAATTGTATTGCACCACTTGTATGCTTAGAAGGAATGCTAATCTAGAATGGTTAATTGTAGTAGAATTTGATGCTAAAATCATGAAAGTAAGGATCCACTCGTAGTAGCTTTTTGGCAAGCAAACCCTCTAGCTAAAAGCCTCTCATGTCTAGATGTCGGTGATGTAGTTTCACCCGACGGGTAAGCCTTGCTGAGTATTAGTATACTCAGCCTTGCTTGTGGCTATTATTTCAGGTACTGTGATGGATGTGGCTTTCGATGCCATCACTTGGCCTACCCAGGTTCCTCTTGGCTGGCATGTCGAGTGGGTTCCGTCCTCTGCCGAGAATAGGGAGGAGTAGCACCATGGCCGGCTTCATCGTGGTGTTACTATGTATCGTCGCTAGATTTGTTATTCCGCTGCAATGAACTCTCGTACTCTGATTTAAAATTCGAACTTGGTTTGTAATAACTTTATGGTACTAGTTATGTATGATGAATTTGTGGAATGTTGTAATTCCTGGAACTCACCTTCGTGTGGGCGCGCTTGTTGTTTCGATCGTGAAAATACGTGGTTAATCGGGTATAATCCGACGGCGCTCCAGCTTATTCCGGATTAAGTGTCTGACTGCTTGATTAGTGGTTCATGGGTACTTAACTTGGAATAATTTCGGAGTGGTCCGCCACAGCTGGTATCAGAGCCGAAACAGGCGTACCAGAGAGAGCAACAAACCTTAAATAAACATTTTGGAATAAAACTTACCAACTCTTACTTCCGCCGTGCATTTGCGATGAAAGGTTATTCTTAGGACCGCTAAGGATGTTACATAGAGCGTGAAGCCTATGTGGGTTAAGGGATCACGATATGTTAGGTGGCTAATTATATATTATACTGACTTCCAGCACATTTCATTCTGTCATTTACTTTACGCAATGGTGGGCGCAAGGTACGGCGATTGCTGTAACGTACCACGGCACTATATGAAAATATAGTGGCGGCACATAGTCAATACGCTGTGATGGCGTATGAAACTAGAATAGCATGGTGGGCGCAAGGTACGGTGATTGCTGTAGCGTACCACAGCATCATATGCAAATATGATGGCGGCACAAAGTCAATACGCTAATTCATGAGCGTATGAAATTGTCAATATGTTGCCTTGGTGACATATGAAACATTGCCCGTTCAATGTCGAACGTTCGGGTGCCACCTCTATAGTGGGTGGTAATGTATGGAAACGCTTTCGTGAGTGCTGGCACGAAAGGTTGATTATACATGCTCTGGAATGGAATTTTCTGCAGGTACACTAACCACGATTCCGTAAGATGAACGGTTAGAAAAGTTCGGCTAGTTAATATAGGGAGAGACGAATATTGCCTAGCCACCGGCACTAACTTCGTAGGCCAAAAGTTTATTGGCACGTGTGTTGGTGAGAACGAATAGGCCGCTCATGCATTGCAATTTACGGGAATTATTGAACCTCAATGCACGACCATCGAACTACCGCCATAAAAATTTGAATAGACAACCGGAAATTGTGCCGAAACTCTGCCGTAACTAGTCTGTTTGCGTCATTAATTCGAACCTGAAAACTTGGTCAAACGAAAAAGTGTTCAACATAAAAGTTGTCATAAATGTTATCTAGTTTGTGCTGTAGAAATTTCAGCAAATTTGGTTCAGTAGAATGAGAGCTATGCTTAAAATGGTAACCCCCTGTCTGCTGGAAATTTCTGGGAACAGTAAGTTAAAAATTGAATTTTTACGCTTTCTTAACGACGGTTTCTGCTCAAACCTTCAACATGAAACTTGTTGTAAATTACTTAAGCTATGTTCTGGCCAAATTTGGAAATTTTTGGGTTTGTACTTGTTGAGTTTTATAATTTTTACTACACTGTCCAGAAGCTGTTTATATTTTCTTTAGCGCTAACCGGTTCTCATATTTGACCTTTTTGTTCAGAATGGACGCTCACGCTGACCTTGCCAGCTACCCCAATGACGTCTCCTTCTCGGACTGTCTAGGATGGGAGGGTTTTCCTAGCATCCTTTGGTCTGTATTGCAGGCGCTTGATTATCCAACCCCGCCACAATATGAGAGAACCATCATCCGTGACCGAGGCGTGACTCGCTCCCGTGTGCGTTTGGTGGTGCACCGCCACCCACCGTGTCCTAGCTCTCCCACATGGAGTGTGGAAGTCTATGGGCACCACATGGAGACCACTTGCGAGCTAGCTGCCCTGAATGGGATCAGTTCCTTCTGCTCCCAGAACCAGGACTTGGTAGAGCATCAGCTGCTTGGGCTGTTTCCACCGGCCCAGCCGGACGATGCTCATTGGATGAGGCGCTATCTTAGCTCACCTTTGAGGATGGCGGAGAACCCCGTCGCTGCAGCTGCACTTTTGATGAGGTGGATCCGGGCCTATCACCGGCTGCAGGCGCTTTTGGGACGGTCATAGAGTGAGGTGCTCAACATTGCCATAGATATGTCTGTTCGTGCCCGTGACATTGGGATAGATAGGACCTCTTTGTCCATAGAGGTGAGCACCAGAGACGCCATGATTGCAGATTTGGAGAGGCAATTGTCTAACCTCCACATTGCGCACAACAATGTCCACAACGAGTTGGTCCAAACAAGAGATGGGCTTGAGAACGTCCAGGGTGCCTTGGAGCATGCCAATGCCATGCTAGCCGCCCATGATGCTCAGCACCTTCTTGAGCAGGGTGGAGAGCATGGGGAAGGAGAGGCCCCTGATTCTGACATGGACACCGAGGATGACATGCCGCCCCTTCCAGCTCCACCGTCTCCTATGGGCAGCGAGGCTACCGCTAACAACCTAGATGATTTCTAGAAGCTGCAGTAGCGAGATTACTCCTCCGCATAGCCTAAATTTTGGCTTTATGATGTAATAGGCTAGATGGAGTTGAGTTCCCCTCTAACTTTTGAAACAATGTAATTTAATTGGTGGGTATGTGAGCCCCAAAACTTGACGAAGGTTGTAATGGTTGTGCTGGAAACGTTCTGCAGCTAACCTTGTTTTAATTATTAATGTGTTTTCCATTCACTTCTGGGCTGTGATGTGAACTACAAAGTTGGTTGGAATTTGTCAAACGAAAGGCTCACCAAATTTCAACCCCATTGATTAAGCGAAATGAAAATGACAACCAAAACACTACAGCTCGGCCTACCGTAAAACAGCAAACGCAGAGAGCTAAAAATTGAATTTTTCGGCTTAGTTCCAGCCCGAATTTGGTTCTGAGCCAAACATGGAAGTTGTAGAGTATGAACTTTTTGAGCTACTGACCGAATTGGAGCATCTGACTTGCTTCCTACTGGGAGATATGATCTTTCTTCCGAAATGCTGGTTGATATGTCGTCTTTATGCAGTAAACTTCATGATATTGCCACGTTCTATCTTGTCATTGATCTATGCAAGCTTATGAAATGTGGCTAATACAAGTACCTACTGCAGATGGCTATCACTCGCAGCGATCACAATGCTAGTGGCTCCAACACTAACCAGCAAGGGCCAGAAGGGTAGCAACAGCCACCACCACCTCCGCCACCGCAGCAACCTCCGACGTGGCAACAACTAAATGCCACTCAAACAGAAATTCTCCGCAATCTGCAGCATCAGCAACAAATGATGCAGCAGTAAGGAGGTCAACGGGCCCCTCAACCTCAAGTGGCTCGGTATGAGGACTTCTTGGCTACACACCCGCCGGTGTTCTCTAGAGCCGAGGAGCCCTTGGAGGCTGATGCGTGGATTCGAGCCATCGAATCCAAGTTCTCTATTATGGCCACGCCTTGCACACCCAACCGCAAGGTGGTCTTCGCGGCGCAGCAGCTCCACGGCACAGCTCTCCTGTGTTGGGAGAATTACTTGGCCCTGCAGCAGGAGGGTCATGTGATTGAGTGGGAAGAGTTCAAAGCTGCTTTCAAAGCCCACCACATTCCTGCGGGCTTGGTTGAGCGGAAGTTGACTGAGTTTCTAGCGCTGACTCAGGGTACCCGCACTGTGCTTCAGTACGCCCAGGCCTTCAATGGTTTGTGCCCATATGCGGGTCATCGCGCCGACTCTGACATAAAGAAGATGGAGAGGTTCCGACGTGGCCTCAACACCAAGCTCAAGGCCCAACTGACCACCACCCGAGTTGCCACTTACGGGGAACTTGTGAACATCGCCATCGCTCAGGAAGATGCAAATATGGTACATAAGGCTGAGAAGAAGAGGAAGGCTCCCGCTGGACCATCCAGCGCCCAGCCACAGAGGTTCCGCCTGGTTCCCCTAGCTGCACCACAGGGGCAGCCATGGGCACCCCAGGGAGGACGATGGGTTGCTAGGCCACCACAGCAGGGTGCGCCCCGTTTCCCTCCACCGCCGCAGCAGCAACCGGCGCCGAGGCAGAACGTGCAGCAGCCATCCCGTCCTAGAGCTGGCTACCAGTGCTTCAAGTGTGGCAGCAGCAGTCACTTCATCAAGGACTGCCCACAAAACAAGCCACAGAACCAGCGCCCGGGAAATCAGCAAAACAAGGGCAAGCAGCAGCGGGTGCAAGTCAGGCAAGGAATGCTTAACTACACCACCTTGGCCGACCTACCTGAGGGAGCACCGGATATGACTGGTACCTTTCCTATCCACAACCAACCTGCTGTGATATTGTTTGATTCCGGGGCAACACATAGTTTTATAAGCACAAGATTTCATGCAAAATGTGGGTTAAAATCTTACCATACCAAATCAGCATATGTGATATCAACCGCGGGAGGTAAAATAGCATCCAACCAAGTCACTCAAAAAGTACCGATCAGGCTGGGTAGTAAAGTGTTTCTCACTGATTTAATTCTGCTTGGGATGGAAGGTATTGATATTGTTTTGGGGGCAAATTGGATGAGTCAACATAAGGTTGTCCTAGATGTTGCTGAGCGAGTTGTGGAAATAAACTCGCCTACACATGGCCCTAGTGCGCTATATCTGCCACAACGGAATTGTGCCAATGCTTGTGCTTACGCAATGGTAGAAACACAACTAAAAGACATTCCGGTGGTATGTGAGTATGCCGATGTTTTTCCGGATGACTTACCTAGGATGCCGCCGGATAGGGACATTGAATTTGTGATTGAACTCCAACCTGGCACAACACCTATATCAAAGAGACCCTATAGAATGCCACCCAATAAATTGGCTGAATTAAAAATTCAACTCCAAGAACTGCTAGACAAGGGTTTCATTCATCCTAGTGTGTCACCTTGGGAAGGATCATTCCTTGAGGTTGTGTATTGATTACCGGCCTCTCAATGCGGTGACCATCAAAAATAAGTACCCACTCCCCCGCATTGATGTCCTTTTTGACCAACTAGCTGGCGCCAGAGTGTTCTCCAAGATTGATCTTCGCTCTGGCTATCACCAAATAAAAATTCAACCTTGTGACATTCCCAAGACTGCCTTTTCCACCCGCTATGGACTTTATGAATTCTTGGTCATGTCGTTTGGGCTCACTAATGCCCCAGCCTACTTCATGTATCTCATGAATTCGGTTTTCATGTCCGAGCTTGACAAGTTTGTTGTTGTCTTTATTGATGACATCCTCATATATTCCAAGAATGAGGAAGAGCATGCCAAACACCTTCGCATTGTTCTTCAGAGATTGAGAGACCATCAACTCTACGCCAAGTTCTCTAAATGTGAATTCTGGCTAGAAAGTGTGAAATTCATAGGTCACACGATTTCCAAGGATGGTATATCTCTAGATCCAACCAAGGTGCAAGAGGTGATGGATTGGCAACCACCTACCTTTGTCCATGAGATTTGGAGTTTTCTGGGTTTAGCCGGTTACTATCGCCGCTTCATTCCGGACTTCTCTTGGATTGCTAAACTCATAACCGAACTCTTAAAGAAGGGAGTCAAATTTGAGTGGAGTGACAAATGTGACGAAGCCTTCCACACTTTGAGAAGACATTTAACTTCAGCCCCAGTTTTAGCTCAACCCGACAGCACCAAGCCATATGATGTCTATTGCGATGCTTCAGGCACCGGACTTGGCTGTGTTCTTATGCAAGAGAACTGAGTCATTGCTTATGCTTCCCGAGCACTCCGGCCGCATGAGCAAAATTACCCTATGCATGATCTTGAGTTAGCAACGGTCATTCATGCTCTCAAGATTTGGAGACACTACCTAATGGGTGTTCCATGTAACGTTTACACCGATCACAAAAGTCTCAAATACGTCTTCACTTAGGCACATTTGAATATGAGGCAGCAAAGATGGTTGGAGTTAGCAAAGGACTATGACCTTAGTGTGCATTATCACCCCGGAAAGGCTAATGTGGTTGCGGATGCACTAAGCCACAAGGCTCGCTGTCACTGCCTTTCCGTGGAGTCCTACGCTGACACCTTGTGCCATAAGATGGCAAAGCTCAATTTGGAGATTGTTCCTCATGGGTATTTCAACCATATCTCTGTCGAACCAACCTTACACGATCAGATTGTTGAGGCCCAATTAAGTGATGCAAAAATTAAAATCCTCAAGAGAAAATTGGCAAAAGAGAAGGTGAAGGAAAAATATAAATGTTTCCAGCTAGATGGGCAGGGAGTGATGTGGTTTGGACATCGGATAGTGGTGCCCAAGAACACTGAGCTCCGAAGGAAAATTATGGATGAAGCTCATCTCTCCAAATTTTCTATCCATCCCGGTAGCACCAAAATGTACCAAGATCTGAAACAAAACTTTTGGTGGACTAGGATGAAGTGGGAGATTGCCACGTATGTGTCGGAATGTGACACCTGTCAGCGGGTAAAGGCTAGCCACTTGAAGGTAGCAGGCACTCTTCAACCTCTATCTATTCCCTCATGGAAGTGGGAAGATATAAGCATGGACTTCATTGTTGGACTTCCCAGGACCCCTCAGGGGCATGAGTCCATTTGGGTAATTGTGGACCGCCTCACCAAGACCGCAAATTTTATTCCGGTCAATACCGCTTATACCGCTAGGAGGTACGCTGAAATCTATTTGGAACAGATCGTTTGTCTACATGGGGTACCCAAGATGATAATTTCAGATCGTGGTACTCAATTTGTGGCACGCTTTTGGGAACAATTGCAACTATCCCTAGGCACAAAACTGATCCGTAGTTCAGCATATCACCCTCAAACCGATGGGCAGACGGAAAGGGTAAATCAAATACTTGAAGATATGCTTCGAGCTTGTGTCATCCATTATGGGAAAAATTGGGACAAATGTTTATCCCTGGCTGAATTCTCTTATAATAACAGCTACCAAGCGAGTCTTAAAATGGCACCTTTCGAAGCCTTGTATGGTAGAAGATGTCGGACACCATTGTGTTGGTCCCAGGCAGGCGAGAGGTACGTGTGACATCTCTGATGTCAAAAGAATTAAAAAGTGCAATTAAAATCAATGCAACAGGGAATTGGGTTGAAATTCAAAAATTCGTCAAAAATTCAATTATAATTCAAAAACAAGGGTTGTTTGGACACCCAACTGAAATCTCAAGACTTGGGTGCTGAACTTAAAAATCTCGGACCAAAAGAGTAGTTGTCATCACCTACAGCCCTTCGCGACAACCTCGCCAGGGCGTTCGTTCCGCTCGATAACCCTCGAGCGGGGATGTCCGTGACGATCGAGCCTAGTCAGTATTGTCCGTGACGATGGAGCTATGTCCGTGACGATCGAGCCTAGTCAGTATTGTCCGTGACGATCGAGCTATGTCCGTGACGATCGAGCTATGTCCGTCACGATCGAGCCTAGCCAGTAGTTTCCGTCACGATTCGAGGCCGCACGATAGGACCCTCGAGGCCCCGACGTTCCGGCACGCTCGAGGCTCCGCAGCCAAGCTCGAGGACTCACCCTCGAGCGACGTTCCGGCACGCTCGAGGCTCCGCAGCCAAGCTCGAGGGGGCACTTACCCTCGAGCGACGTTCCGTCACGCTCGAGGCTCCGCAACCAAGCTCGAGGGGGCACTTACCCTCGAGCGACGTTCCGTCACGCTCGAGGCTTCGCAGCCAAGCTCGAGGGGGGCACTCACCCTCGAGTGGCGTTTCCGACCATTCGAGGCTCGGCAAGCTCGAGCTTGCGGTTCAAGCTCGAAGCGCCGTAGCGCCTGGTCGAAGTGCCTGGTCCAAGCTCGAAAGTTGTGTCCCACACCTCAGACCCCAACTTTTAATTTTACCCGTTTCGAAGTTCAGTTCGAATTTTTGGAGAAAATTCGAATTTGGAAATCGGAGCTCCACGGGCATGCTACAGTGCCCCTGGCGCGCGCTGCGCTGGCCGGAGCTCGGCCGCCACGTGGCCGGCGAGCGGCGCAGGCGGCGCTGAGCTGGCCAAGCCGCGGCGGACGCTGGCGCTTGTCGCCTAGCTCTTGTCCGGCCACTCCCGAGCCATCACTTCGCCGCTGTCGCCTCGCCTCGCCTCGCGCTGCGGAGCGCCATCATACGGTCGCGCGCCGCCGTGGCCGCACGCGCGCTCGCGCCGCGCCGAGCGCACTGCAGGCGGTAGAGTCCATTCGCGTCACGCCAAAGCCTCTGCTGAGGATCTCCACTTCATCACGCGATGATCTTTGACGCCCAACCGCGCGTGTGCGCTCTGTTCGAGTTCGCCGCGCCATCAATGGCGACCGCGACAGCCACCCACGCGCTCGCACGCTCCCGAGGCGCACAGTGCCTCCCTTGCGTGCTCAATCACTCCACCGCGCACTCACACCCCTCCTCTCACTCGCTCACTTGGCCATTTCCACTTCCCCGCGCTCGCTCGGTCTTCTTCCTCCTCGCGACGCGCAAGCCGAACCCAAGCTCTTCGCGAAATTCCTCGTCCACGCTCCACCATTCCCAAATCCATCCCGCACGGAGCTAGTCCACTCCACCAGCTCCAAAACCCCCAACTTTCCCCAAGACATTGACCCTTCTCCGGCGAGAATTCGTGAATTCCCCAAATCGCGATTTTCGGCCGCCGGAGCACCCGCACGTCGAGCCCCTACTCCGAGCCGTCCCCGAGGTCAACCGAGCACGCCATTGGCTTCCTCGAGCTCCACTGGTGCTCTAGGACCCCTCGAACCTCGGCGAACGACCCCGAGCTCACCGGCGTAGAAGCCGCGGCGGCCGCGCCACCACCACCTCGTCGCCGGCGAAACTCCGACCATCCCCGGCCTCCAAACCGTCCCCAAACGACTCGTGGTGAGCCCAGGAAGCTTTTCCCCCACTTCCCCGAGCCTAGTTCGCCGCCGTTTGGCCGGCGCAACTCCGGCGAGAGCCGAGGGCTTTCCTTCATCGTCTTCGTTTGTCTAGGGGTCTCTGTGCAAAAGTCCAGGGACTCGTTCGCGAAGTTTTGAAAGTTCTAGGGTTCCCTGCGAAAATAGATTCTTAAAACTAGATTTGTTTTTCCCGAATCTTGTAAAATCCATTGAAAACCGTACAAAAATCAGAAAAATGCACAAAAATACTCTCTGGATTCGTGAGAGTCTAAACTACAATCCCTATTAGACATGTTTATACTTTTGATGAACTGTTTTTGAGCTAAAATTCAAACTATGAAAATGGAAAGTAGTGCACCACTTCAAATCCAGAGCTCCGCTAGGGTTGAGCTTTGGATATGTTGTGTGTAGAGACTTTGGACAGCTTGTGTCCAAAGGGGACCTAAAAATATGAACTGTAGCTCCAGTTATAAATTAAAATGTGTTTTCTGTCTTTTTGCAGTGCAGAAATCTTTAAAAATAATCTGTGCAGTGAAAAATCACCATTTTGCTCCAGAGGACTAAAAACTTGTTAGCACACCTGTGAGAAATGAAAAACTTAATTTTTGCTCTGTTTAGGATGGTAAATAATTAAATATGTGTTTTTGGATGGAAAATTATTGAGGACTACCCAAGGGTTATTTTGAGCCAACACTTGGCCCGAGCCCTCCTTGTACTTATGACTAGCTTTGGTAGGAAGATTTCCTGAATTGGATGTATTTCCAATTTTATATGAATTTATTTCATTTCTGCAGGCAGCAGATTGAATTAATTTTAATAAATTATGTGTAGCTCAGATTTAGCTAAATTTTGGAGTGAGCTTAGCTCTTATACTCCAGTAGCTGTCATAAAGTTTATAGATAAAAATGATGAGCAGAAAAGGAGAAACAAAAATGCGAAGTAATCTAGATGGAAATCGATTTATATAAAAGAATAAACCTTTTTGTAGTTAGTTAGAATAAAATAAATGGAATCTGAAATTCCAGCCACCCTAAGTTATGCATCTCATGTAGAAGGCGTCATCCCGGACGGCAACTACCACCTCATCCCCGCAGACGAGGAAGGAGTCCCGGAGCACGGTGCCGGTGTAGAAGTGACCAACCCGGAGGCTAACCCCCAGTCCGAGCAAGAAGGCAAGCCCCGGAGCATAACCTAACTTTACCAAATTATGCACTTTGAATTCTCTATGTTTGTGCATTTACGTTCAAGGAGTTGATTGAATACCTTAGCTGCACATTTCCTAGTACCTATGACTTGCAATACTAGTACGAAAGGGATCGATAGTGCATTGCTATAGGTCCGTTACAAGTCGAGTGATTTCCTGTCACTCGCGAGACATAGGAATTGCTTGTCTTTACTTATGTTGGAATCATAAGGATTGACGGGCGGGATGATAGATGTAGATCTCCCGTCCGTGTATGATAATTGATTAAGGTCGAAATGTGTGGAAAGAGCTGTCAAGTTTTTGAACGTACCACATGCATGCCGATGTATGGGGATCGGTAAGCCCGGTACCAGATTGAAGCAGCTAGGGCCGATAGCCATCTCTCCTTGGAAACTTTGTTTTCCCCTGCCGTACACTTGTGGATATATGCGTGAGACTGTGAGTGAAGCAGTAAACCTTTATCCTAAGGAAATGGACCCGGTTCCGAATTGTGGATCGATGGGAAAGGTTGGGAAATGCTTGTGCCTTTTATAGCAAGCAGAGTATCCGTGTGTGTTGGGTTTCCCCTGGCCAGGTAGCAAAATTCGGTTCGAACTGTCTGCTTCTCGCGGTTAATGAGACTGCTTGACCGCCTGGCTACATTGAGTAACAAGTGAAACTTTGAGATTTATAAACTTGTTCTATGAATTAAATTGTATTGCACCACTTGTATGCTTAGAGAGGATGCTAATCTAGAATGGTTAAATGTACTAGAATATGATGCTAAAACTTGAAAGCAAGGATCTACCTTTAGTTGCTTTTTGGCAAACAAACCCACCAGCCAAAAGCCTCTCATTGTCTAGATGTCGGTGATATAGATTTCACCCGACGGGTAAGCCTTGCTGAGTATTAGTATACTCAGCCTTGCTTGTGGCATTATTTTACAGGTATCCTTTTGGATGTGGATGCTATGACTTGGCCTGTCCAGGTTCCACCTGGCTGGCACATCGAATGGGTTCCGTCCTCTGGCGAGGATCGGGAGGAGTAGCTTCGTGGCAGGCTTCCGCACGGAGTTACTTGTATCGTCGTTAGATTATTTTTATTTCCGCTGCAATGAACCTCTAAATTCAGTTGTTATGACTTTTTAAATTCCGCTGTAATGAACTTTTATTTCCGCTGCAAGACTTGTACTCTGATTTAAATTTGAACCTGGTTTGTAATAACTTGTAATATCTATGTGTGTAAGTTAATTTGTGGAATGTTGTAATCTCTGGAACTCACCTTCGTGTGGGCGTGCTGTTGTTTCGATCGAGAAAAGAACGTGGTTAAGCGGGTTTAATCCGACGGCGCTCCAGCTTATTCCGGATTAAGTGCCTGACTACTTGATTAGTGGTCCCGAGGTACTTAACTTGGAATAATTTCGGAGTGGAACCGCCACAGCTGGTATCAGAGCCGAAACAGCGCACCGGAGAGACCAACAAACCTTAAATAAATATTTTTGGAATAAAATTTGCCAACTCGTACTTCCGCCGTGCTTTTCGGTGGAAGGTTGTTGTTAGGACCGCTAAGGATGTTACCTAGAGCGTGAAGCCTATGTGGGTTAAGGGATCACGATATGTTAGGTGGCAAATAGTATATTATACTGACTTCCAGCACATTTCATTCTGTCATTTACTTTATGCAATGGTGGGCGCAAGGTACGGCGATTGCTGTAACGTACCACGGCACTATATGAAAATATAGTGGCGGCACATAGTCAATACGCTGTGATGGCGTATGAAACTAGAATAGCATGGTGGGCGCAAGGTACGGCGATTGCTGTAGCGTACCACGGCATCATATGCAAATATGATGGCGGCACAAAGTCAATACGCTATTTCAGTAGCGTATGAAACTGTCAATATGTTGCTCTGGTGACATATGAACATTGCCCGTTCAATGTTAAACGTTCGGGTGCCACCTCTATAGTGGGTGGTAATGTATGGAGACGCTTTCGTGAGTGCTGGCACGAAAGGTTGATTATATATGCTCTGGAATGGAATTTTCTGCAGGTACACTAACCACGATTCCGTAAGATGAACGGTTAGAGAAGTTCGACTAGTTAATATAGGGAGAGACGAATATTGCCTAGCCACCGGCACTAACTTCGTAAGCCAAAAGTTTATTGGCATGTGTGTTGGCGAGAACGAATAGGCTGCTCATGCTTTGCATCTCACCGAATTAATATCGAATACTAATAAGTGACCAAATCGAACCGCCGTCAAAGGAATTGAAATCACAACCCAAAAATCCTGCTGAGAACAATCTGTTTGCACCCTTAATTCGAAACTGAAAACGTTGTCGAACGAAAAAGTGTTCAACATGAAAGTTGTCATAAATATTATGAAGTAAATGCTGGAGAAATTTCAACGAAAATGGTTCAGTAAAATTGGAGTTATGCTAAAAATGGTAACCCCCTGTTTGCTGGAAATTTCTGGGGACAGTGAGATAAAAATTGAATTTTTACACCATATTAACGACAGTTTCTGCTCAAACCTCCAACATGAAACTTGTTAGGAATTATTTAAACAATGTCCTGGCCAAATTTGGGAATTTTTGAGCTTGTAGATTTCGAGTTTTGTAATTTTTACCACCCTGCACAGAATCTGTTTTTGCTCTTTGGCACTAACCGGTTCTCACCCTTGCCCCTTTTTCCTTTTGGTTCAGATGGACGCCCTCGCTGACCTGGCTAGCTACCCCAACGACGTGTCTTTCTCTGATTGCTTGGGATGGGAAGGCTTCCCTAGCATCTTGTGGTCGGTTCTACAGGCACTTGGCTACCCTACACCGCCACAATATGAGAGAATCCTCATCCGAGACCGTGGTGTGACTCGTTCCCGTGTGCGTTTGGTGGTACACCGTCACCCGCCGTGTCCTAGTTCCCCCACCTGGACGGTGGAAGTTCATGGACACCACATGGAGACGACTTGTGAGCTAGCTGCCTTGAATGGCCTCAGTTCTTTTGTGCTCAGAACCAGAGCTTGGTAGAGCACCAGTTGCTTGGGCTGTTCCCACCAACTCAGCCGGATGATCCCCACTGGATGAGGCGCTACCTTAGCTCTCCTTTGAGGATGGCGGAGAACCCCGTCGCAGCAGCCGCTTTGATGATGAGGTGGATACGGGCGTATCACCGGTTGCAGGCACTTCTTGGACGGTCGCAGAGCGAGATGCTCAACATTGCTATGGACATGTCCGCTCGCGCCCGTGACATAGGGGTTGAGAGGACCTCTTTGTCCATTGAGGTGACCACTAGAGATGCCTTGATTGCTGACTTGGAGAGGCAATTGAATGACCTCCAGATTGCACACAACAACACCCAGAATGAGTTAGCACAAACTAGAGATGAGCCTGAGGAGGTACATGGTACCTTGGAGCATGCAAATGCTATGCTTGCCGCCCATGACGCTCAGCACCTTCTTGAGCAAGAAGGAGGGAATGGTGAAGGAGAGGCCCCCGATTCCGACATGGACACCGAGGATAACATGCCGTCCCTTCCAGCTCCACCTTCACCTATGGGCAGCGAGGCTACCGCTAACAATTTGGATGATTTTTAGAGTGGTAGTAGCAAGTTTACTCCTCCGCTAGGCCTAGATTTTGGCTTCATGTTATAATAGGCTAGATGGAGTTGAGCTCCTCCTATTTGGTGGCAATGTAAATTAATGGTGTGGTTGTGGTGTAAAACTTGATGATGTTGTTACAGCTGTGTTGAAAACATTCTGCAGCTGACCTTGTTTTAATTATTGATGGGTTTTCCATTCATTTCTGGGCTGTGATGTGAACTACAAAGTTGTTTGGAATTTGTCAAACAAAATGATCACCAAATTGCAACCCCATTGGTTAAGCGAAATAAAAATGGCAACCAAAACACTATAGCTCGGCCTGCTGAGAAACAGCAAATGCAGAGAGCTAAAGATTGAATTTTTCGGCTTAGTTCCAGTCCGAATTTGATTCCAAGCCCAACATGAAAGTTGTAGAGCATAAAATTTCCGAGCTACTGACCGAATGGGAGCATTTGACTTGTTTCCTGTTGGGAGATATGATTTTTCTCCCGAACTGCGTGCTGATTTGTCATTCTGCGCAGTACACTTAATATATTGTCACGTTCTATCTTGTCATTCATTATGCAAGCTTATGGAATGTGGCTAATACAAGTCCCTACTGCAGATGGCAATCACCCGCAGCGGTCACGACGCTAGTGGCTCCAACGCTAACCAGCAGGGGCCAGAGGGGCAGCAACAGCCACCGCCACCTCCTCCACCGCAGCAACCTCCGACGTGGCAGCAGCTGTATGCCACGCAAACGGAGATTCTCCGGAACCTGCAGCATCAGCAGCAGATGATGCAGCAGCAGATGCTTCAGCAGGGAGGTCAACGGGCCCCTCAGGCTCAGGTGGCCAGATATGAGGATTTTCTGGCAGTGCACCCACCGATTTTCTCACGAGCTGATGAGCCCTTGGAGGCCGACACCTGGATTCGAGCTATCGAGTCCAAGTTTACCATCCTGGCGACGCCTTTGCACTTCCAGCCGCAAGGTAGTGTTCGCGGCGCAGCAGCTCCGCGGCCCAGCTCTCCTATGGTGGGAGAACTACCTGGCCCTGCAGCAGGAGGGTCATGTAGTTGAGTGGGATGAGTTCAAGGCTGCATTCAAGGCTCATCACATTCCGGCCGGTCTAGTAGAGCGAAGCTGAATGAGTTTTTGGCGCTGACCCAGGGTACCCGTACAGTGCTTCAGTACGCCCAGGCCTTCAATGGTCTGTGCCCTTATGCGGGTCATCACGCCGACTCCGACGAGAAGAAGCTAGAGAGGTTCCGACGTGGCCTTAACACCAAGTTGAAGGCACAGTTGGCCACCACCCGTGCTGCCACGTACGGCGATCTCGTGAACCTTGCCATCACCCAGGAAGACGCCATTGTGGTGCACAAGGCGGAGAAGAAGAGGAAGACTCCCGCTGGACCGTCGAGCGCGCAGCCACAGAGGTTCCGCTTGGTTCCCCCGGCTGCACCGCAGGGACAGTCCAGGGCACCTCAGGGAGGTGGATGGGTTGCTAGGCCGCCACAGCCTAACGCGCCTCGTTTCCCTCCACCGCCGCAGCAGCAGCAAGCACCAAGGCAAAATGCACAGCAGCCAGCTCGCCCTGGAGCCGGCTATCAGTGCTTCAAGTGTGGAAGTAAAGATCATTTTATCAAGGATTGTCCGCAGAACAAGCAGCAAAACCAACGCCCGGGAAATCAGCAAGGCAAGGGCAAGCAGCAGCAACGTGTGCAAGTTCGCCAAGGACGGCTCAACTACACCACCTTGGCCGACTTACCCGAGGGAGCCCCAGACATGACTGGTACCTTCCCTATCTGTACTCAACCTGCTGTGATATTGTTTGATTCCGGGGCAACACATAGTTTTATAAGCACAAGATTTCATGTGAAATGCGGATTAAAATCATACCATACCAAATCATCGTATGTGATATCAACTGCGGGAGGTAAAATTGCATCCAACCAAGTCACACAAAAGGTTCCAATCAGGCTGGGAAGTAAAACATTTCCTACTGATTTAATTCTGCTTGGTATGGAAGGAATTGACATTGTGTTAGGAGCTAATTGGATGACTCAACACAAGGTTGTCCTAGATGTTGCGGAAAGAGTTGTTGAGATAAACTCGCCTACGCATGGCCCGAGTGTGCTATATCTGCCACAACGGACTTGCGTCGATGCGTGTGCTTATGCAATGGTAGAAACCCAACTAAAGGACATTCCGGTGGTATGTGAGTATGCCGATGTATTTCCGGATGACTTACCTGGGATGCCGCCGGATAGAGACATTGAATTCGTGATTGAACTTCAACCTGGCACAGCACCTATATCAAAGAGACCATATAGAATGCCGCCCAATGAATTGGCTGAATTAAAAATTCAACTCCAAGAATTGCTAGATAAAGGTTTCATTCGTCCAAGTGTATCACCCTGGGGATGTCCCGCTATCTTTGTGAAGAAGAAGGACCATTCCTTGAGGTTGTGTATTGATTACCGGCCTCTCAATGCGGTAACTATTAAGAACAAGTACCCACTCCCCCGTATTGACATCTTGTTCGACCAACTAGCTGGCGCCAGAGTGTTCTCCAAGATTGACCTTCGCTCTGGCTATCACCAAATCAAAATCAGGCCATGTGACATTCCAAAGACTGCCTTTTCCACACGATATGGACTTTATGAATTCCTGGTTATGTCCTTTGGACTCACGAATGCCCCAGCCTATTTCATGTACCTCATGAATTCGGTCTTCATGTCTGAACTAGACAAGTTTGTGGTGGTTTTCATTGATGACATTCTTATATATTCTAAGAATGAGGAAGAGCATGGCGAGCACCTTCGCATTGTTCTTCAGAGATTGAGAGATCACCAGCTCTATGCCAAGTTCTCCAAGTGTGAATTCTGGCTTGAGAGCGTGAAGTTTTTAGGTCACACGGTTTCCAAGGATGGTATATCCGTGGATCCAACCAAAGTGCAAGAGGTGCTAGATTGGCAACCACCTACATCTGTCCACGAGATTCGGAGTTTTCTGGGTTTAGCCGGTTATTACCGTCGTTTTATTCCGGATTTCTCTCGGATAGCAAAGCCCATGACCGAACTCTTGAAGAAGGGAGTTAAATTTGAGTGGAATGACAAATGTGAGGAAGCTTTCCACACCTTGCGAAGACATTTAACTTCAGCCCCAGTTTTGGCTCAGCCCGATTGCACCAAGCCTTATGATGTCTATTGCGATGCATCAGGCACCGGTCTTGGCTGTGTTCTCATGCAAGAAAACCGAGTGATTGCTTATGCTTCTCGAGCACTTCGGCCTCATGAGCAAAACTACCCCACGCATGATCTTGAGTTAGCAGCGGTTATTCATGCTCTCAAGATGTGGAGACACTATTTGATGGGTGTTCCCTGCAACATATACACAGACCACAAGAGCCTCAAATATGTTTTCACTCAGGCACATTTGAATATGAGGCAGCGAAGATGGTTGGAGTTAGCAAAGGACTATGACCTTAGTGTGCATTATCACCCCGGGAAGGCTAATGTAGTTGCGGATGCGGTAAGCCGCAAGGCTCGTTGTCATTGTCTTTCCGTGGAGTCCTATGCCGACACCCTGTGTCACGAAATGGCAAAGCTCAATTTAGAGATTGTTCCACTCGGGTACTTCAACCATATTGCAGTGGAACCAACCTTGCACGATAAGATTGTTGTAGCCCAATTAAATGACGCGGGCATTAAAGTTCTTAAACGGAAATTGTCTAAGGAGAAGGTGAAAGAGAAGTACAAATGTTTCCGGTTGGATGGGCAGGGAGTGATGTGGTTTGGACATCGCCTCGTGGTGCCCAAAAACACGGAACTCCGGAGGAAGATTATGGATGAGGCACATCTCTCTAAATTTTCTATCCATCCCGGCAGCACCAAAATGTACCAAGATTTGAAACAAAACTTTTGGTGGACTCGGATGAAGCGAGAAATTGCCACATATGTGTCGGAATGTGACACATGCCAGCGGGTTAAGGCCAGCCACTTGAAGGTAGCAGGCACGCTTCAACCTCTACCTATCCCCTCATGGAAATGGGAAGATATAAGCATGGATTTTATTGTCGGACTTCCCAGAACCCCTCAGGGACACGATTCCATTTGGGTAATTGTGGATCGCCTTACTAAGACTGCCCATTTTATTCCAGTCAATACCCTTTATGCTGCTAAGAAGTACGCGGAGATTTATTTGGAGCGGATCGTTTGTCTACATGGGGTACCCAAGACGATAATTTCAGATCGTGGTGCTCCGTTCGTAGCACGCTTTTGGGAACAGTTGCAATTATCCCTAGGCACCAAACTGATCCGTAGTTCAGCATATCACCCACAGACCGATGGGCAGACGGAAAGGGTAAATCAAATACTTGAGGATATGCTTCGAGCTTGTGTTATTCATTATGGGAAGAATTGGGAGAAGTGTCTATCCCTGGCCGAATTCTCCTATAACAACAGCTACCAAGCGAGTCTCAAAATGGCACCTTTCGAAGCCTTATATGGTAGAAGATGTCGGACCCCGTTGTGTTGGTCCCAGGCAGGCGAGAGGTATGCTTATGGCCCTGACCTTGTAAAGGAAGCAGAGGAAAAGGTTAGAATCATTCGTGAAAATTTGAGAACTGCCCAGTCAAGGCAGAAGAGTTACTTTGATCAACGGCGAAAACCACTTCAGTTTGAAGTTGGTGATCACGTGTATCTTAAATTCTCCCCGACCAAAGGTGTGCAAAGATTCGGACTAAAAGGAAAGCTTGCACCTCGTTATATCGGCCCGTATGAAATTACTCAGCAATATGGGCCGGTAGCCTATCAAGTGAAGCTTCCCGAAAAACTTTCAGCTGTACACAATGTATTCCATGTTTCACAACTCAAGAGGTGTCTTCGTGTTCCGACCGAAGTTGTTGAACAAGAGGAACTCTCGGTTGAACCGGATCTCTCTTATGATGAGCATCCCGTTAAGATCCTCGACGAGAAAGAGCGACAAACACGAAGGAAGGGAGTTAAAATGTACAAAGTTCAATGGAGTCATCACTCCGAAGATGAAGCCACGTGGGAAACCGAGGACTATCTTAGGAAGAATTTCCCCGACATACTTTCATAAGCCGAGGTATTTCTTTTCCCCTCTCTATCTCTAGGTTTAATCGAATCTCGGGACGAGATTCCTTTTAAGGGGGGGTAGGATGTGACATCTCTGATGTCAAAAGAATTAAAAGTGCAATTAAAATCAATGCAACAGGGAATTGGGTTGAAATTCAAAAATTCGTCAAAAATTCAATTATAATTCAAAAACAAGGGTTGTTTGGACACCCAACTGAAATCTCAAGACTTGGGTGCTGAACTTAAAAATCTCGGACCAAAAGAGTAGTTGTCATCACCTACAGCCCTTCGCGACAACCTCGCCACGGCGTTCGTTCCGCTCGATAACCCTCGAGCGGGGATGTCCGTGACGATCGAGCCTAGTCAGTATTGTCCGTGACGATCGAGCTATGTCCGTGACGATCGAGCCTAGTCAGTATTGTCCGTGACGATCGAGCTATGTCCGTGACGATCGAGCTATGTCCGTGACGATCGAGCTATGTCCGTCACGATCGAGCCTAGCCAGTAGTTTCCGTCACGATTCGAGGCCGCACGATAGGACCCTCGAGGCCCCGACGTTCCGGCACGCTCGAGGCTCCGCAGCCAAGCTCGAGGACTCACCCTCGAGCGACGTTCCGGCACGCTCGAGGCTCCGCAGCCAAGCTCGAGGGGGCACTTACCCTCGAGCGACGTTCCGTCACGCTCGAGGCTCCGCAGCCAAGCTCGAGGGGGCACTTGCCCTCGAGCGACGTTCCGTCACGCTCGAGGCTTCGCAGCCAAGCTCGAGGGGGGCACTCACCCTCGAGTGGCGTTTCCGACCATTCGAGGCTCGGCAAGCTCGAGCTTGCGGTTCAAGCTCGAAGCGCCGTAGCGCCTGGTCGAAGTGCCTGGTCCAAGCTCGAAAGTTGTGTCCCACACCTCAGACCCCAACTTTTAATTTTACCCGTTTCAAAGTTCAGTTCGAATTTTTGGAGAAAATTCGAATTTGGAAATCGGAGCTCCACGGGCATGCTACAGGGCCCCTGGCGCGCGCTGCGCTGGCCGGAGCTCGGCCGCCACGTGGCCGGCGAGCGGCGCAGGCGGCGCTGAGCTGGCCAAGCCACGGCGGACGCTGGCGCTTGTCGCCTAGCTCTTGTCCGGCCACTCCCGAGCCATCACTTCGCCGCTGTCGCCTCGCCTCGCCTCGCGCCGCGGAGCGCCATCATACGGTCGCGCGCCGCCGTGGCCGCACGCGCGCTCGCGCCGCGCCGAGCGCACTGCAGGCGGTAGAGTCCATTCGCGTCGCGCCAAAGCCTCTGCTGAGGATCTCCACTTCATCACGCGATGATCTTTGACGCCCAACCGCGCGTGTGCGCTCTGTTCGAGTTCGCCGCGCCATCAATGGCGACCGCGACAGCCACCCACGCGCTCGCACGCTCCCGAGGCCGCACAGTGCCTCCCTTGCGTGCTCAATCACTCCACCGCGCACTCACACCCTCCTCTCACTCGCTCACTTGGCCATTTCCACTTCCCCGCGCTCGCTCGGTCTTCTTCCTCCTCGCGACGCGCAAGCCGAACCCAAGCTCTTCGCGAAATTCCTCGTCCACGCTCCACCATTCCCAAATCCATCCCGCACGGAGCTAGTCCACTCCACCAGCTCCAAAACCCCCAACTTTCCCCAAGACATTGACCCTTCTCCGGCGAGAATTCGTGAATTCCCCCAAATCGCGATTTTCGGCCGCCGGAGCACCCGCACGTCGAGCCCCTACTCCGAGCCGTCCCCGAGGTCAACCGAGCACGCCATTGGCTTCCTCGAGCTCCACTGGTGCTCTAGGACCCCTCGAACCTCGGCGAACGACCCCGAGCTCACCGGCGTAGAAGCCGCGGCGGCCGCGCCGCCACCACCTCGTCGCCGGCGAAACTCCGACCATCCCCGGCCTCCAAACCGTCCCCAAACGACTCGTGGTGAGCCCAGGAAGCTTTTCCCCCACTTCCCCGAGCCTAGTTCGCCGCCGTTTGGCCGGCGCAACTCCGGCGAGAGCCGAGGGCTTTCCTTCATCGTCTTCGTTTGTCTAGGGGTCTCTGTGCAAAAGTCCAGGGACTCGTTCGCGAAGTTTTGAAAGTTCTAGGGTTCCCTGCGAAAATAGATTCTTAAAACTAGATTTGTTTTTCCCGAATCTTGTAAAATCCATTGAAAACCGTACAAAAATCAGAAAAATGCACAAAAATACTCTCTGGATTCGTGAGAGTCTAAACTACAATCCCTATTAGACATGTTTATACTTTTGATGAACTGTTTTTGAGCTAAAATTCAAACTATGAAAATGGAAAGTAGTGCACCATTTCAAATCCAGAGCTCCGCTAGGGTTGAGCTTTGGATATGTTGTGTGTAGCGACTTTGGACAGCTTGTGTCCAAAGGGGACCTAAAAATATGAACTGTAGCTCCAGTTATAAATTAAAATGTGTTTTCTGTCTTTTTGCAGTGCAGAAATCTTTAAAAATAATCTGTGCAGTGAAAAATCACCATTTTGCTCCAGAGGACTAAAAACTTGTTAGCACACCTGTGAGAAATGAAAAACTTAATTTTTGCTCTGTTTAGGATGGTAAATAATTAAATATGTGTTTTTGGATGGAAAATTATTGAGGACTACCCAAGGGTTATTTTGAGCCAACACTTGGCCCGTGCCCTCCTTGTACTTATGACTAGCTTTGGTAGGAAGATTTCCTGAATTGGATGTATTTCCAATTTTATATGAATTTATTTCATTTCTGCAGGCAGCAGATTGAATTAATTTTAATAAATTATGTGTAGCTCAGATTTAGCTAAATTTTGGAGTGAGCTTAGCTCTTATACTCCAGTAGCTGTCATAAAGTTTATAGATAAAAATGATGAGCAGAAAAGGAGAAACAAAAATGCGAAGTAATCTAGATGGAAATCGATTTATATAAAAGAATAAACCTTTTTGTAGTTAGTTAGAATAAAATAAATGGAATCTGAAATTCCAGAACAGCCACCCTAAGTTATGCATCTCATGTAGAAGGCGCCATCCCGGACGGCAACTACCACCTCATCCCCGCAGACGAGGAAGGAGTCCCGGAGCACGGTGCCGGTGTAGAAGTGACCAACCCGGAGGCTAACCCCCAGTCCGAGCAAGAAGGCAAGCCCCGGAGCATAACCTAACTTTACCAAATTATGCACTTTGAATTCTCTATGTTTGTGCATTTACGTTCAAGGAGTTGATTGAATACCTTAGCTGCACATTTCCTAGTACCTATGACTTGCAATACTAGTATGAAAGGGATCGATAGTGCATTGCTATAGGTCCGTTACAAGTCGAGTGATTTCCTGTCACTCGCGAGACATAGGAATTGCTTGTCTTTACTTATGTTGGAATCATAAGGATTGACGGGCGGGATGATAGATGTAGATCTCCCGTCCGTGTATGATAATTGATTAAGGTCGAAATGTGTGGAAAGAGCTGTCAAGTTTTTGAACGTACCACATGCATGCCGATGTATGGGGATCGGTAAGCCCGGTACCAGATTGAAGCAGCTAGGGCCGATAGCCATCTCTCCTTGGAAACTTTGTTTTCCCCTGCCGTACACTTGTGGATATATGCGTGAGACTGTGAGTGAAGCAGTAAACCTTTATCCTAAGGAAATGGACCCGGTTCCGAATTGTGGATCGATGGGAAAGGTTGGGAAATGCTTGTGCCTTTTATAGCAAGCAGAGTATCCGTGTGTGTTGGGTTTCCCCTGGCCAGGTAGCAAAATTCGGTTCGAACTGTCCGCTTCTCGCGGTTAATGAGACTGCTTGACCGCCTGGCTACATTGAGTAACAAGTGAAACTTTGAGATTTATAAACTTGTTCTATGAATTAAATTGTATTGCACCACTTGTATGCTTAGAGAGGATGCTAATCTAGAATGGTTAAATGTACTAGAATATGATGCTAAAACTTGAAAGCAAGGATCTACCTTTAGTTGCTTTTTGGCAAACAAACCCACCAGCCAAAAGCCTCTCATTGTCTAGATGTTGGTGATATAGATTTCACCCGACGGGTAAGCCTTGCTGAGTATTAGTATACTCAGCCTTGCTTGTGGCATTATTTTACAGGTATCCTTTTGGATGTGGATGCTATGACTTGGCCTGTCCAGGTTCCACCTGGCTGGCACATCGAATGGGTTCCGTCCTCTGGCGAGGATCGGGAGGAGTAGCTTCGTGGCAGGCTTCCGCACGGAGTTACTTGTATCGTCGTTAGATTATTTTTATTTCCGCTGCAATGAACCTCTAAATTCAGTTGTTATGACTTTTTAAATTCCGCTGTAATGAACTTTTATTTCCGCTGCAAGACTTGTACTCTGATTTAAATTTGAACCTGGTTTGTAATAACTTGTAATATCTATGTGTGTAAGTTAATTTGTGGAATGTTTGTAATC